>OX421457.1:18111316-18118816 GCA_949126865.1 Montipora capitata | reverse complement strand
ATGGCAATCTCTTAATTAAAGTCGCCTTCAACCCACTTCAGAAGTGCACATAGTTAGATGTTCGCCTAATTTTGATATCAAACACCAAGTGTCCCTTTAACTGTAAGCATTTTGCTGCCTTTTGAAACAACAAAGTATGTGTTAGGGTTAGCATAATATTCAGGTTAGGGTCAATGCAGCTGATAATTTTTCCTTGCTCAGTGCAGCTTAGAGGACACTTAATAATGTTAATTGTGAGCATTTCTGGACACAAGTTGGGCGGAAGAGCAAGGAACACTTCTTGACGCTTATCAATATCGGCGTACATCTCAATTTAGTATAATTGCATAGGTGATTATTGACAATTCTCTGCGCTGATTGGTTACCGATGAGGTGATTATTACGGGATAATCTCTTAAGCGGTTTTTCAAAATGGCGCAGGCGGAAGAGCAATGGGACAACATCGGCGAACATCTCAATATGTGCATTTCTGGACATATCGCATCCGCTACTTTCTGGGTTTTCTTTTTCTCTAGGATAAACTTTTGACCTCATGTTTTGTCTCAACAAGGCTTCTACCGAGACCCCAATCAACCTAAGGACTCGTTCAACTATTTAAACACCCTCTTCAAAGCAAAATTATAACGTGTTGGCCTTAAAGACTTTGGCAGTGTAAAGAAAAGAAACATTTTCAGTAAGATGAAGGGAGTATTCAACCAAAAGAAACATAAAATAAGATAGCTTATAAGTAACCATGCCAGGCCCTAAATTAGAAACAGCGATAGTCCTTGACATGTTAAAGAAAAAGAGCACATAGCCATAAGTATAATAAATCAATTTCTTAATTTTGGTAATTTTTGTAAAAGTGCAAGCTGCACTTAAAGTATGTGCTCTGTTATGTTGTAGATGGTGCATTGGCATAATAAAAAAGAAAGTAGAATAAAATTTCACTGCGTTATGTTTCTAAAGAAGGAGGGGAACAAGAAATACAAAATAAGTTAGCTTGTAAGTAAATATGCCAGGCCCGAAATTAGAAACAGCGATAGTCCTTGACATGTTAAAGAAAAGGAGCACATAACGATAAGTATAATAACTCAATTTCTTTAATTTTGGTAATTTTTGTAAAAGTGCAAGCTGCACTTAAAGTATGTGCTCTATTATGTTGTAGATGGTGCATTGGCATAATAAAAAAGAAAGTAGAGTAAAATTTTGTGTTTCACTGATTTATGTTTGTGAAGAAAGAGGGGAACAAGGGAAGGTCAGACATTCAAATGATGGCACAGTAGCTTCTTCGCTGTAAGTAAGAACTTACAGAGGACAATGTTGAGACGGGAAAAATAGACAAGGAGACTAAAACAGAACCACATGTTACCATGAATAGATGGTTTTCACGTGACGTCACAGCGGCCATTTTGGTGTACTAGAACAATAGACATCCTCTCCCTTGGGGACTGAACTCTACTTTTATGCAAATTCTGCGCAAATATTTTCTATTGTTTTGTACACCAAAATGGCCGTCGACTCACGTGAGTGAAAACCATCTATTGGTGGGGGAAACGGTGCAACGAAAGATGTAAGAGGAAATACACTTTTCTAGGCAACTGATAGGGAGTGTAACACCAACAGCCAGTCGTTATCACAAGGACCGTAAATGTATCTAATGACCGTGTTTGTAGTGTTTATTGCATTTAGATGCTTATGCGCGGCGGGTATGGTAGGTATATACATAAGGTTTTGGCCACTCTCAAGAATACAGTGTGCAAAATTTTGCATAAGCATTGTTTTTATTTTTTCTTGGGACCCTTGTAAGTGCCAAGAGAAACTGGAACATTAGGCCACTTTCAAAAATACCGTAATACTCTTTGTTTGTGTTAGCATTGTTTCAAGTTTCTCTTGGGATTTGCAATGGTCCCAAGAGAAAATAAAAGCAATGGTTATGCAAAATTTTGGAGGACAAAGAGGATCGTGGTATTTTTGAAAGTAGCTTATTGGAGAGGGCTTCTTAAACAACGCTGACATAAATTAGAAGGGGAAAATTGTCGACAGACAAGCTGGTCCAGAAAACGTTTTAAATGCACATTGACTTACCCATCGCAAGCAGAAATCTACAGTGAGTCTGAACAGGACTGTCGACAACATATGGAACGTTCTATATTCTGTGACAGGTTGACATCTAAAACAACGTTCACTGTGGGGACAATAGCGCAGAACATTTTTAGCTTAGCCCCAGACAAAGGTTTCCTTTTCAACGTAAAATAACGAGCAATTTTCTTGAAGCATATGTTGACCACTGTTTTGCTAACTTGTTTTCTTAAATTGCAACTGAACCTTTATTTTACGGTGCTTTTTTAAAATCTATATATCTTTCAAAGCAACATCGCCAAAAATTTTGGTTAAAGAGTTTCACGAACTTGCCGAATTCCGAGGTTGTTTTTTTTTGGTTTTTTTTTTTTGGGGTGGGGGGGGGGGAAGACTGGGCTGAGTGACTCATGCAAAGGAACTTAGCTTTCTACAAAGACCACACACCGGTTTGGCATATCGCCTAGAACTGACGCTTTTTTACTAATATTAGTCCCCTCATAGAACCACGGTTTTCGGAATCCGTCATAAATATCGGGAAAAAGCAATGCCCTTAATCACTATCAATCGTGAATTTAACCAATTCAAAACATCTTTGCATGTTGCCTTTAAAAAAAAGTACTGTAAACAGCCTCGTTTCCAGGACCTCTTCCTTGCCTTCTGCGCTCGTTCCCTTGGCTTCTTCCCGCCCCAGCCCCAAAACCAAGGAGAGGTCCTGGGGACGAGGTTGTACTCTACAATTAGGATTCAGTTGCACTGACCGAGGAAAAAAAAAAAATTTTTGGGGGATCTCAAAACTAGGCTAACTTTGTCTAAGACAATGGAGACCCTGGGAACGAGGTTGGGCGCGCAACACCATGTTACTCTGGAGGGGAGGTGCTTGGGCTGGTCTGTCATATACCGGATCCGAAATAATTAAGGTAAATGAAACAAAAGAACAAAGCGAACATAACAACACCTAATTAGCAAGGCCTAATCGGAATAACATTTTTTTTTTGTTCTTCGCCATTTTTAGTCCGGTATATGAAATTCTACCCATATTTTCTGTCGTGATCACAACTTTTAATATTCGGCTAAAAAGAAAATTTGACTTCCTGCTTTTTATTAAACTTCTTGTTCAGCAGTTCTTCTCAATTATTGTTTTAAAAATTTTTGGTTGTTGAATGTGGTCGTTTAAGGAAACGAGGGAAACTAGAAAAGAACTTATATCCAAGGGAGGGGGGGAGGGGTCTTGTTTAAGGAAACGAGCCAAACTAGAAAGGAACTTATATCCAAGGGAGGGGGGGGAGGGTTCTCCTCATTGGCTCCACTTTTATTTCAAGGTATATAGAGTCCCGAGGAGAAGTTGTGAACTTTTTTTCTGACTCTTTTTTATGGGGATGATTATTGAATCGTTTTGTCGTTAAATTAACAACTTGTTACTATGGTGCCAAAACGTTGGTTACTAGGCAAAATTATAAACACGTTTTGATGATCTTTCCAATGGTACCATTAATCAACCAAATCACCCAGTGACCATTAATTCATACGATCTTTTATTTAATATATACTCAACAAAATCACTCCATCGCTTTGATTGCTTAGAAACTTCCGTATTGCACTCTTTAATACAACAGTTTTGAGAAAAGCGCCTAGTGGTTCCTGCTAGGTCAATTAGACGAAATTGTTGCATGGAGAAATATTCCATTGCATTCAAGCATCGGCCGGGATAGCTCAGTGGTTAGATCACCCCGCCCAATTCAACCTTAGCGGGTTTCGAATCCGAATCGATTCCTGGCCGATGCTGTGTTTTTGTTTGTTTTTCTACAAAGATTTCTATTTCTTTTGCGAATTAGTAACGTTACTATCCAAACTGTGCGCAAATGAACACAATCCTTTATTAATAGAAACGTTTTCAGAAAATCGCCTGTTAACAGCTATAAGATTACTTAGATGAACTTGCTGCATGGAGAAATATTCAATTGCAAACCAGCATCGGCCGGGATAGCTCAGTGGTTAGAACACCCCGCCCAATTCAACCTTAGCGGGTTTCGAATCCGAATCGATTCCTGGCCGATACTGTGTTTTTGGTTTTTTCTACGAGGAATTCCTCTTGTTTTATGTTTCGCAGTATAAGCAGTCTTATGCAACGTGATCTTGGACACTGTGCTCAAATGAAAAAAATACTCTACCAATACAGCAGTTTTAAGAAAAGTGCCTTGTAACGATTGGTTCGCGGCATGCTAATCCATATTCAAAAAGCAATTCCAAATTTGTGACATTTTACACAGACTGTCACGATGGGAAGATGTGCTGCGGTGTTCAGATATGGCCAGAAATGCAAGTCAGTATAATTAGATGAAGGCGGATTTCACTAAGCGTCACGGAATGTCCCGGAATACAGACACTTAACGTCACATAGTGTCCCTCAAACGTGGCTCCTCAAGTGAGCATAAAAAGCTGCATTTTCCTTTTTTGGGGAGGGGGGATACCTTATCTAAAATAGTCATGTCTAGAAAGACGAGTTTCCTCCGCCACAAGCTTCCACAAAGAATTTCAACATATTTACATTTGCCTTCAATGTTGCGTTGGCTAATGAGAAACTTTGAGAGATTTCATAGTCACTCTTTAGTTATTAAAGCTAACGTGCCAAAAAGACATGCGCTGATTTAAACTTAAAACAGAATAAATCACCCCGGCCCACAATCGAGTGAAAATGAGACAAAGATGCAATATATAACTGGAAAATATATGTAGCAAATGTCACAACGGGTTGAGCGAAGCTCGCTTTAGTGGCCACGTACGAGGAAAAAGCATTCCTACCAATGCCCCTAGGAAAGTCTGAGACGCTCTGGCTTCATCCTAAATGGATGTCCTCTCATGTGATCAGAGATGCCGACAAAGAAAGATCGATTAGCGAGGTAGTGCTTCGGTGCTAAAACAGAACTCAGACTACCATCACTCTACTCATAGTGTTTTGTTACTTTTTTATCCTCAAAGTTTGGGATTTTTCGAACTCTTCTTAATTTGCTTAGCTCATGTTTGTGTGACAGATCACATCGTCTTACTTGCGAGGGCAACTGTTTCGGAAGAAATCTTCAAACTTAAATTTTTTGTGACTCACAAATCCTGTTTATTGAGCAATGCTTCTCACTTTGCATGCAAGGACATTTTTTGATGTTTTTCAAAATCCTCAACACAAAAGATTTTGCCTCGCTGATAATACCACACTATTACTATGCCAGAGGCCCATGTCCTTGAGCATGCAACTCGAAGTTGGGTCACTAAGACTAAGGTTACTTAAGATAAATTTTCCACCGAAAACAAAACTTCTTAGCCAATCACGAGCATGACATTATTGAGTGAGTGTGGTCTCCTGCGAAAGTTGATACTTATTTAAATCTTTTGTTAAAATAGCTTCTTCTCTAAAAATACTGCAACATATATCAAATATAATGGGAGTGGCACGTCCCTAGCCACTGCATAAATCTTGATGAGGGCCATCACATCATTTATTCATTTTTCTGAAATTTCAACTTTCAGGACTCATGTAGTTGGTTCTCGTTAGGAAAACGTTCTGGAAAAATAGGGATGTCTAATATTAATGGTAAGGAGAGCAGGAAGTGTAGCCGGCTTGACGTAATATCCAAAAAGGCTCATTCTGTATATATGAAAAAGCCAAAAGTAAACAGAGATTTGCCGAGTACTGGGTGCAGCCAAAAGTAAAGGGAACTTTCTTGCCCACAATCGAGTGAAAATGAGACAAAGATGCAATATATAACTGGAAAATATATGTAGCAAATGTCACAACGGGTTGAGCGAAGCTCGCTTTAGTGGCCACGTACGAGGAAAAAGCATTCCTGCCAATGCCCCTAGGAAAGTCTGAGACGCTCTGGCTTCATCCTAAATGGATGTCCTCTGATGTGATCAGCCCGTACGAAAATTCTGGGCGAGACGCGGACGAGATTCGGGCCATAAAAAGTCTCGCTGATGAGCGATACAGAGCCTGACGATAATCAGCCTGACAGGAGCGATAAAAATTGAACGATAAATGAGCGAGAATGGAGTGGGACATTTGTACTACTCTGACATTTGGACGATATTCTGAGCGATAAACGGGCGAGATTCAGGTCTATAAAAAAACAAAAATCACGCTAATGAACAATACATTTTTATGGGCATGACGTTAGTTTATGGCTTATAATTTCGGGTGTTAAGAAAACTAAGACCTAAGACCTGGTCTTCGCTTTCGTAGTACGAAAACTACAACCCCGCTCTTAGTTTTCGCACGAAAACTAAGACCCTTTGTTAATAGCGGTAATTACGGCAAAGAAACCCGGGAAAACTTACCGCTACTCAGAGATTTGGGCGCTGTATGTTGTTTCCTCACACGATTAAGTTTAAAAAGACACAACCCCGTGAGAAGCTTGAATGTTGTGCGACCTTGTGCGACCTTGCGCGACAGAAAAAAAGTGGCATTTATTGGCACGGAAACTAAAGATAGGGTCTTTCGGAGAACGAGAAACTCTGTCTGTTAACCCTTTGGTTATAGCAAGAGTCCATGTTTTGGTTGTAACCACTAAAAATGTGATACACGCATTCTTCTGTCAGCACACATCTTCCAGTTTCAAAACAAGTCCACAATTTAGCCGTAAGTCACGCAAACAGTAAACGGATGCCCGTAGATGGTCAATTTTATTATGATGCCTGATAGGGGACTGAATAGTTTTACATGTAAGACATAAGTGATTTTCTGTTTACTAAGTTTCTCCGTATTTATCTGACTCACAAGCGTATTTCTCAGCTTATTACAATGAGGATATGAAGTATCATCTGTCAGGGGGTGAGGGTACATCTCGCTATCCTGGTACTTTGACGCATTATTTATAAGAAACATTGAAATCAGTATAAACATAAACAAAATAGGCCATAATTGAAACTATGCCTACTTTAATAGTGCCATTATAAATTATAAAATTATATTGGAAAAAATATCCAGCCATATACGTATTTTAGCTCAAAATTCAGAGCGGTAAAAAATGGTTTGCTCACCTTTTACCCGGGGACGGACTACACGTACAGAAATGCAGCAAATAATATAATACATTAGAACGACAGCCAGAGTTAAGTAACTGATTTGCATTTTTGAGTACTCCTTGATCTATTTCTACTAATCTTTTCTTATCGAATAACAAGTAGCAGAGATGCCAACCTATGGAGATCTAAAATCTGGAGATTTTTTCCATCCGGTCCCCCCACCCCTCCCCCCTCGATCAACCTACCCACTCCCCCTCCCCTCCTCTCCCCTCTTAAACGCACCCACCCATCCCCCAGCAGCTCCTTCAGGATACAAGAATATTCTGCCGCCATTGAGAATTTGCGGGAAAACAGGGTACTTATGTCAAGAATTTTTATTGGTTAATGGGAGATCCAATCAAACAATCGGTTATATGGCTATGATAG
>OX421457.1:18101316-18106316 GCA_949126865.1 Montipora capitata | reverse complement strand
GACATAGAACTATAACAGCTGTTAATTTGCGACTCTCTTGATGATAAGTGGTTTGCTCGGCTTGTAATTTAAAGTGTTCTAAGATAGTTAATCATTTGTTTTGATGGTAAGGCATTAAGTATACTACAGAAAGTTGTCCAAGTTTAAGGCTATAAGGAGCTTTGTTTGAAATAATGCTTTTGGGTCTTTTGTGATCAAATGATCGGATCATTTTTGATGCTACAATTTGCTCATTGTTCATCTGTACTCCCAAGTCCCAAGCACTAGGTGAAGTTATTCGATGCAAGCAAGTGGAATGCTGCAATATAACAATCGCAGATAAACTACATGAGAGTATAATCTAGTACTAGTGTGCATGTTACATGAACCACATGTTTATTTGAATTTCATTGTGGATTTGTTGCGTTTCTTTCTTGTAGACCAACTGCTTCGAATTAAAAAAATGTATTTTTTGGACTTATTTGCAATTTTTTCAAAGAGCATAATTTTAAAAAAAGGGGCATAATTTGGAAAAAAGAGCATAATTTTAGCATAATTTCGCCAAAAAAAAAGCAATGCTACTAGCATAATATGCTACTTTTACTAGCATAATCTATAAAGGCCTAGCCCATGAGGCGAAGTAAACGGTTCAGCGTGTAAAATCGAGTTATTAATTGTTGCACGCGGGAGGTTGCTAAGCACGAAAGAAGCGTAAGGGCCGATTTACACCGTGCGAATTTTGTCGCATGTGGCAAGATTACGGCAGGTTTACAATTCTTTTACAATTGTCGTGTACGTCAGAAAAAAGTCTTAGCATTTTAAAACAAGTCGTAAAACGCTGCGACAATCGTAAGTCATGTCCATAGGCCTGTCAAAAGCTTGTCGTATGCGCCAAATATCGTACCGTGTAAATTGGTCCTACCTTCTGCTTAGTAAACCTCCAGCGTGCAACTATAAATTGATGCTACAATATGCATGAATCGTTTACTGTTTGTTAACGATGAAAAAAAAAAAAAACTTTTTGCTTTCCCATTAAAATGAGGCGCCCGTTTTCGGGGAGCTACAAGGATCGTTCGTGTCTTTAAACCAAAATTAATGACCAAGGAAACGTGCATTGATCGTACGCTCGTAAAACCATGTTTTATAACATAACCAAAACATCTCGTGACTCTTTTGAATGCCTCTTTTTCACAAACTTGTCGAGCTGGCTTTCACTTAGGCTCGCAAATCGCTTTACCGGTGGTTTCAGCAAAATAACCGCTAACGGGTTAAGACATTACATTTCTAAGTATTTTTTCATAAAGCTGCGAAGAAATTTAAGCGTTTTTTGTGGTAGACTGGTCGGTCATTATTTGTATTCTGAGGAAAAAGCATTTTTTCCCCTGTGCACGCGTCAGTGTTTTCGTCATAACCATTCACCAATGGGAAAATAGTAAATGTGTAATTGACCAATCATATTTTGGCAATCGTCATATCATTTAAAAATAAAAAGTATAAGATAACTAAAGTAATGTTAAAAACTTAAAAGCAATATATCTTACACTTTACATAAAATCAGGGTCTGAACATAATTAGATCTCCTATGGTTTTTATTCTTGAAAATAAGTTTAGCTCAAATAGACCGCAGTAGGTTAAAACTTAACTCAAGGAAAGAAATTAGATTCAATTTTATTGTTTTTACAAATAAGACTGTTAACTACAACATGGACTCGACTTTTGGTGACAAACAGTAGTAACAAACTACTTTAGAAAAAGAGTGACTATGTGGCAGTTCATCGACAGACTCGCGGCGATGACGTGAACAACGGCAACCTATCGAGAAACTACGGTAACTGATCAAACCTGGCATAGATCATAGGGTCTCTCAAACTCGACAGACCGAGAAATAACCAGAGGACGAACTATTAAATAAATAGCGAATTCAACTGGCCCACCAACATCACCAAAATGTGTCAAGTAGAGCGACAAAAGTACTTTGTATTTAAAAAACTGGGATTAACTCTGAAAAACCGACAGGGACAACTGAAGACAAACTATGGACCAGGAGCACTTCAAAGGATGACATACTTTAACTGCAAGACACCATAATTCAAATCGTGTCTATAATTGGCAGGAATTCGAACGAACGACACACTGCAAATTGAAAACAGTAAATGAATACTATAAAAACAAAATGTAAAATAATTAAAAATACTTTAATGGCAAGCCTAACATTCGTAAGTTTCGGTTGTGCTAGGTGACTCATTTCTTTTAGTCTTGCTACAGTTGCTTACTCACCCAACACCGCACGCGTGTTCCGAGCAATCAAATTTTATTGGTGAATATGACGTTTTAGGCTTTCAGATTTCCATTGTCATTTGGAAGCAAGCCGGATCTTGAAACCTGTGCGATGTTTGACAGATTGGCCTCACCGAAAATTCCTTATCAATTGAGTTATTTGACAGGGACGAGATATGCTTATGCCCAGTCTAGCATGAAAATATGCATTGAGTAATTTTCACAAGTTAATAACAAATAAACACTAACCGTGTTTTTGGACATAAACATTTTATTTAATTTTCTTTTATTTTCTCGGACTTTTCTTGCATTACGTCATGATAAAATATATATTTTTTAAATTTATGATTTGGCGGGCCTTGTCGATGATCATTTTACACTGTTGGTACCTCCTTGAAATGTCTGACTTGCTGGCTACACCGAGTGCAATGTAGTAGTTTAGCTTATTACAAAACTCTAATGTCTGGTGAGCAGCAAAGTGCGCATTTTTTCCCATTTTAGCTCATTTTTTGTTTCATTGCGGGCCTAGGTATTTAATGTTTTGTGAGGTTAGGTCGTTCCGGTTAGTGTTGAGAAAGACTGTTGTCGATGACACAAGCGAAGTCCCCATTACAAAGGCGCATTAGGATGGAGGTCGCTTTTTTTTCCCACGTGCGCGTGAAGAGAGAAGAGAGTAGAAATGCCACTATTGACTGAACTGACAGGCACTCCACGGAATGTGTTACCTTTTCCAGTGACCTAATGCAAACTTCGAATGACTGATTGACAGCACCAAAATAACCGACAAGCGAAACGAAGTCCAAACTAAGGGTCTTCATCGACGGATGGAAACGCACCTATCCTCGTTCAGCTTTCACGGTCAAAACTATCACGAATGCCTGAAAGACGACTACTGATTCACTGACAATACTCGATCACATTACTAAACTTTTTACAGATAGGACTTCTGCTGACGTTGTGGAAAGTAGGTGTCATCAGCAACAGTTCGTCTTGAGACTACACTTATCTGGACGACCATAATTCGACGAGTTCACTAAAAATGAGGCTATACAGACCACAAAAAACAAACCAAATAATGCAAATCTACAGGTGCTTGGGTATTTGGCAACAAAGATCAGGACCCTGGAAAAAGATTAGCTTGTTTTCCGCTGTTAATTAGAACTTCCATCTCACTTCTTACGTAATATACCTCGCTAGAATGACGTCCGAAATAACTCAGTGCTGTCTTAGTTGGTTCATTACCAATAACTTTCACGCATTATTCGAAATTCTTTCTCGGGCAAAACACTTTATTTTCTAAGCATTAAAAAAAAAGGAAAAAAGAGAGCAGTCTGTTTTTTTTTCAAGTGCCTGAGATTTATCCAATTTGTTGCGAGTCGCCGAAGAAAAGTTGCAAGCTGACTTGCTGATAAACTACTTCAATCTATTTTGGAAAAGAGAACAAATTTCTGTCTCCTTGGTAGATTTTAAGAGAAAAAAAATTACCGGCAAGCGAAATAATCTTTTAGCTAACTAGCTCAAAGCCTCGAAGGTTATTGTACGACAGTCCAAATTGGTGCAACTTCGTCTGGTTTCGATCAAGTTTATGTTATACTAATTAAGCAGATATTAGGGGTAAAGAAATAAACGTTACCTTTTCACCTCGCATTGGTTTGTTCACCTCGGTCTGTATAACTATCAGCCTGCTCAGTTTTGTTTTGTGGAAGAGGGAAAAGGGAAACGTTTGACTTTGACACAAAGAAAATCGCGAAAGCGTAAGCAGCAGCGAGCAGAGTTTTAGAAGCTTTCAAAGACATTAGAGTCGTGTAAGAAGCTGAAAGTAGTAGTTAATTTAGAGGAGGAGACCTTTTCTACTGAACAGCATAGGACGCTTCGGCAACGCGTTTTGCAATACTTTCTTCACGCCTTATGTCATCGACCAGTGTCATCTTGGCTGGTATGCAAACAGGAGTATAACTGTAGTCGATGGATGGGATTATGACTGATTTTAAACCATAAAATTATTGTTGCTTTCAAACACGTGACACGAGAAGCTACAAAAGTTCTAAGACAATTATTGCATTTTAGTATATACTAAAACAGTGTATACCGTTGAACGCGCGCACTGATTGGCTACTCAAACTCCGGATATCCTTTGCTGTTCACCTCCTAGCAATTCGCGCGGAATTTGCGCCCGAAAATGTTGTAATCTTTGCAGGATTAAATGAGTTTAAATCATCTTTTAGTGCTATATTATCTAACTGTTTTAGTACATACTAAAACAACTATTCACCTTAGTGTTGGTGACTTGTGGTGGATATTTACCTCGCCGCTTCGCGGCTGGGTAAATATTCACCACTAGCCACCACAACTTCCGTGAATAATTGTTAAATATTTACTGTAGTTTTAACTGTGTTTGCATGCACCTGAATGGCTGACATTTAAATTGTCTTTCGTTTTTATAAATTATCCCTTTTTGCTTTGTTCAGTAAACAATATTATTCTTAACTGTGATTTGGGCTAAAGAACGAGGCAACTAGGGTTAATTACAACAAAAACAAAAACAGTAAAATGACAGCCACTTTAAGAATAAGGTCTTCCAGCTACGACTTTTTTGGGGCAATATTCTGTCGGCGTCGGCGTCGCATTTCAGTAAGTTTCTTTTTTAAAACACGGACGAAGGTAGTCAAACACTCGAGCGTTTTTCCTATGGTTTTCTTCACTTTACACTCTTTTAGTTTTTTTTTTTTTTAACTTAAAATAAA
>OX421457.1:18083816-18091316 GCA_949126865.1 Montipora capitata | reverse complement strand
GACGGAGATGGTGACGATGATGATTATGATGATGACAATGACGACAACAGCGACGATGAGGATGATTATAGAGATGATGAGGATGACGATAACGATGATGATGATGGTGATTATAATGACAACAACTACGATGGTGACAGCGACGAGGAAGATGATGATAGAAATTATGACGAGGATGATGATGATAACGACAACGATGACGACAGTGGTGGCGACGTCCAGGATGACAATGATGATAAAGGTGTTGACGACGATGACCACAACAACATCGACGGTGGCGAAGCTGACCATGAAGATGATGAAGATGATGATGACATCGCGAATTTTCATTTTGATGGGGAGGAATTGAAAGTGGAGAACAAGACTATCTTAAAACTAAAAGCTTACTTTGTAATCTTCTTTGTCAGGATTTTCTTCTTTACTTTGCTTAAGCATAGATCCATGAATCTCCACAAGAGGGAAAAAATCTATGAAAAATCCGGCTTGCAAATTTATTTAAATTATTGCATAATTATGAAGAAAAAGCAGACATAAAGAAAAAGCGATGAAAGGAAACGCTCTTTTCCAAAATCATCAAGTCTTGTGTCAGATCTGCACCTCTTAATTGGCTTTGTCATTCTTAGAACGACGAGTTTTTGGCGATTTCATTAAGGTAGCTTACTACAGTTTTAATGGATTATAACAGCCCAACTTCTAACTCCCAAGATGTTTTCATTCTCTATTTGCTGTTTGCTTAAGTCTTTTGCCATTCTATGTAAAAATTGAACAATTAAACGTAAACAAATAGCCAAAATGAACGACCGAGTACCTAAGGAGAGACTGGGTGCTAGTAGTTTAAATCACGTTTTTCTCAAAATCTACCCGTATGACCTCCCCCCCCCCCCCCACCCCTCAAAATTTCAGGAATAAGAAATTGGCTCTGATTCAGCATTCATGCAAAGTAAAATAAAAATCTGTAAGGTAGATTCTGAGCTAATTTTGATTTCACAATTTCTTAGTTTGCAAAAAATGTGCCTTACAGATTTTTATTTTACTTTGCGTGAATGCTGAATCAGAGCCAATTTCTTATTCCTGAAAGTTTAAGGGGGGGTCATACGGGTAGATTTTGAGAAAAACGTGATTTAAACTACTAGCGCCCAGCCTCTTCTTAGTTACTCGGTCGTTCATTTTGGCCATTTGTTTACGTTCAATTGTTCAATTTTCACATAGAATGGCAAAAGACTGAAGCAAGCAGTAAATAGAGAATGAAAAACATCTTGGGACATTATTCAAAAGAGTTACAAGTAGGGCTGTTATAATCCATAAGCTACCTTAATTGCGGTACACCAAAACGATTTGATTGAGGGACTTTTTCTAGGCAAACGACACAGCTACGTACCGAGGGCAGGATTTCTGAAGTTTTTTAAAATGTAGGAAATAATAAACAATTGCAAATTTGTAAGATCAATTTTTGAGTATTGGAATTCCAAATTTGTGATTCATTCATGAGGGTGCCAAACTGAAGCACTTTCTCACCGCAGCAGCAACTTCCGGGTATTTTTTTTAAGACAAAGGCATTCATTTGTGCAAAGTGACCTTTGGGAGATGATGCACCACTCACCAATTACAAGAATAAAATAGCAAATTGTTGTGACATGTCAATTTTATCATTTCATTGCACTTGAAGCTTAATGACTTTGGTTGAGTGCGAGGATTTCTCCTCTCAGCTCTGATGACGAGTCTTGAAAACGCGCGTTCCGATGCGAGCTCTGACCGTTGTAATTTTCGTAATTCTGTTCTAAATGGAACGGTTATCACTTCTGTTTTAAAGAAGTTACTTTATTTTTACAGCTGCAGCATCTGGCCTGCTCCATTGCAACAGCTACAAATAGCATATTTAGCCAGTCATCATCTAGACTGCTGGCAGTCCCTTCCGAGTTAGTTGAACCGCCCGCTTTGGTCACGCAAGGAAGGCGAGGGGGAGAATGGTGATTGAGCCAAGATATATTGCTTAATTACCATTATCCCCTCGGCTCGCTTGCGTGACCAAAATGGGTGGTTCGACTAACTCAGAAGGGACTGCTAGCGGTCTAGTCATCATCATCTTTCCCTCCGATAATGATCATCAGCAACAGCACATCATCATCATCATCGTCATCATCACCATCATCATCATCATCATTGTCGTCGTCGTCGTTTATAATGATTATCATGAACAGCACGACATCATCATCATCATCATCATCATCATCATCGTCATCGTTGTCGTCGTTTATGTGCCTCTCGTAATGCTGCAGCCTTGATGTTGTGGGGAGGACCTCTTAGGGCCAATTTCCACGATGCGATTTTGGCGCATGCGACAAGCCTACGACAGGCCTACGACATGACTTACGATTGTCACAGCGTTTTAAAACATGTTTTTAGATGCTACGACATTTTCTCTGACGTATAACGACAATCGTAAACGAGTTGCAAGCCTGTGGTAAGCTTGTCGCATGCGACAAATGTCGTACCGCGTAAATCGGCCCATCGAGTGTTTAAAGACATTGTTACACTTTGCAATTTTTTCTAGCAACTTCTCTCCCAGTTTTTTTTTGCGACAAAGGTTCCCATATTGCGGAGCAATTTTCTCGACGAGTTGCACACTGGGCAACGTTTCTTGCGAATTGTATCGGTTTTGATGATGACATGAGGCCGAGGGAACATTTTGATTGGCTGTTACACTACGCAATGATCCAAAATGTGTTGCAACTTTGTGGAAAGTAGAACTCAAGTCTACTTTTTGCAACGGTTTGTACAAGTTGTCTTGCAACGTTTTTAGTTGTTGCAAGGTACCGGTATGTTACATTGGAACTTAGTATATGCTAAAACTGTGTATAGCGTTGAAGGCACGCTCTGATTGGCTACTCAATCTCCAAAACGCCTTTGCTATTCACCTCCAAGAAACTCGGGTGGGATTTGTGCTCGAAAATATTACAATTGTTGCAGCAATAAATAAGTTAAAATCATCTTTTTGTGCTATTTTATCCCACTGTTTTAGTAAATATTAAAACAACTATTTACCTCAGGGTCGGTGGCTGGTGGTGGATAGTTGTCAATCATCGCGCCATGGCGTTGCGAGACAAGTTGCACAAAAAATTGCACAGTGTAAAAGCGCCTTAAAGGGTTTACTTAATCTCCCCATTAACCCTTTAACTCCCAGTGGCCACTTACAGATTTTACTCTGTCTAACACCAGACGATTTTATTCGTCAATGCTCCCCCCCCCCGCCCCTCCTCTCAGGCCTTAAAGGGTTAAGAGATCCCACCTTGAATGACACCAATAAAAAAAATGATTGCGCTCTTTATATTTGGCTGGCCCAGTTCACAATAATAATGATTAAAAATCAAAATTAGGCACGAAATCTAAAGAAAAAAGAGAGTGAGTTCCAGAGCACTAAAAATTGTGTTTTGTCGCGTTCTGACCTGTTTGGAAGTAATGATGAACTTTATTAACTTAAATGTCAAATGTACTTAGCGCTGGGTTGCTACATGGAGACACTGCACATACATCAATTAAATCATATTACAGAAGCAATAAAATAACCCCACATATGACGCAGAAACCGGGAATTGAACCCGAGCCACAATGGTGGGAGCCGAATGCTCTAACCATTGCACCATCTCTGCTTAGTCAAATACTACAGTAACGCTATACACCTTATTCCAAAATGGCCGTCATTGTAGTAGTCTTGTTTCCATGCAAATTGGCCCTTATGGCCTCGTTCAAGGTTAAATATTCTTTTGAATTTTCTGTTTGAAAGCGAGGCCATAGGAGCCAATTTGCATGGAAGCAAAACAATACTAAAATGGCGGCCATTTTGGAATAAGGTGTATAATAAAGCCATAGCCATAGTAACATCTCGAGACATGATGTCAGTATTTTTAAAGGAGGACCGTGTTTTGTCGAATGACTAGAATAATTGTGGCAGAGATCTTAGCCAACACTGAAAAGCGTTTGAATAAATAGATAATAAAGATATAGTATATGTCCTATCCCTTTCTTACCTTTTGTGGCTCATAGTAGCAAGCAGTACTTTCTATTCGGCTTGCATGGCAGCGTCTGGTACTTTTTCGTTCCTTTTGTTCACGAGTACGTCTCTCTTGTTTGTCAGATGAACGCAAACGAGTCACTGCATCAAGGTGACATCCTGTGTCGGCTAAATGAAGTGCAATGTTCTGCAACGAAAGTAGATTTTATTCATCATTATTGTTCGAAAGCCGATTAACTTAATCCAGGATTATCGATTTTCTCATTTTTGTGTGTCGAGATTTACTTCCTCCAATGTAAAATGTTGCCGAATATCAGCGCTGAACACTTTTGGGAGTAGAGAAATAAACTCCTTAGTTTCAATCTAAGGTTAGCGTTAAACGGATTTTAAACAACCGGGGCAATGTTGTGAAGTAGGACGTCTCTTTCCATGGGCCCAATTTGATTTCTTTTCTCGTTTTGTGAACATACAACTAAATGTCGTGGAAGCAGGACAAATCATATAACTATGGAAAATCAGAATACTACGACTAATCCATCGAGATCTTTGTTATTTCCTTGCTTCCCTGTGAGCTCTATATATAGCAAAATTACAGAGCGTGTGCCACACGATTTTGCTTGCTTTTCCCGTGTGGCATCTCGTGATTCTCAAATAGAGATCTTGCTTGAAGATTGGCCAATCACAACAGTGAGAGGGACAAAAAGCAACCAATCACAAGCCGAGTCAAATGCCTTTCTTATCACTGGACAAACAGATTGAGAATGTTGTATGATGACACCAGAACGTAGTTTCTAATAGCTAGTTTCAGGGGCACCCAACGAATCTGTTCCTCACATTATCTGTTCCCCAGAGGAATCTTGCTGGCTGGCAAAAATACAGGTGTTTCGATTAGCTGGCTGGAAAATTTTGTTTTTGATAGAGGCTTTGCCTGGGAATTACTGACTTTTTCTACCATTTCAACCCGAGCTGGCTGTAGAAACTCTGAAGACTGAGGACGACTATAAAAAGAAAAAAAAAAAAGAACCCATTCCCTCCCCCAGAGAGTAGTCACAAACATACGACGGCTGGTCAGAGTGATTGCGCTTGCGGAAAAAGCCAGTTTTGTCCCGGTTTTGTCGCTTTTGTTCGGTCGTTTTGGATCGAGGGATTTGAAAGCGCGCGAAATTCCTGGCTGGGAAATAAATTTGATCAGCTGGCTGGGAAACCAACCAATTTTATCTAGCTGGCTGGGAAATTTCTTGTGTGTCTTGCTGGGAAAAAGGAACAGATAATGTTTTCCCGGCAACACTGAAAAACATTTATTTTCATTAACTGGGGTATAATAATACATTTTACAACAAATTAGTCGTTGGGTGCCCCTGTAGTTTTTATTTTTTAATAAAGAGAAAAATGAATAAATAAAAAAGTAAAAAAGTAAACATACAGCTGTCAGCTGGATAGCAAGTCAGACAGATCAAACCAATATTTGATTTGATTTGCGTTGATTGTTAATTTCAGTTTATAATTTCAGTTAATTTCAGTTTATCCCCAATTGGTGCTCCAATCCTAGAACGACTAGTAGATGTCGAGTTATTTGGGCTTACGTTGGTCTTTAATGAACAACACGTGTTTACTTCAAGACGCCATTTAACTAACTTTAACAATACTTCATGTAAGCTAACACAACATCTCCCCCCCCCCCCCCCTGCCACAAAGATTAAGAGTATCTAGGGAAACGAAGAGAGCATGAGAAGTCTGACAAATGATCTACGTAATCTTCTAACATAATGAAATCTCAAGCTAAACCTAGATTCTCTTTTACTTTAAACGATGCTCTTATAATTCTCTTGGGCCTAGTGGCAAGAATGGGTGTTACAGGGGGTATTTGAATGTCTCCCTTAGTAACAGGAGTGTCCTTCCTAACAGGTGTTGCTACTTTGTCTTCTGTGGGAACTTGGCTCACCATTAGTGTCGGCCGCTCATGTTGCTCCTGATGATTTGGTATTGGAGTAAGGTGAACACGGTTTCTTCTTATCGTGCTGGTCGGTGTTTCAACTTTATACGACCGAGGCGTCGATGCTGCTTCAATGACGTTTCCTAACCGCTGAAGGTCCTTGACGAAAACTTCAGTACCCGGTCCAATTGAAGGCTAGGGCTTGGGCTTGTGCCTGGAGTTGAACACCGTTTCCTGCTTCAATTTGCTCATGCTCTCTCTTGTACGCAGGTTATCCAGGTCAGGCCACTGCAGGTTCATCTGAGTGTGGAATAATGGAACGCTGTTCTTAATCTGACTTCCCATCAGCAACTGGGCAGGGGAGAACTTGCATGCTAGTGGTGTTGATCGGTAGGCGAGTAATGCTTTAGCAGGATTTTTTTCCTTTGTTAGAAGATTCTTCACAGTTCTAACTCCCCGCTCGACTTCTCCATTTGCTTAAGGAAATCTAGGGCTACTCGTGCTATGCTTAAATCCCCATTCCTTAGCAAAGTAGGAGAATTCTGCACTGTCAAACTGAGGACCATTGTCATTTCTTAGTTTGTTTCTTTTAATTGTCTTTGAAGTGAAGTGTGCAGTCGACCGTTATAAATGGCATCGACCGTTTCAAATGGCAACGACCGTTCTGAGAAATGGCAACTACCGTTTACGAAAGGGAAATTTGCCTCGCCGTTCTTTTGGTCGAGTCCGGTTGCTTTTCGAAATCGTTCGAAACGCTTGATCCAGCGGGACCATTCTTCGGGTTTGAAGTTGACCTTTTCAGGTGATGGAACTTGATAACTCGCCATGGATATCTGTTGAATCACGGGCTGCTGTACAGCTGCAGCGACTTGTGGTTGCGAGGCTGGTTGTGCAGGGTGAGCGCCTTCGTTGGACTCTTCAACTATTTCAGGTTATTCAGCTTGAATTCTGGCTTCGTGTTGACCTTGGTCTGACATATGTCTGTTTTGTTTGATTCTCTTTCAGTTTAAAGGCTATTGGGAGCTTCCCGCTGCCACCATGTCGGGTAATTTGGGCTTACGAT
Source organism: Montipora capitata (assembly GCA_949126865.1). Classification (NCBI taxonomy): domain Eukaryota; kingdom Metazoa; phylum Cnidaria; class Anthozoa; order Scleractinia; family Acroporidae; genus Montipora; species Montipora capitata. The sequence goes on along the minus strand of OX421457.1, from coordinate 18,084,311 downwards.
GGTCTTCAATGAACAACACGTGTTTACTTCAAGACGCCATTTAACTAACTTTAACAATACTTCATGTAAGCTAACACAACACTAGACACTTATATAAAGTTCCTTTCCTTTCCTTTCCTCTCCTTTCCTTTCCGGATCAAAACTGTCAGTCGAGTAAAAGTTTAAAATATCAGGTTGTTTCTTCTCCAACTTAACATATTATAGAATGAGAATTACGCCAGATGTAGAGCAAAAAGAACCACTTTAGTGCTACTCAAATCACATTTAGAAAGGAACCTACAACCAGCAAAAGAAAAAGCAATTCAAAATTGAGAAATCATCCTTTTAAGAAATGAAGAAATTATAGTAAATAGAATTAAGCCATGGTACATAATTTTAAAATGATAGGGTTATGTGAATGCTGCAAAAAGTAAAGAAACCATTAGTAGACAAAAAATGGTGCTAAAAATGAGTCATAGATGGAAGGAAAATGAAGTTTTCTATCTACGGAAATAC
>OX421457.1:18046316-18073816 GCA_949126865.1 Montipora capitata | reverse complement strand
TAGTGGATTTGGAAGGATAAAACAATCACTCAAAGAAATCTTTGGCAAAGTAGGATATTTTAAGGCGCCCAGTTCATGGGCCGTGGTTCCATTCATCCTGTTTCTTCTCTCTTCCAGCGACTAAAGCATATGATTTCAGGAAACTGTCAACTTAGTTTTTTTTTTAATAGACGGGACGTTTTAATTAATACACTTGGGATGACCATCCGGTAATCTTGATTCAATTTCACTTCACAATCCAAAACAATGTCATTTTAAATGTCAGGATGTCGGCTTCCTAAAGAATCTAACTAAATAACAATTTAGGGCGCAAACATTGCATCGTCTTCAAAATTAGTGAATCAGTCGAGTAAAAAGATTACTGTTTAAAAATGTCTTGATTTATTCTTGGAAATCTTGTTTTGAGTTTGTCTGTCTGTGGTAATTACCAGTACTTTCATCTCGAAGAAAAAACATGGGAGAGAGCTGCTGCACAGCATTTTAACGTTTCATTTCCTTGTAAAAAGTCAACAATTGCCACTAAGCGGTTTAAGTGGTTGAATTGTCTTCAATTAAAAGCTTGAATTGTTTACAACAAGTGTCGTCCTTAGTTTATCGTTCTCTATTGCATGTCTAAATCTTTGCCTGAAGTATTAATATTGTCAAAAAATAAAGGTTAAAGCAAAAGAAGTAAGGGCGACTGTTCAATTGACCGTCTTGATTCCGAAAAAAAGTAATTTCTCGACCAGTCATAAATGACCCAAACAGCGCGATGAACCAATCAGAATTCGACGAATGCACTGCTCAAAAGGAAGAGACTAAAAATTTGTAAACCAATCCACACACAAACTTAGCAGAACCAAACGCGCAATTTCTCTCGTCACACAACTTATTTGGATCTCAAGGCGAATAGTCAACGAACAAACTATTGTGTGTGCTTTGCCTGCTTTACAGCCAAAAGGGGTTAAAAGGGGTGAAATTCAAACGGCTATAAGTGACAAAACGCTAGTCCTTTCCACCAACGAACATTGCCTTTCCCTTAACGCCGACTCGACTTTTTGAGTGTACTCGACATAAACAGTTGGTCACACGTCGAGTTTCAATTCTAGTTCTTTCGATTTTTTCCCGTAAAGGGTTAGTCAGTCCATTCCCTCATGTTGTCTGTCCGTCTTTCGCACTGGTGGCTTCCTTTTCATTCTACCGTCAGTCTCTCCCCGGAGAGTAGTTTTTGGCAATGCCTTGGGCCCGACCAATGCTAACTTGCGGTGTCTCACATTAGATAGATATGACTCTTGTGATCTGTTGTTTTATATATTCATTTGTGCGGTATCGTGTGCACTTAATTTTGAGTAACGTCCTGTAGCGCTTGAATCAAATGACAGAGTGAAGTCTGAAGCGTAGCCTAGGCAGTTCTTTTTAATATTAGCGCTCGTTGAAAGTAATCTTCGACGAAATTACGTTGAAAGGCCGCCATAATGGAAGCGCAGCAAGGAGAGAATTGGGACTAATGGAGCCTCTCCCCGAAACCATTTTTTACCTCGCGCCAGTGTTCTCTCGGTCTCTTCATCCAAGATGGCGCCATAGAGTAAATCGAAAGATTATTCATCGCTTTTTACCCAAATACGCCAGCTTTGTAGGCTAGCGTTGCTGCAGAAATGTAATGATGAAAAGTGAAAAGACCGTTTGCTCATGTAATTGAAGGAAAAGCCACAAGCCGAGACAAGGTAAATAAAAACCTCGGAGAAAATGGGACCCATGATCTCTCAGTTTCATCAACCCAGTGAGCTCGGAAAAGAGGAAGCAGATTGTGCTTGATTATGATAATAATGCCCGGATATTCCTCTTTTGCCAAAAAAACTTATCGAGGTCTACATCTGCGAAATAACAAACCACGTCATTATTGACGATTCTTTAGGTGGACATCTTAACGTGCAAAAAGTTAGTATTTCCATGTCTTATTGTGGCAGTTGGCAATCGCGGAAACCATTTCTTACCTCCAAGGTCTATCCACAACGATAGGTCCCAACAGGTCACCTTTCTTGAATCCAATGATTCATGTATATTCTTAACCTATTTCTGTGTACTAATGGAGGCAGCATTGTTAACTACGCTGACAATTTTGTTCTCTGCAAAGCTTCTTGGTTCAACCGGCCGAGAAAAGTTGGCCATTGTTTGATACAGAGTTCAAGATTGAAACGACAAACAGCCATTAGGAAGTAATAATATCATTTATTATATGGCAAAGCTAGTCTTGGGCAAATCCCAGCGCTCTGATTGGTTCTTTCTCGGTCGGGATTTTGCAGTACGGACCATTTCCGTGGAAACGGTCTAAACCGTGTATTTTTGTTTTGGAGCAAAGCCGGCAAATTCATAATTTGCAACCAAAACAGCGAAAAAAACACCGTGAATATTGTCATTCTTCACAGTGAAACTACCAGAAAAAGCTAAAAAGATTGAAAGATAAAAAGATTGAAAAGCTAAAAAGATGAAAAGCTAAAAGATAAAAAGCTAAAAAGATTTATTGCACCGGAAGTGCATTTTACTATCAGAAACAGAGTGCCATATAATAAACGATTTACTAACCGAGCTTGCTCTGGCCGTTCTGGGGAATATTGGCCCTCGGTCGTGCCCTCGGTCGCTTCGCTCGGTCCGTACTGCCACGACCTCGGGCCAATATTCCCCAGTACGGCCCGAGGAAGCTCGGTTAGTAAGCGGTTAATCTCCATTTCGACACCCTAAATATATTAGGTTCTCAGTCATAACTTTCAGCAGGTTCTCCTTTTGAACCGAAATATAAACGTAAATACTTAACAGTTATTCTCCGAAGGCGAGGTAAATATCGGTGAATAAACACCGAGACAAAGTCGAAATTTTTTTCAGCGATATTCTTACATGGGTGATTATCTGAAAAATATGCCTTTTTTTTTTAACAATTAATTTCTTCCTCTGCCACCTCGACAAAACAGCTTGCGGCCATTTTGATAAAAACCGCATGGGTGATTATTGCATAATGATGACATCAAGTGCAACCAATCAGCGCAGAGAATTTTCAATAAACACCTACGTAACAATAAACGTAAATATTGTTTAAAAATCTTCGGCATTTGTTGGGAATGTTCTTAAAGAATTCTGTGAACTGATAACATAATTCACTTCTTTTGTGGTCAATTATCTAAAAAAGCATAGCAAACCTATGCAGGATTTTTGGTTATTACTGACAGGTTTAAAGTAGTCACAGCGGTTCACGATAAGACTATTGACACAAATTTGACTGAAGCGCATAAATTATCTCATTCATTACCCTGCAACAGCCAATGAAAATGCCATCAACGATTAGTGCGATCAAGTTGCTTATCAGCCGAGTCGAACCCATCCCTTTCTTGTCTGATTATCTGCAGGTGTTCTCAATAAGTCTAAAAGTTACTGCACCCTTCAGAGCAGTACGAGAAAACTATAGCTTATCATAACTGTATTAGGTTTCTAACGACGAAGAGAAAGTCGTGAAAATTGATTTATACTTTGCGTGAGTTTTCTAGGTACTTCCTTGTCTTCTCAAAGTTGATTTATTGACGTTGACGCGCTGGTTGTCGAATATTATTTTATTTGAAGGTATCATGTCGACTCAACACGCACTGCAGCTGCACTGCTGTCGACTCAATACGCACACCCGTTTCGTAATGGAGATAATTAGATTATATTAGATTCCTCCGTCGGAGGGCTGTTTGTCCGCTACAGGTGTTTCCTAATTTGTTGACCAATTCAAAGATTCGCATCTAATCGAGCGAAACTACTTAAGTGTGTTTTTACTTTACGACAGAAACATAGCACTAAAATTAGATGTTTGGCTTAAAACGCTAATGAATTCGTATTCTAGTCTCTTGCCTGTGCGAGAAACATTATTTAAACAATGTTGATAGATCCCGTTAAGCAAATTCAGACTGCTAATCAAGTCGACATAGAAAACATGTACAAGGGGGTGTTTTAATTACTAAAAGCTGCGAAATTGAAGAAGGTACACGGGCAAGACGCTGAGAAACAATCCAGAAACCAAAAACCAACTGTCACAGTTGCTTTTTTCTGCCTGGTCTAAAGTGTGACAGAGTTTCAGATCGCGATTTCATCAGTTTTATACTAGTGAGCTTGCTCATCCTCTTGGTAATTATAAAACACTCTCTTCTCCAATCACCTCAGTCTGAATTTCTCGAATGGATACCGTACAGCACTGCTTGTTTGTGCAGCCGAGCTATGTGACTTTTCGAGTATCTGAGATACATGTACCACCAAAGACGTTTACCATGTGATATGCGACAGTTTCCTCCCTTGGACTCCTCGTTAGCTATGGTTTAGTACTCGTTAATTCATGCGCTACTAGCTGAAAGAGGAAAATCGACTTAATTTACCCACACGTTGCGGTACAATAATGACGTCCAAGATTAAACAGGTCTGCAATGAGTGCACAGTAAAGCAACAAAAACATTTTTTTCCTGTTACATGACTAATTCTTTTGGTTCCAAGACAGTAGTGAATGTTAACTCACTGATCGTTTCTCATCATGCAGAATCCACACAACTCAATCGTTAGCAGAGTAACTTTTCCGCAAACATTGATCTCATTGTATAGCGGCCTACCTGGGATTTAACACACCAGTTCTACTACTTTCAATCAGATCATCTAAATGGACATGATGATAGATGCCTACACTCTACAAAATTGATCTGAAATAACCGTGGCCTTTCTCAACTCTGCTCTGCCTAGCATACTCCGCTTGAGGTGAATTAGCTTGATACCGGGTTGACGTGCCGCACTGACGGATTTTAGCGCATAGTTTTGCGGTTCTCTTCATAGCAAAGACGCCAAATCATCAAATTTGAGGTTTTGACGCCACCTTTAGCGTACAACGGCGAACCATTTATTCTCTATTTTTGCTCCTAACCCACTCATACCAATTTATTTTTAGGATACTTCGCCCACATTGTGAGACGTGAACGAGATGGAACAATTGCGGAAGACTTACGATAATGAAAAGTTGTATTTTGAGGTGACGTTTTTGTCGTCGTCGCTAATTTCTCTTTCGTAAACAAGCGATGCCATTTTTGACGGTCGATGCCATTCGTAGTAACCAAGCTTTTTTATTCGGTTAGCTTTGAGTAAATTGTTAGGAGAGGCTTTATTTAAATACTTTAAAATTGCCAGTTTAAAGGTGTTGTTTCGGTAATGCAGAGGTTAAGTTAAGTTCATTGCGCTAATGCCATTGAACCGAATTCGACATCGTTCTATCCACTTTTTCAAATTTTTTTCTATTTTTTTTAAAAGGTTTTTTCGCATTCTTTTTTAATTCTAAGTGACATACGCTACTAATCTAGTCCTAGGTTAAATATTTTTTTCCTCATTGGCAAAAGACAAACTTACGGGAAACTGTCACGAGAAGCGCATGCGCTAGCGTCTTGTGAAAACTTGAAAAGTGTTATAGATTAACTTTTTTCAATTCAAAATGGTGTCCACTGGGGAGGGCCATGGTGGACAAAGGAGAAACTCTGGCGAATATACGTGACTCACGCGTGAATCCATGATGGCGGCTAGAATTTTCCGTGGGCTCGAGAGCAAACAAACTCGAGCATGCGCAGCTCATGACAGCCCTTTTAATAGTGAAAATTGTCGTAAGTCTCTCTTGCTTACGAAAGGGAAAATTGCATCGCCGTCTCCGTCGTAGATCTTAAAGTCGCTAATTTCAGAATCAAGCAGCTTAAGAATTCAACACTTTTCTTTTTTACAATCACGACGTTGTCATCTTTCGACGTTTCGTTTCCAAATTTCCCACGAGCCTCCTTTAGTTCAGTGGTAGAAAATCCGAATTATACATATCGCATTATAAATTGAATTCCTCCCGACGTCATTATATATATACCGATAAAATACAGTGATTTGCATAATTTCCTTTTGTAGTTAAAAAAAATTCCTAGATTGCTCGATCAGCTGCAGATTCTGAGTTAGTTCTGCTCCATCATGTCTATCCTGTTTGAAATACGTTTTCAAATTACATGACATATAGGCTACAATCGACAAACGCGTTATTGACGTTTGTACGGACATATTCCATTAGTAATTACTTTCAGTATTGAAGTGTTTAAGAAAGAGGCGAAAGTGGTATTTCAATACTTGATCATGCACCTCCGGTTCATTATGTTCAAAGTTACTGTAGGAGAAGCACAAGTTTCGAGACACCGTGGAAAATGAAGTCTTCTACTACCGTTCTTTCCCATAATTTGAGCATCACAACTTCGCCAGCGAATCATGGACCAGGTGATGACGGTCAGTGCTTCCATCTCCCTGATGCTAAATTCGACGTATTCCATCAACGAACCGAAACTAATCTCGTAACAGGTGTCTTAAATGCCGTGTTGTCGCCTTTCGCTGTCATGGCAAATCTGCTCATAGTATTGACCATTTTGACAAGGAAATCCTTTCAATCACCTAGCAATATCCTTCTACCGAGATATGTGGCCTACAGATTGCTCGAAAACGCGCACGGCATCGTTCCCTGCTTAGTGAGAATGCTTTACTCGTCGGGATTTTACGTTTACTACGGAGTGTCATTCACGACATTGAGTGCTGTAAGCTGTGAAAGACTCATAGCTTTAAAATATCACCTAAGATACTCTGTAATTGTCCGTCCTCGGCGAGTTTTGAAAACGGCTTTGTTCATTTGGTTGATAAACATACTGTTCACATTTTTGCAATGGGCGCAGAATGACGTTTTTCGAGGTATTCATCTGGCAATGTGGTCCTTTTTCCTCGTAACTACTGTTATCATCCAAATCACAATCCTGAAAACAGTAATTCGCCACCAAAGAAAAATTAAAAAACACCACCCCGCGTCCACGTCCGCAATGCGACAAATGCAAATCAAGTTGGCAATAAATGTTGCGTCCATCGTGGCAGTTTATGTACTGTTTAATCTTCCTGTTCTAGTTGTCACCCTTAGCCATCAATTCCTCTTCAGCAACATTGACAGTTACAATTTTTACAGCTGGTCTGAAACAGCGGCATTTTTCACTCTTCCCTCAATCCTTTGGTCTGTGTGTGGAGAGTTAAAGCCATTAGGAAGGTAATCGCTGAAGTTTTCTCGAAGAAATCGCAACGAAAAGACGCTTTTCTCGTGAAATTTCGGAAAATAACACCGTCGTCTAAAAACGGTCAGTGAGGAAAACGAGCTTGCCATAATGATTGAGCCATAATAAATATCTGAATATCTTTAACTAACAATTTAAGCCCTCTTCTTCCTTGTAGGCTTACGTGTTGGAAGTGTCCTGTTACTTCGCAGCCTGCGGATAGGCTAGCCAGTGACCCATACTCACAGAGCTATAAGCAGAGGCCAAAAGTAAACGTTCTTCCAAACTCTACAGGTGATTATGTGGAGTTAACGTGGCCGAGTATTTAGGGCCCTTTTCTTGAGCTCACTGAGGACAACTCTAGTTTAAGTCCCACACTGCGTGACTACCAGCCAAACTTGAAGCTACTGTATCTTTAATATTAGTTTCATTGTTCATGGAAAGCGCCTATGCATTGGGAGTGGTCAGTTAAGGCATAATATTTTATCTTCCTTCCTTGGAATCGAAACCAGAAAAGCGAATCATTCAACTCTTGCACTCAGTTAACCAGATTTCTAGTGAAGAGCCTTGTCATCTCAGAACTTTACTAGGGTTCGCAAGTTTTTTCTTTCTTTCCATCGGCCTTTTTGCAAGACGGCCACCCTCTGGACTTTTCTACGAAAACCGAATAAGTGTGAAGCTAGGTCATACTGAGGAACATTTTCTCGTAATAACGCTACGTAAGAAGTTCAAACTGAACCAACCAACTTAAAGTAGCAAGTCACCACATTTGTTTTTTGAATGAAGCTTTTAAAAATTGATATTCTCTGAAATAACTTTTGGTTAATTACTGACAAACGCCTGGGCAATATTAGAGCAAAAGTTTGCATCTAACAATTAATCTCGCCGATATAAGAAGCTATAGACTGAAATTTGTCTAGGAAGCCCTACTTTTAAAGGCTACAATTTTTCAAGACAATTTTAAAGTCCATAATTTGAAAAAGCTTTTATTTGGTAGCCAAAAAATTAAAATGTTTGTATTTGGCAGGCAAATAAGAACTTTAATGAAAAATAGGACATAATTATTAACATCTACAACCACGGTTTCTTTGTTAATTTTTTAGCATTTCATCAATCCGGGAAGAAAAATAAAATCTAGAAACTTTTGTGCTGCACATGGGTTCATCTGCAGTGGTTATCTTTTAAAGAAGTTAGCAAACACGAAGACGTATCACAAAAGGGGTCAGTTGCTTCACGATTTGCTTTTGTTCGAATTCACATTAAAGCACAACTGATTATCCAAGATGGCGATCAACAAACAGCTTAGTTAATGTATGAAGATGGTTATGAAACTCGACGAGTTTCTTTGTTTCCTGTTTTTGTTTGCTGTTTTGGCCCTTACCATTCATGCATAAACCACAGCCTTTTTCTAAAAGACAACCAGTCATACAGTTTCGATTAATTTATTCTGTCAAAACTCTGTTGTGAACTGAGGACAAAATATTGTGCGTGGTCACTGTCAAGTTAGCATGAAGCGCTGCCTCACTTTCCTCGCTTTTGTAGTTTCCAGAGTTTCATAACGAGTCCAGCTATAATATGAACTCTGCAAACAGTAAGAAAGAGACGAAACCCCTAAAAGATATTTCCAGCGCGAGAAAAAGGAAAGGGAGATTAAAAAAAAAAAAAAGAAACGACAAATAACATCTCATAACATATTACGGACACATTCCAGTTGCAATTAGCGGCTTCTTATTGCACTAATTCAGTATCGTAGAGCTTTATACTGTATGCGTCCACGGCATCTGCGTGTGCCTAGGGCACCACGCCTTGTATAGCGAGTCTTTGTGTTTACACAACCGATACTGAGCTCTAAATGAGACAAACCACAGCACTTGACAGTAACTTAAGCAGTTGCTAAAGAAGCCTGAAAAAAATTCATGCGTTTGTGCTGCACTGCTTTACAGTAAACGTGATCTGAGCAAACAAGGAATATGGGAGCTGGTCTGTTACGAGTTCATAATACAGGTGAATGAATGATTGAGAAATCGCGCTCTCAGCGTCGTATATATTAATCATTTCACTTAGAGTCATTTCAGTCCCAGTTCAAAATATAAGTCTTCAAGGACCGTATTACAGGCGCTTCAAATCCTATTATAATTACTGAAATGAAGAGGAAAAGTGGACATATAGATTGAAATAAACCATTGGCAAAATAAACTGCACGGACTGTCCCAACCCTTCTGTACAACTTGACATCAAATGTATCAGCTGCCGGTAAAATCCGTTCTCAGGTTGAATCCGTTTTTACCTAGGTTAAATTGGTGATCCTCATCTTACCTACGCTGGTTGAATACTCACTCAGATGAATTGAAGAAACCTTTTTTTGGAGCCTATAATTTAAGCCTAGAGAAAATTAAAATTCAGGTTAGGATTAGTTTTGGTTGTTATACGTGGATGTTAATTGACTTATTCTGCAAAAGCCGGTAAATAATGAAAAGAACTGCGTTGGATTGAACATGTTCGTCGTTGTATTGTAATATGGTGAACACACAGGACTTTAGTTCGAGTACCGGTAAGCACATAGTGCAGTTCTTTGTTCCCTTACTATGTTGTATTGTTCAGTATGAAGAGTATGAATGCAGAAACCGATAAGATGGTTTGATATCTGATTTAAACTAGGTAGAGTGCATATTCAACCTAGGTAAAATGAGGATTACCAATTTAACCTACGTATAGGTAAAAACTGATTCAACCTGAGCCCGGATTTGACCGACAACATATCTACGAAAGCTAGTAGCAATTGACTTGAGAATGTCTACGTCCAACCGAGTTCTCAAGTAAACAAAGTCGTTTTACGAAGAGTAGTAACACCTTGAAACTTTGAAACAAATTAATCTTGAGTTTTCCAAGGCTAGCGATTTTATTTAATCAATAATTTTAATTTTTATCAAACTTTTAACCCAACTGGCGTGGGTCATTGAAAAGCTTTAAGTTGCAAAAAATACACAAAAAGCCTTTGAATCTTTCTTGGGAGCATTATTTTCTCATTATTTGTTAACAGCTGATGTCTACGTGTTTATACACTTGCCTTAAAATCAATATGTTCATTTTTTTTTCTTTATTACTAAGGAAAAACCCAGTTATTTGGTTTGTTTTATATTACGATGAAACATGGCTTTAACCAATCAGGCTGATCATGCTGTATTGTCAGTGAAACAGTAGTAAATTACCATTTGATTCCTAAAACGATACTGTCGAAAGCTTAGCAATATTGTATATTTAGCTGGGTGTTTAGGTGCCTTGCTAAAAAGAACATAAAAATTGGTGCTAACTTGAGGAAAAATATGAATCCACAATGGGAAATGACTTGGTCAGGATATCTTACAAGATCATGTATTTCATCTTTCGTTCGCAAATTAGCATTCCTAAGTCAGTGAAAGAAGGGAATACGCCCTGGACTTGAAACGTTCACCATATGCTGTTAGGAGAGGGTTAGAGTTAGTTCTTTTTTCTGACTCTCATCAGCAGGCATTGTTTCTCAGGAACAAGAAGCCTTCAGGCATGGAAAAAGTCCGCTTTTACGTGCCCCATATTTACCCTCATTGACTAACCAAAATAATGACGGTGATGATGATGATGATTACGATGACTATGACGCAGATTACGACGATGATGATGATGATGACCATTATGTAGATTGATGTAGATTACGACGACGACAATGATGATCATGTTAATGATGTTTGTGATCACAGTGACGTTGTTTATGATAGTGTTGATGGTGATAATGACGATGATGATGTTGAGGATTTTGACGATTACGATGATAATGAAGATGATGTTGATGTGATTGTGACAGGATTTTGATGATGACGACGATGACGGTTGATGATGATAATGATGATATTGTTGTTGTTGATGATTACGACGATGATATTGATGTTAATGATGATGTTGATGATGATAATATTGATGTTGATGATGATAAATGATGCTGATGATGTTAATGATGACGTTGATGATGATAATACTCACGTCAATGGTGATGATGTTAATGACGATGATGATGATGATGATGATGACGTTGATGACGTTGATTATGATGACGTTGATGACATTGATGATGCTGATGATGTTAATGATGATGTTGATGATGATGATGATGATGATTACGTTGATGACGTTGATTATGATGACGTTGATGATGCTGATGATGATGCTGATGATGTTAATGATGATGTTGATGATGATAATACTCATGTCGATGGTGATGACGTTAATGACGATGATGATGATGATGATGACGTTGATGACGTTCATGATGATGATGATGATGTTGATAACCCTCAGTACCTTCGAAGCCCCTCTGTGCTCAGATTTGGAGCATTTTCAAAATTTCTTCGAACTCTTGAAGGATATTTCGAGCTTTCTGGATAGCCTTTCTTGCAAAGCCTATCTCTCAGAAGCTTCCTAACAGCATCTCGAATCTCCTCGCTTCGCCAGAGACAAATCAATGGATTTATAAATGAGTTTGAAAAAGCAACAGTTTCGCTCCAACTGTAGTAATCGTAGGTGTCTATTTGACCCATAACTAGCTGGTGCAAAGCTGTAACGACAAGGACAGGAAGATTGAACAAGAAATAAATTCCAACAACGTAAGCTATGTCGACTGCTAACTTCAATTGCTTTTTAAAATTATGATGGTTAGAGGAAGACAGTGGCAGCTGTTGTCTCATAATTTGACGCCGATGGTGGCGAACGATGACTTGGATTTTCAGTTGCGAAATAACCGCAATGATCAGGAAAGCCAACCACGAAAACAGGTGCAGGCCTCGGGCGATTGCATTGTGTACCCACTGTAGAGATGCGAGCGCAATGTTGAGAATCGAGACGATAAGCGATGTAACTCGGTTGTACGATTCCGCTAACGAGAATATCCGAGAAAGCTAGACATGCTATTAAGAGGCACGATGGCGAGCGAAGCGATGGATTGACAATTATGGCAAAACACACCAAGACGTTAGCGATAACCGCGAATGGAGCGAAAAATGCGTTTAAAACACTAGTGATTAAATTGCTTACATAGCGAAGATGAGCCTGCTGAAAGAAAGGATCTGGGAGATGGAAGCAGAACGCCGGAAAATCTAAGGAATTGTTATGAGCCATTGAAAACGATGGTTTCGTCTTGAAATAAGACGCGAACGCATTTGAATTGAAATAGCATCGATGCTAATAAACCGCCATATCACTGTGTTTGTTTGGTGAAAGAGGGCCTGACTTCACTTATTCAAATATTACTATCTTTGCGGCCTTTTTGTTGCTAGAAAAACGTGACACGTGACAGCAACCCAGTTGTTAAGAAACTGATGTGTCCATGAAGCACTCAACCTAGAATTAATCCCATTTTCAATTTTTTTTCTCTTAGGAGTCAATTTTAACCATAAACTAAAAACGCATACCCTAACAAACTTCACCGTAATACACAATTCTTTCATAGTTGTTTGCTGTCCTTTTGCTCTTTTAATTACTTTGGCACAGTTACTGTCATGCTATAATTAATTATTCAGTGTTAGGCTTCGAGAACAACACGAGTTTAATAAACAGCCGTCTTTTCCAAATCCCGAGAAATGGTATGGTTGTCACTCAAAGGCTCGAGGAGTTGAACTAACCGAGTAAAACTCAATTGATTGTTGGAGGAACTGAAATTGCCTGAATGCCGCTGCTAAGGTTAGTGATTGGATTAGAAAGCTCGTGCCACCTTTTCGACCAATGAAAAGCGAAACCAAAAAAAATTGATCCTTGTACGAGAGTATTTTCCCACGCTATTAGTAAATTAGAAGGAGTTGCTTTCAATCATTCTGATTGGTTCAGTTCGGGGTTAGTACCTATTGTGTTTTGTCCTCGCAATTACTTTGATTTACGACGGGTAATCGAAACTCACTTCATTATACTGGTGAAATTAAAGGGAAATACATATCCCAACTGCATGAATGCAAAATGCATTACGGCGGTTACCAGTTACATGTGCAGTTAACAATTGTTATGAGATCAAATCGTTAGAAAGACTCCCAGTTTATCGTCTTCACATGGATTATCAGTCACATGCGCCCCTCAATGACCTTTTTTTCATTTTCAGGAAACTAAATTTTGGGTGGAAGTCAATCAAATCTTTGATTGACGTCCATTCAAATTTGGTTTCGAAAAATGAAAAAAAAAGTCGTTTAAGGGCGCGTGTGACTGATAATCCCTGTAATGACGACAAACTGGCAGTCTTTCTAATTGAACGCAAACTACGGTGACAAACATAAGGCTAAACAAGTGCATACCTGAAATGCATATACCTAATGCACCTGTAAAACTTATTAATAAAGATACAGCTTTTCGATGCTAACGTATTCACTTAACGATGGCGGAAGATCACGAAATGAATACGTTAAATGAATACGTTAGCAGCGAAAGTTATATCTTTATTGGGATATATTCTCTCTTGTTTTTATTGTTTCTTGTATATCTTCGTATTGTATTACTTCCTTTTGTTACTATCAATATTACCTCATAAGCTACTCAAATTATTGTTATATATTTCAAAAAATTTAGCTAACGGTAACCGTTACTTCTGAAGATGGCTGTTGAGACATACGAAACGACGTCAAGTCCTCATGTTAGCCTCATGTTTGTCACCGCAGTTTGCGTTCGATTTCTAATCAAGGTTCTTCGGCCAAAGACGAAAAGTATCTTTCCTACGAAGGAGTGGTTTTTCAAAGACACAATCAACATTGCTTTTCTTTGATAAACACAGGCAACAGCAAATCGAAAGTGGTTGTGACCAGGGGCCCGTTTCTCGAAAGTTCTGAAACTTTACGGGCCATTTTCGGGTGTCACAATGTCTTCTGTATCTCAAGAACAGAGAGGATTTAAGTCGTCAAACTTTACAGACATGTTTCTTTTAACTGGCTTAAAAACATGTTAAAAGATCGGCTTTTCAAAACAAGTGCATGGTTAGCAGTTTCACAAACGGTCAGTGTAAAACGCAGACTGCAGACTGCAGACCGGGGGTAAAATGCAGACTGAGGTTATAATTTAACTGTTGAAAAAGCCCAAAGGCATTAGAAATGCTACCAGTTAAGCCTAAATATTGTTTTAGGCCTAATTAGGCCTAAGGTTAGCATTTCTAAAGGGTTTGGGCTTTTTCAACAATTACGTTATAACCTTAGTCTGCATTTTACCGCTGGTCTGCAGTCTGCAGTCTGCGTTTTACACTGACCGGTTTCACAAATGGCTTTTCGGGCCCGAAAAATTTTGGGGACGTTCGAGAACCCAGAACGGATCTGCCACAGTCAGGTGGGACACTCTATGACAAACACACAACAATGCGTTACACTGACAAGGTGAAGACACTTCATGACCGCGACTGTCATTAAAAACTAACAAATCCCGAACAAGCGCTCCGGATTAAATAGTTCTATGGAGTTACTAAACACTTCAAACGATATACTTAGGGAGCATGAAACGATCGATTATCGTCTCCCTGTTCGGCCCCAAAGTTTTTTTGTTATGTATTTACCATGAAGTGTCCTACCTGACTGTGGGGGTTCCTGTGGGGGTTCAGTTCCATCCGTTCGGAAATGCGCTCTTACGCTTTGCTTCCGATTAATCCCCGGTCCTTCACGGCCACAGTATACAAACTGAACGCCCACCTGATATCAAGCCCACAATTTAATGCAGTTTCATTATTTCAGTTCATTTCATTTGTGCATAAGGGAAAGAGCCTTCAAGTTTCAAGAGGACCGTAATAAAAGCCCATTCGAACGCAACTCAACGTCCCGTAAGCTTGTCTTTATTCTGGATACATTCTTTGATCCATAATAGCTCATTTCTTACTATCTATAAATCTTTATGCATATCAAATACTTATGTTATATCTTAATTAACTTAACTACTTTCCGAATTAAGGTAGGTAAGCCGTTTTCCTTGAGAGCACACAACAAGAATGAATTAGATAAGAATCTTTCTCTATCAATATACGGTCTTGCCCCATCACAGTCACAAGTGGGCTTATTTTTAGATACACTTTTATCGCGAAAACAAACAAAGGGCCGCCAATTTTAACCGAGCAGACGAAGCGATGTCACGTGTGACTGCTTTTGCCACGTTTTTTCAGGGACATAACTGATTTTCGCAGGAACGGGTATTCTAAAAATAGACTCATTTGTCACTGTACTGGGGAGCCCACCCATGCTAAAAGAACACTAGTACTCTTATCTAATTTGCACACAATAAATACATAAAACTACGATCGATACTCTCATTACATTTTTGTTTTCGTTTTTGATCAGTTAGGCATAAGCCACTGACGTGGATGATGAACTTCTTTGTTTGGGTGTATTGGAGGGGATTCTAACTGGCTGCTATCATAAGTTATTTCTCAAGCATATAGGTTGGAGTTCTATAGGCTGAGGTTTCCTTAAGTGTAGCTATGATCCTCGCAGTAATGAACGCAATTTTAGCAATAGCTTAGAGAAGCCTGAAAAACCGCTGCGACGCTCTGACCAACTGCGCTATGAAGCTACTGACGTAAGGAGCTGGTCATTTGTGGCTTCTCATGAAATGAATGAACCAACGCGCGAATGAAATGATATATGAAATGAGTCATACATTGAACTGCGGATATAAAATCAAGTGGAGCTATGATCCTCGAAGTTATGAACGCAATTTTAGCAATAAAAACTTTTTTACTGGTAGAGATTTCTTTATTGATGGAGATGTTGAAAGCTGTTTATCAACGCACAACAATATCGTTTCTTGGTATTTTCACAGTTGTCATGTGATTTCAGACGATCGCAGACTATTGTAGATCCTAGTAGATCGGCGATAATCACAGAGGATGCCAAAAAAGCGGTCATCTTAAAAGTGTTAGTAAATGGTTAATCTTATTGGCCTTCAATAGCGTCTCTATTAACGAATAAATAGGCCATTTCCGAGTTCATGTCTGCCTCCTCTTCAAAGCGAGTCTAAGTGCGAAGTTTTTGTTATGAAAATTAGTTTTCATTCATACGTAAAGTAGAACTAATTACCATCACAAAAACTTCGCACTTAGACTCGCTTTGAAGAGGAGGCAGACATGAACTCGGAAATGGCCTATTGCCTGACGTTCAGCACGGTTAAACACAAAACACAGGCCGTATGATTTGCAACAGGCTATGTCATGCGAGTGCAACAAGTGGAACAAAAACATTTCCTGAGCAACATACCGTCTTTCCACATGCGCGGAAAACTTTTGTACATTATTTCCCGTTGTTTGCAAGTCTGTGACTTGAAATGAGCAAATTTGTACTTACATAGAAAGGTCTTTCTATAATTCAGACAAAAAACTAATTAGGGTAACAGTTAAACTGTATCAGGGTTTACATAAATATGCGTCTAAACTAAGAGCTGCTACTTCCACTGTCACCCTCCCGGATTCTCTAAGAAATGCGCTTTTAAACTGCTATAGCCATTGCGGCAGACACAGTACAGAATTTTCTTCGTTCCAAGTTTAAACAAGTTTATTCACACATACATATCTCATTCACACATATGCTTCGGATACAGAGCTGATCAGAGCTATGACAACTTGCGAAGAAAAGGTGTCGATGTTACAAAAGATCATCAAAACTGGCCTTGATTTCGTTTTGCCGATGAAGCCTAAAATTGTTCATCGAACGGAACCACCTTGGATAAATTCCACTCTTAAGAACTTGATTCGAAAGCGACAAAAGGCCCTAGGCCGAGGAGACCGAGCGGAGTTTAACCACCTGAGAAACCTTGTTAACCGAGAACGCAAAAGATGCCGCGCGAAGTACTACGAATGTAAAGTGCAACACCTAAAGGGGTGTTCCCCAGCTAAGTGGTGGGGCGAAATCAAGAGACTCAGTGGAATGGAAGGGCCCTCTGGGTCACGTGATAATATTTTTAAGTCCGTTCATCACTTAGAAGGTGCTCGTGGTCTATCAGCAGATGATCTTGCAAACCACATTAACACAACTTTCCTAGCCCCAATGGAGGTCTTTGTACCGCTTACCCACAATCCATTTAGAGGGGACGCCTTTGTGTCTTCGAGCAGAACTATGAATGATGATTTTCCACCGCTATCAGAGTTTTCTATCTTTAGAAAGTTATGCTCTATTAATCCAGCCAAGGCACAAGGACCGGACGGTATTCCCGGATGGCTTCTTAAGGAGAATGCAGATCTTTTGGCGCCACCCATCATGGATATCATGAATTCTTCCTTTCGCGAAGGCCGGTTGCCTTTATCTTGGAAAGAGGCAGATATTGTCCCTGTCCCCAAACAAAGACCTATCCAAGACGTCAACAAGCACCTTCGCCCTATCTCCCTCACGCCTATTCTTTCAAAGTTTGCAGAAGATTATGTTGTTCATGACTTTGTGATGCCCGCCGTGCTTAAAAAAATCGACAAAAGGCAATATGGGACAATACCTAAATCATGCTCTACGCACGCCCTTGTCAGCATGATTCATAACTGGCACGTCAGCTCTGATGGGAACTCGGCCGCGATTAGAGCGGTTTTATTTGATTTCCGTAAGGCGTTCGATCTTATTGACCATAATATCTTAGTGCGTAAACTTTCAGATTACGATATTCCGAACCCCATATTATGCTGGATTGTTGACTTTTTATCGGATAGGAGACAGAGAGTGAAACTTGCCCAAGACTGCCTCTCCGAATGGCGTTACATTCCGGCCGGTGTTCCACAGGGGACAAAGCTTGGGCCGTGGTTATTCTTAATAATGATTAATGATTTGAAAGCAGGAGAGGCAGAGATGTGGAAATATGTGGATGATACCACAATCTCTGAGGTAATAACTAAAGGGCAAAAGAGCTGTATTCAGCAAATGGTAGATGATCTTGCTATCCAAGCAAGGAATGACGGTTTTCAGTTAAACGAAAGAAAATGCAAAGAGCTTAGGATTAGCTTTGCAAAAAACGAACCAGAGTTTGACCCTATTTGGGTGAACCGTCAGACCCTAGAGACTGTGAACAGTGTGAAATTATTAGGACTCAATATAAGCAGTGATTTAAAATGGAATGTCCATGTGTCAGAACTAGTTAGGAAAGTTTCAACAAGATTATATTTTCTTAGACAGCTTAAGAAATCGCATGTAGCCACAAGAGAGCTTCTTCTATTTTACATTACATGCATTCGCTCTATACTGGAGTACGGCAGCCCAGTTTTTCATCGCGCTCTACCAAGTTATCTAAGCGAAGACCTAGAAAGACTTCAAAAACGCGCTATGAAGATTATTTACCCCGAACTATCGTATGCTAAGGCTCTAGAGCTGTCTGGACTTCCAACACTGTATGATAGAAGAGAGTCAATTGCAGCAAAGTTGTTCGATGAAATATGTGCAAATCAATCTCACAGTCTTCACAAACTACTTCCAAGTAGATACCAACCAAGCTACTATCTGAGAGAAAAAAGAACATTTATTCGTCCGAAATGTAAAACTGAAAGATGCAAGAATAGTTTTCTTTTAAGTTTTGTTCATAGTAGCTGAGAACTAGATATAAATGTCTTTCTTATTGTATATAGGAATTTGACGCATGCTTTTAATGTGTGATTCTTAACAATTTTTATGTAGTATAAGTCCTATAATTAGTTTGTAGTTAAGCGCAGTTGTAAATTTTGTATTTGTAAGCCTTATCGCAATTCAGCTTTTGGCTGCAAGTTTTTAAGGTGAATAAACTATCTATCTATCTACAACATGAATATAGTACTCAAGCTCTGTGGTGGACGCAAACTTTGGTCTTTTATACCCATTAGGGTAACGTTTCCGGCACACGACGCTCTAGGGCGAGTTTTTTGGTCGAAATGCATCGCAGAGAACTCTGTATTGTTGCCACGGAGGAGTTGCCATTTCACTCCATCTTTGTCTCGTGGGGCTGGAAGGGAGAGAACTAGCTTTAAGATGTGGAAAACGTGAATGAAATGGTGCAAGGCCCTGGGGACAGTGATTCTGTTCTGCTTGCCACGCTGAGGGTTCTAGCCGAAACGATGTTCCGTTGAGGTTAACACTTTTATCGCCTTTGCGGTTTTCAGAAACAAGCGTTCGTACGGACGATCCTCTGGACATTCTGTTGGGGAAAGTGACCGGAAGTTTTGTACCAGAAAAAAATTGCTGTCAATACTTTGGAAACTCGGCTGGCTTGGCATGGACTTCCCACCCGCCTTTTCGAGCTTGCCACGTGGGTCTTCAATGTCACTTGTTGCCTCATTCTCGCTGCCATCACTCGGACTCGGTAATAGCTGTTTCTGTTTATTTCTCGAACTCGATTCATTGGAATCTGTGCAGGTTCGCCAGGTATCTTCCCCTAAAACCTCAAGATTAGAATATCTCGTGCTTGCTTCAAGCCTCCTGCCACACTTTTCGATGCCCTCGTATCTGCATTCTTGAGACAAAGTTAAAGTATCCTTGGCAACCTCGTTCTTGTTTTCTATCAATTCTGGTTGCATAGTATTCCCACGGACCCTTTGCAAATGACCTTTAAAAGAAGAATTCGGGCGTACACTTTTGACATATTGTTTATATACCTTTCTAAGCTCGTTCTCGCTACTTGCTGTCCTTTCACTGTCGCTTAGATATATTACCTTGAAGCCGGACTTGCCAGATCGCTCCGGTAATGATGGAAATTCTGAATATGCTCGAAGCAATCAGGCACGAAGTCGTGAATCAAATCTTCGTATTTCTTTTCCACAACAAGGTCGCCCCTTGTGCTTGGTGCTTCAGTAGTGCATTTGGCTGATCTTCTCAGATGCTCTTCTCCGATAGTCGGTTCTGAACGGAATGACAACGTGCGGAAAGCGTTCTTCATTCTTTGAATTTGCGCTCTGCGTCGACATTCCTCAAACTGTGAAGCGTCTCGTTTGCGCGGCGTCAATGGCCCACAATTGACGCTAAACATACAGTCCATTTCTTCGGCGAGCTTCTCTCTTTAAGACGCTTGTTTGTGAAATTTGAACGAACTCGAAGCCGTCTTACACTCTAAATCAGCAATTAAAATGGAGCCCCCTTCTTGAAATCCTACTTTAGCAACGCGAGTATTGTGTATTTAGAGCAAATTGGTGATTAAAACATGCGATTTTTTAATTAAGTAAACGTCCTTATACATTGATAATTTGACAAGAGATTCCGGTAATTACGAGATCAGTGTGTCAACTTTTTCTTAGCTCAATGTGCTTTAACCAAAATTGCGTGATTGGGTTAATTATTGGGGAGGGGAGTGTGGGTGAAAGTATGTTTTCCTTGATTGGGAAACTAAACAAACGTTTCTTTTCCGTCTAAGTTATGTCCGAATAATGTGAGGTACATTATTGAGCTTTTGAGTTACAGATGGTTTCGACCGAAAAAAAATATCTACTAGCCGGTTTGCAGTGCCCCATCAAATGACTAAATATAATATGAAATTCATTTATCCTTTTTTATAATCAGTTCGGCTTTCAGGCAAGTTCAAGGGGATGGTTTGAGACATGGTATCTGATGCAGTTTCCGAATTTAGGCAGGAAAGAGGCATTTTTGATCGCACAAGTAAAGGCTGAATGTCCAGAATCTTTTTCGTCTTTTATGCCGTTTAGTTTTGACCGATATTTATTGCGTCTTTTAGGCGAACAGAAATAATTCCCAGTGGTTTTGCTCAAACCTCGAGCTCGAGCTCGAGCTAGAAGCTCGACCTAAGCAGAAGACGTACAAGCTTTCTCAACATTACCTAAAGGAGTATGGTTATGTCTGTTATCAATATTAAAATTGTTGCAATGATAAAACGAAAACATACATTTTCTTGTTTTTTTTTTTCCCAACCGTACCTTTGTCTTTACGTAGACTCCCAAATCTGTGGCAATGCATTGCGGTTCCTGTGGGTTGAAGAGATTAAAGAATTACACTAAAATTAACTAATCCCACAGCATCGTTACTTGTTCATTTACAAGTAGCTAAATTAATTGGTTTTAGCTATTACTAGTGAATAATTCCCCGGATAATAGTGAAACCTATCTTTTGGAAAACTCAGGCTAAATAAATCACTATCAAATGGATAAGCGCCTTCGTAACCGATGGAGTTGTTCATCGGATATAAGGGTTTTTCTGTGAGATGACACTGCTCCATCTCAGATCATCACAGGCCAACCAACACACTGTCTTCCCAACTGGCCATATATCTAGGTTTAATCCCGCCCCGACGTAACCCAGACAAAACTTTCGTGATTCTACGAGAACTCGTGTTTTGCTGTGGGCCTTAAAGCAAACGGCCTGAAAATGACATTTATTCGCTAATAACCCTTTGAAAGCAAAAAGGAAAAAGCAATTTTTAACGCCCGAAGGATGCCTCTTGGAAACCGCAGATAGGAAACTATGGAAACGTAACACCATCTCAACCGATAGCCCGTTGGCAAAACTCTCGCCCCTGAGATGAATGTTCGTACAGATTTTGTGAGATTTTCTCCTTGTGAGGCCATAAGAAGAGTATCAAATATTTTTGGTATTTTCCCTCTTGAAAATCTGGCTGAGACTGGCCAGGCAATCATGGAATAAAATCGAATGTCCTAATCACGTGTCTTCTCAACTTGTAGTTCAAGATGGCGTCCGAAATACAATGCAATACAATTTAATACAAATGAACTCGATGGAACTTCTTGCTGTTTTTTTTTTTTTTGCTTCGACAAATTCGTCGTAGAAGAAACGCTGGCCGCAAGAAGATAACGGCAAGAGAATGGATTGCAAAAAATAAGCAAGAATTCGAAGTAGCATACCCTTACCTGCTTCGGGATCTTCTGCATTTAATGGCTCAAACACTTTTAAGAGACCTTGTTATTAGAAGGATTGTCACGACAATAATTTATCACGTAACACCAATGTTATGGTACCATGTGAAACATCAATTATTGCTGAACAAGGTGCAGTCCTTTTTGTGACGTATTAAGTTACCCTGGAAACAGGAAACCTTGCAGAAACACCCCAAATTTTGCCTCTAGTTGCCTATATCTCAAAAACGAACTCGGTGAGCCCCATTTTTTATTGCACAAAGGTGATCAACAGACCAAGATAAAACTCTCTGCAAAGTTTAAAAAAATTCTGTGGAGCGGATTCAGAGCTACCTTAAATTTTCAATTAATTAAGGTGGCTCTGAATCAAAGCGTTTTATCGTGGCATGCTGATTACATTCCAGAAATAAAAAATGGGGGTCACCGAGTTTCCATTTTGAGATATAAGCAACTAAAGCCAAAATATGGGGTGTTTTTGGTACACTATAACTTGGTACACTATAACTGGATCGGTACAATCGCCCTTGAACAAATGTATACCAGAATGAAAGATTTAATCGCGTCATGTGTCTTCTTGACAAATACTGCATTTGTCCAAGCCAGGTTGATCATCTGCCAAGCCGAAATTTGTTGGCACTTTTTTTGCCAACAAAAGCCCTTCATCGTATCCATGTTTAATTTACGAAATTTATAATGAGAAACAAATTAATGTATGATATATAAGGGTCTGGTCCGGAGAATTTATGAAAGAAATATATACGTACCTATAATGCACTTATCAATGTTAAGCCCCAGAGAGGGGGGGCTTTGCCTGTGAGGTCTGTCCCCAGGGTGGGGATTTTGATTGTGCGAAATATTCCCAGGGTGGGGAATTTGACATGGCTACCATCTTGGATAATGAAGAATGCTTGGAAATCAACCTTGTTCCCAAGGCTTTTCCCTCCCCAAGTAGTGGGGAAAAGGCCCTGGGAACGAGGTTGCCTAAAAATAACTCCGCCATCTTGGAAAATACCCAGAAGGCGTTCAAATGAACTTCCCACATTTGTGAGAGGTGGCTGAACGAGAGGTGAGTGGTACATACATTGCACTCGTACTGTGTGCAGCAAAGTCTAAAGGGCATTATTTTGGCCACCTTTACTCGCCCCAGCGTGGGGGCTTTTGATACTTTTGGCCAATTATGTTGTCACGTGGGTGGGGAATTTGACGCATTTTTTCAGAAAATGTCAAATGTACCTCCTAATTCAGTTCCTGGAAAGTTGAGCTAGTTTTTAGAAGTTTGAAAAACCGACATAATCACGAAAAAAAAGGTAATAAACCTGAACTTGCAATTATAAATGACGTTTTCGTTACCGTCGCGTCGTAGATCTTAAACGGCTCCGTTTTATCACAAACCGAACAACTTGGCCTGTCAGGGTTCGTACTCTTAAAAGTTTTTCAAATTCCATGACTTTTTGCAGTTTTCCATGACCTAAAGTTTACTGAGCTGCCAGTTTCGGAAATTGTCAAAATCATCCTTGTTTTTGGGGTATTTTCTGACATAACTCGTCTGCATTTTATTTTGTCCTTGCTTCCACTTCTGCAATAATTTACGTACTACACGTAACTATAATTTTCCATGACTTTCCATGACCGATAATTAAATTCCATGACTTTCCAGGCCTGGAAACTGAAATACTTCAATTCCATGATTTCCAGGATTTCCATGACCTGTACGAACCCTGCCTATTTTTTGTTTCGAGCACAAGCCCATCGTCAGAGCGAAGGGCTGATGCTGAAGCCTGGTTGGTTTTCACTAGCGACGCAAGCACTAACACAACTTCAAACATAAGAGCGCTTATTTCATCGTGAAAACGGGGTTGACGCAAGCACAAGGATCAAAATATTTCCATTTCCTTGTCCTTGCGCTTCTGCATGCTTGCGTTCGCTTGCGTTGTGTGAAAACGAAACACAGCATAAGCACAAGGAATTTGCTATGTCTGGCCAATTGAAGCACTTGCTCCAGATTCCCGGCGTCTGAGCATTTGAACAAAATGGCGGATTCCGCGGTTGATTTTGACGCTTATGTCGACGTTCGTTTTCACTTAGCATAAGCTACTTATGCTTGGGCTTGTACTTGCGTCGCTAGTGAAAACCAGGCTTCAAAGGAGCTCACTCCTTATCGACGCTGCACTGCAGTTTTTTTGGAGACGAACTCCTTTATTAGGCATTCAGTTAAAGGACAACTCGCTCATATTGTACAACGAAAACAAGATGGAATAATCATAAAGATCTGTTTTGAAGTGACGTTTCCGTTGCCGTAGAAGCTTAATAGGGATGGCAACCGTAAGTGAGCGGTCTCCCTTTTAACTTGTCTTCACACAACCACATTTACATCTTTTCTCCATTAGAGATGATTAGTATAAAAATCTGGAGGACACCACTGCCCTGGCATGCGAAATATTCTCTTCCGGTTCTCGCCAGCGTTTCAAAAACGTGCGTGCTTAAACTCGCTAATTCCCTAATAAGGAGCGTAAGCACGAGACGCTTTTGAGACGTGGACGGCAACCGGAAGTGAGCTGTTTTCTTTTATGCTTCTTTTGACACTACCACATTTCTACTTTTAAGTATCTTTTCACTATTACAGTTGATTAGTTTAAAACTCTAGGAGACACTACTGTCTTGACATGCGAAATGTTTACTTTTGGTTGCTTGCCGTTCGCGTCTCAAAAACCTTGTGTGCTCAAGATCCCTAGTGAGCTTACGAATGCGCGTTTTTGAGACGCGGACGGCAACCGGAAGAGAACATTTCGCGTGCCCACATTTTTTTACTAATCGTCTCTATTGGAGAAATGATACTTAGCAATGTAAATGTAATTGTGTGAAGAAAAGTTAAAAGGTAAACAGCTCACTTCTGGTTGCCGTCCGCGCCTCAAAAACGCGCGTGCTTAAGCTCCCCGTTTTAACGAGAACGCCACGAAACAAGAATATCATTGGTTAAAAGAGGAAAAGTAATCGTGCTGCACGTGCAGCACGCATTTTAGCACAAATTCGTGCGGTCCTCTGCACAGCAACAACGTGAAATCACCAAATTTGAGGTTTTGCCGATAACGTGAGCGTACAAATGTGAATCTTTCAGTCTTCATTTTTAACTCTGAAACCACTCGTACCAATTTATTTTAGCATACTTCGCCCACATTGTACGATGCGAGCAAGATGGCCTAACCGCGAGAAACTTACCATAGTTCAAAGTTGTATTTTGAGGTGAAGTTGTCGTCGCCGTTGCTGTCGAACGGCAACCAGAGGCGAGCTTTCCGAATGCGAGGACAATGGTGTCTCCCAGAGTTTTAATAATATTTAATCGTCTCTAGTGAAGACAAGTTAAATGGGAAAACAGCTCACTTTCCGTGAATTGCGAGCTCTCTGCCATATCTTTTTCAGATGTTCACTCCAAGCAGTTTAGAAGGACAATTTTCTGCTAAACCCTCAAGTTGTGCAGATAAGAGTTGCATACGCACTACACTGAAAAACCTTGAAACACATTCAACAAATTTTCCAAAATATGTAATTAAAAGAATTACATGTAAAAGAACCCAGAGAAAAGCTATTCATAATCATCCAGGTTTAATGAAGGTGCAAAATTGTGCACCATCATCTTGACTCTCTCTTTGCTCTTTCCAATCCTCTGCACAGTGTCTTCAATTAACGAGAGCCTCTCCTTTTCTTCGTTGTATCTGATTTCCAGTTCCTGGCATCGGTTCTGGCAATCTTCTTCCTTCACCTTGACTTCATCAATCATCAAGCTGACTTTGTAGACGGTTGATCTTCTCTTTCAATTCTCCTTTATCCATTTCCAGTTTCTTCATCAATTTCTTCTCGTCCAGAAGTTGTTCCTTCACACTTCCATGTTGCTGAGAATACTCTCAGCCTCATCTCAAAAAAGAAGCAAAGACATTGCTCATTTAACTTACATTTTCCAGAGGCACCCAACGTCAATTTTCGGAAAATATCTGTTCGGAAGACGATTTGAGATCTATAATTTTCGGAACATTTGTTCTAAAATTTCTTGCTTGCCTGCCTTTCCTAGGATTTTCGAACATCTGCAAAAATGGTATAATTACCCACTTTCAACGGATTTTCACCCTAAATAGGTCATCTAGAATTTTCGGAAGTCTTTTTTCTGGTTGAAATTTCCGAAAAGGTAAGCTTTGATCCCTATAGTTTTCGGATCACTAGACTTTCAGCTAGGAAATCCGAACAGATAAAAAAATTTTAGGGGATAAAAATATGCCTATATCTACCGTTTAAATACCTAAATACGTTTATAAACAATGCTATGTTTAAGTGGTTTTGAACTATATTCTCGTTGGGTGCCCCTGATTTTCCCTATAAAAATCAAATGTTGGTACACTCATCCAGGAGATCTCCTGTTACCACTTCCATCAGGAGCTCATTAAGCAGAGCCTCTATCTCCCATTCTTGGCAAAGGAATCAACCCTTTTCCAAGTAGATTTATTTATAGAACGCCTCCCTTGGAAGATTCAGCATGCTCACTGAACACTATTAAAGTCAATCTCCCTAATTGGGAAATTCAGCACGCCCTCTGTTGTAAAAGCCCATCAAAACAAAGCTATCTTAGTGTCAAGGGAAATGGCATACATCAACTTTCCTTTGGAAAATCCTGTTCTGAAAAATAAATTTATTTGGGAAAGGTTTGACTCAGGAATTAGTGGAGACAGAGATTCCCCTTCATTAGCTCCTGCTTCCATTTAATTAAGAATACTTTCCACCTTGTCTGAAATTAAATTGTCTCACTTCACCCTGATCATAGATACAGCCACAATATCTCCACATACACAGGGGCTTCAATAGAAGCCGGTTACCGGCGGTATACTGCCGCCTGCTTTGCCTCACACCGCCGGCTAGTTTGCCTTGATTTCCACTAAAAATGCTATCATAAACTTGTCACCTGCCGCCTTTAATGGGCTATCATGGACGGCTATTTCAGAAGTTATTGAAACCACTGCATACAGTACAATGAGTGGTTGACTTTATTTTTACTTTTGATGTAGTTATTATCATCCTATTAATCAGAAATAATTCTTTTGAAATTGAAAAGGGAGGGGAGGGGGGAGGGGGGTTAGGATTACACGTAGGGTTAGGAGGGGGAGACATGTCCCTCCAACCAAGACAATGGTGTGTCCTTGGGATTTAGGGTATCAAATTGATTGTTAACAAATACATTATTCCTACTTTTACAGGGAACTAAAATAAAGGATTACAGTAAATAATGGAACCAATTAAATGAAAAATTAAAACGCTACACCAATTTATTGGAGGGTATGTACATGTACGTCCTGTTAAGGTAGCAAGAGAGGAAGCAGCACTCTCCTCAGCAGCAAGGAGGTCACCATGGCAACCGAGCCACAGTCCACCTCCCAAGACCCTGTCAACACATCACTGAGAAATACCAGTGTGTGACATGTATACTTACCCCAAACTATAGCAGGGAGGGAGGGAAAACAAGCAAGCACACTCAACTGATTAAGGACGGTGCCTACTAATTCAAAGGTATTTTTGCGCAGTTTACGGAATATGCGGGAAAAGCAGATCTGAACAAGTGTTATTGAAATCCAAAAAGACAA
>OX421457.1:18021316-18023816 GCA_949126865.1 Montipora capitata | reverse complement strand
AAACCAAAACCAAAGTAATTACTTTGGCCAATCAAAAAGGATGGAGACCCATCGAGTAAACCAATCAAAACTCGAAGTAATCACACATAGCCGAGACACAGCACAGGCAATGTGCATGCGCAAGCAACGATTGGTTTTGGTTTCACTTCTGATTGGTTGAAAAAGTGGCATGAGAACTTTAAACCAATCAATGAGTGAATTAC
This sequence comes from Montipora capitata, assembly GCA_949126865.1. Classification (NCBI taxonomy): domain Eukaryota; kingdom Metazoa; phylum Cnidaria; class Anthozoa; order Scleractinia; family Acroporidae; genus Montipora; species Montipora capitata. Next base: position 18,023,613 of record OX421457.1, on the reverse strand, counting down.
ATGTAATTCAAAACCAATACAATTCGCTAATTACTTTCGACACTCAATTGAAAACTGCTCTATTCAGTGAGAATAATTTATAATAGTCTTGTAGGAGTTCGCCATTTAGGAATCTGTACCAATAATGAAACCAGCTTTAATAAAACTTTATTTAAGAGTCATGTATAATTTTAGCGCTGAGGCACTAAATAATTGAGGACACTGCACAGAAATCACAATCATACATGTACATGTAGGTTGATTTTTGAGGAGCGGGGAAAACCGGAGTACCCAGAGAAAAACCTCTCGCAGCAGACGCCAAGTCTGGGCAGTAGTGTAGCAGCTCTCCTAACCTGCTCTTGTTTGGTATACTAAGCAGCTTCTATTGTTTTTGAGTCTAAGTCATTGTTTCAATTCTTTAGTCTTTTGTTTTTGGCTAGGGTAGCGAACCAATCATGTTATACATTATGAGAGCTGCTACATAAACCAGTCTGGGAAATGAACTCAGGCCACATTGGTGAGTGGGGTCTTGCATCAATAACCCTACAAGGTCAGCTTCATGACCTGACAAATTAATTACTGCAAAAATTTATAATTGTTTGGTGACAGCTGTGGAAATTTGACTTTCTGGAATTCATTGTTGACACCTTGCGTTACAAACTTGTCTGGAATCCTGGTACTGGTACCATTTCATTCCTAAGTGGGCCACTTAAACACGACCACTTGAAAAGGCATGGTACCTTAGACTTATGTGGATGATTTGTCAATCAACTGTGAATGCATATACATGTAGAGCTTTGTGATAATTTGTGCAATAAAAGCCCCTAATAGCATTATGCTGTTAGATGTTATCTGTCATTATTTTTTTTTAAATTCCCAACCATTTTTCCTGAGCTGGAAATATCTTTTAGGGATTCTGTCTCTTTCCCTTTGTCTGTTGATTGCCATCTTGTACGTTAATCAGTCTTGTTTGAATGAAATTGAATGAAAGCAGCGCATGAAACGACCCTTTTGCAGTGCGTCTTCATGTTTAATTAATTTTCTCTGTCTAATGCCAGGTGATTTTTCTTGTCAATGCATGGAGATCTCAACTGTGTTATTTAGTGGCTGTGCAATGAATAAACATTTAACCTATTGATGCCTCAAATGCCCTAAGATACCCCCTTTTGACGAGTAAAGACGTCTGGCGTTAGACAGAATAAAATCTGTTAAGTCTCACTTCCAGATGTCAATGGGTTAAATGGAGAAAAGCTGGGAATGTGACTTGTGAAGCCAAAATTCAATTTTGGTACCGGCAGAGAGGTGCTCCAAACAAACATGGATATTAAGTACTTTCATTACATCCAGAGAAGAGCAGGATCTGGTCAAATTATGGAGCATTCTCTCTCCTTCAATGATCACATGAAAATGTCTCAAGTTAATTAATGAACAATATCATAATGATCAGTAATGACATCCTTGACCTTTTTGTTCAGTTGTTTCAATGACAAAGAAGAATGCTAATTTCGCATTGCTGTTTGTCTTCCTCCACACGATAGTTCAGGTAAGGTTTAAAAATTAATGAATTCATACTAAATTATATGTGTAGGTTTACTTTAGGGTCAAGTTTTTTTTGACTGGTGCAGGTTTTTGCAGTACAGTATGAAGCTTGGGTTCCCCTACTCAGGAAATCAATTCCTTTTTCGTTGAGTTTAGTTGAGTTAAACTTAAAAAACAGGAAAGAAATAAGCATCATAGGAACTTGAAATTTCCACAGATGTTTTGGAAATGAAAATAAAATGAATGCCTGTTTTTTTGGCTGTTTTGCAATTGATATTTGAAAATTATCATTTGCAAAAAACCTGTTTTCCCTGGCGGCGCCATTTGTTAAATGAAAAACAAAAGAAACCTGTTGTGTCTTTAATTAGTTAAATTAGTGATCAGAAGCAATGCTTACTGTACATGTACCTGCATTTTGTTCAATAGAAAGGTGATAGAGCTTTCATGGAGCAGTGGATTTGTCAGTAGGTTAATGGAATAATGCACACACTTTACTGTGGTTTCCTCCAGCCAGTTACTGTAACAGTTTTTAATCATTCAGATTATTACTGGGTTGCCAGTGTGGCAAACCCAGTCGGAATGTGCGTTTCATTTGTTGGTTTTATTTTATTTTATTTTGTTTTATTTTTTTTCCGTGTTGGTAAAAGTCTTGCCTGTCACTCCCCTGCTAAATGGTGTCTTTGTGCATAGAGCCTTCTGTGTGTATGTTCTTAGGATCAAGAGGGTAGTGGGAAATGCGTAGATTTCTCTGGTGGACACAGTAGAATGATTAACCTAAC
>OX421457.1:17998816-18011316 GCA_949126865.1 Montipora capitata | reverse complement strand
AAGAACATCTATGGCCAGAAAGATCTATTTACGTTATACACTTAATTTATGGTCCCGAGGGAAACAGTTTTGTTTCCCCGAGAGTCCTCATGTTTCCTGAGACGAAGTCGAGGGAAACATCAGGACTCGAGGGAAAACAAAACTAACTAGTTTCCCGAGGGACCAGATATCAAGTGCTTTGTTATATAATTATTTAGACTTTTCCTGCAACAATCGCAGCAAAACCTCCGGAGCGGGCAGCAACTGCGGAATTGCATCCCAGTCTGGATACATTTGAATTTGATCAGGGCCACGTAACCAAGAATCAACCAATCACAGTGCTCGTTTTGTTGAGCGAAAGTCTAGGTATATGTGACCTCACACGGGAAAACGTACACTAACGTTTTAACGTTAAACGGGCAAAACTAACGGCTAACTAACGGACGGGTATTGGAAGCTAACGGTAGCTAACGGTATGCTAACGCTTTTAAAGGCACCGCTAACGGTTTGCAAAGTCATGCTAACGCATTCACGGCAAAAAAAAGCCTCATTCACCAATAATTTTACCAAATAGTGAACTCTAAGAAAATCCGAAGTTAATCTTGCATTTTACCATTTCAGAAAATGAACGGTGAATTTAATGTTCACTATCTGTGAACGTAAGGAAAACATGCAGTTTATCCCGCGTTTTCCTGCACGAGGAAAAGCCCGTTGAATAGCTTGTCTGCCGGAGTGTTTTTCTGTAGTTTTCCTCACGGAGTGAACACGGCATTTTCCTACGATTTTCCATCAGTAATTAGTCACGGTGAACACCATGAAAACATGATGTTCACAAGCGGTTTTCTTTCACTGTATGAGGCTGGTAAACGGCTTGTTTTCTTGATCGTTTTCCTTCAGTTTTCCGCGACGATTGAACATGGTGTTTTCATGTAATTTTCCAGTGGTAATTTGTCACGATTAACGCCATGAAAACATAATGTTCACCAGTGGTTCTCCTGCACTGTGTAACGCTAGTAAATGCCTTGTTTACCTGATCGTTTTCCTGCAGTTTTCCAGAACGAGTGGACATGGCGTTTGGTTCTGGTTATGAACCTTACAACCTTCAAAAACGACAACAACGTTGTCGCAATCGATGTTGAATTGACCGTGACAACGAACAATTTATTGCTTTCGCTTGGCACGGATTGGCCGTTTTTATGCTAGAGACGTTAAAGTCGTCTCAAGATGACTTTAACGTCTAGTATAAAAACGAGAAATAAGACAGACGCATTTAACGTCTGACGACTTCAACGTCTTGTTTTAAGTGCGTCGTTGAGACGCACTTAACAGACGACTTTAACGTCTCAGACGTTAAATGCGTCTAGTATAAAAACGGGACGCCCTAACGTGGACGCATTTAGCCCTGAGTCCTTTGTTAATCTGCACTTCGTTCCTTCCTTGTTCTCTTGGTCGACAAGACAAACCAGCCATGTGCCGTGGCTAAATCTAGTTCCTCGTCCATCGCCAGAAAATGCTGATTCCTAGACTGATTTCTGTCACAAAAAAATATTTGCATCTGTCCTTCCAGGCGACGTCGAGAAATTTGAGAAGCTGCAATTCCGCCACGTTTATTTGCTCATATATTCGTGTGTTAACGTTTATTTGGTGCCGAGTTTGCTCGTGCCCAGTGTCTGCCGATAATAGAACCTAGTCATTTTTTTAGCAAAATCTTGTTTTTGTCAGTTAGTTTGTCTACTTTTATGCGTCCCGTTTTTATACCAGACGGCTTTAACGTCTCAGACGTCAAATGCGTCTTGACGACTTTAACGCCTCTAGCATAAAAACGGCCATTCGCAAATTAATTACGCAGAATTTAATCGAAAGATTTGATTGGTTGTATTCTCGAAAAAGGGTTTGTTTTGTGCACAAGGCCAAAAATGAAACAAAAAGACGTGTTGAGTTTCATAACCATCTCCATGCATTAACAATGGTTGAAATTGTCCCGCTGGAATTAGTCGCAGTTAACACCGTGAAACTTGGTCTTTATCAGCGGTTTTCTTAGACTCTATTACCAGCCGCTGTTTCGGGAAATGAGCAGCCTACGGTTTCCTTCATTGTGTAACACTACCGAACGCTTCTTACCTCCGGTTTCTAAAGTTTTCCTGAGGGTTTGGTTACTAAGCCATCGCAGGTAAGTAAAGGTGTATGGACGACACATGGCATGGACAACATGGCGGACAGTTTGAGAAAGGAATTTTTGTTTTACTGGAATCATATCACCCAATGCCCGGATACTCAATGCACTGGGAAGTTTGGAAAATGAATACAAACACCTTTGAACCAAACATGTTTTTGTAAGGCATTATTTTAAAAGAACCGTAAACACAGCGGTTTTGTAAATCGCCAGCCTAGCCACGACACACCCCAAAAACATTCTGCACAACAAATTATGGGACAACTGAGCCAATGCTGTGTGCTTCATTAAGATTCATGTTCATTGTGACAATTATTGATGATCACAGATGTTCCAACTATTTAATTAAATGGTATGGTCTCTAAGAAGGCAAATGAGAACAGAGATCACAAGTATTCTAGAAAACTATTGAGTTGTATCATTTCTGGTTTACACTTTTTTTCTAGAAACCTATCTTCACTCAGGTGTATAACAGTGGAAACTTATTGTAATTCTAAAACAACATCCAGCATTTTAAAGAGAATTATTTGCATTTTACTAAAGCTTCAAAAGAAAGAAAGGTGGACTATCATGATGTAATGGGCAATTAAAAACTAGCAGTGAAAACTCTATTAAACAGACACTCTCAGGGCTTTTCTAGGAGATCTATAAAGACTCAGCAATATTTGGTAGTGACTTTTTTACAAATTTAAATTGTGGATGACAGTCATGGATAACAGAAAAATTGACTCTTAATTGAAAGCTAAATGTGCATGTATGGACTCATCACTGATCAATCGCCTTCATCAAGAATGCTATCAATACTGCAATGCAAGTCTGCTTAATAGAAGTTTTTAACATTACAATAAACATTACCAAAATAAAATTAAGAGACACTGATTTTGGGACCAAACTAAGTGTCTGCTTAATAAAGGATGTCCCCTTAATTGGGGGTTTGCTTAATAGAGGTCTCACTGTATATCAAAACACTAATCTCAAGTCATCTTGTCACTGCAATAACAGTTTCTCTCTTATAAATTGTTTCTCCCAATGCACAATGAGATTTGATTCTCTGAACTGGAATAAAGCAGGCAGGTCCAAATACATCAAACATGTTACACCAGATTTCTTTAATATTCATATCAATTCAGAAAGACTCAAAACATTTTAATAATTATACTGAATTTTTCTTAAATGCAGTTTTTTATTTTCAAAATGTACATATTTCAGTCACGTCATAGTGTTTCACATATTTTCTAAATGTTTTTCATGCATTTCTGCCATGTAACTCTCCCAGTAGTGCTTGATCATTTTTAAATTAGTTTAAAGCTCAAATAAACTGTACATGTGCAGTACACATATCTAATAAGTAAATATTCTCCAAGTCTTGTTTTCATATCAAGCATTTATTAATTATACATAGTTTTTGAGCGTAATTTTCATTGTCACAATTGCAGTCTTCGCTTAAGTTAGCATTCTTTGCGATAGTATAAAGTTGAAACCAAAAAAGAAGCATTCGAAATAGTTTATGTAAAAAAATAGTTCTTTAAAGTGTTTAGTAGTCGATCACCTGTAGAAAACTATTGTTACTCTAAATATTTTGGTTTCTTCAACGATTTACATGTAACAGCGTAAACAAACATCACAACTCGGAAATGCATGCTGAATTTATAGTGTGGACCCCAGAGAACTGTAAATAGACTTTGTTGTTACTCGCTTGAGTGACGAAGATGATTGTAATAATAAATGAAGTTTTAAAAATAGTGTAAGCTGTTAAATGACTTCAGAATGGAGAGGGAGACAGGATCAAGATTCGTTCCTTCATTCGTCACAATAGGGAGCTTACGCAACAGGAAGGCTAGAAGACTCAGGACGGCACGACAGTTTTTCGGCATTCTGCCGTCCTGAGTCTTCCAGCCGTCCTGTTGCGTAAGCTCGCTATTGAATAGTAAACGACAGGAGAGCCTCGATTATCCAACTGATCAATATGACCCAGCAATGAACGCCACAACGCACGCTATTTTCCTACTGTTAACCCAGGTTAGCCGTCCCCGAAAATGCTGGAAAATGTGTGCATTCTCATGGTTAATTCCAGTGAATAGCCTAATGAACTGTGAAAAACGGCAGTGAATGGCAGAATTTACGCTGTTTTCCCTGTATTAACCAAACGGTGAACCGCTGGAAAATGCGTTTCAACGCATTTTCCCGAATTCACTGTCGGAGAAAATCCTAGTAAAGGCATGTTTTTGACCGAAAAACAACGATGAACAGCAATTTTTCTGGTGCCAAAACGTCGGTGAACGTAAGAAAACTTACCATTTTCTGTGTGTTAACCAAGGGATAAACACTGGAAAGCACGCTGTCTTCCCTAAGTTAACCGAAGAGTAAACGTTGGAAAACACGCAATAAACACACGTTTTCATGCATTAACCGTCCAGCAAAATTATGGAAAATGTATGTTTTCAGACTGATTACTCTGGTGAATGTGCTGTTTTCCAATTAGAAAATACCAGTGAACAATAGAATACATACTGTTTGCCGCGTGTTAACCTGCCTGGTTAACGTCGGTAAACACTTGTTTTCAAGAGTTAACTGTGAAGGAAAACTGTCGGATAATGGAACGAATACTTGCATTCACCGGAAAGAAAACACTGGGAAAACCTCGGATTATCCGTTTGCAAAACACTGGAAAATGCATGCAAAATACCGCGTTTTCGGTGAGTTCACACTATTCATTTTCCGAACGGTGAATGCAATGTTTTTTGCCGTGATTGCTGCAAGCGTTTAACGGTTAAGCCAGTTCGACTAACAAGCGCTTCGGACGCAGCTCAAAGCGTTAAAATGGTCAGCTAGTGAACGGCTAGAGGTGTTAGACGGTTAGTGAACAGAATACATGTACCTGAAAGCTTTTAACTGTTGGAGGAAGCCATTTATCCGAAAAACTTAACTAAAGTTGAAGCGTAAGCCTAACCGGCGAGCGATAAATAATTAAGTGCTGCAGATTTTTAACCCATCGACATCCAAACCGGCCGTAACAGGCCACGCGCGACGGCCCCAGAATTATCGTAACCGCCAACAAACATGGCGGCTTGGTCTTAGGCCTCCACTCAATGTATTTTTTTGTTTTGTTGTTATGGAGATTTTGGAGGATAATTGACCAATCATTTGTCGTCTTGTGAGCATATTTTGACAGCTGATAAGAGACTCAACAAACGAGGTCTGGCCTTTTGTCCTTTCGATCGCGCGATCAAATCAAATTACACAAAAACCACGGCTGATGCGCGAGGTAACACATCAAACTATGGGGATATCGCTACTTTTTTAAGGTTTCGGAGGATAAAGGCAGCTTTTATGGTTTTCCTGTAAGAAGAGGGGATACTAGTGATAGCAATTTTGATCATAGAAGATGGCTTTAAGACGGTGATAGCCAAGGCGCGAATGATGACACCGTTGATGAAGAAAAAGGCTCGCTGGAAATGACCAGCTCGATAATATTCAAGTTCCAGATTTCGTGGCAGCCACTGGCGTTTACTTTGTTTTAGATAATCTTAATGAATTTGATATTTTTCTTAGTTTTCATAGGAGATGATCTATAGGAATTAATGGTAACCGAAACGTAGTTATGCCCGTCAAAAGCTCTTGAATACCTCCGAGCGCACTGCCCGTTTTCATGAAGTAAGCCACGCAGAATTAAAGGCCTTCATAGGGTCTGATGAAATAACTAGAATGCATTCATAATTATCTACTCGGAAGCAGCGCACACGGCTTAACTATCGCGGCTATCGATTCTACTTAATGTTCAAATTTCATGTTTTCTTACGCCCGTTTTAAACGTCGCATTTTACATGTGCCGAATCTAATGCAAATGACAAAAATCTATTGTTTTCGCTCATTTGCATTAGATTCGGCACATCTAAAATGCGACGTTTAAAACGGGCCTTACTGTAATCATAACAATCACTTACGCAAAATAAGCTAAAAGATCGTGAAAATGTTAAGCAACAATCAGTGTATAATGTTACTGTATTAAATATCCCTATGAGAGAACCTACTCGCACGACACCTAGCATTTATTTTTGTTTTGATAAACCTCCACTGTTTCTCCTTTTCTTCGTCCGACTCCACAGGAAACTTTTTAAAGACTAAGAGTTTTAATGAATTTAACTTGCGACTATCTAGAGACTGCTTATTGTGACTTCCTTCTGTATTGCCTTTGCTCAATTCATCTTTGCTAAAAATCAACGGGAGCAGCTTCACAGCGCATCGATGTCGAGTGTCTTCCTTTTCAAGTACAGCTCGAACACCTTGTATTCGGCTGGGCGTCACGCAGGTCTGCAGAACATCGTCTCTGACAAGGTCCATAGCACTGCTTGCTGAGAGGGACATGGAAGGACGTGATGCCGGTGTTCCTGGCGGTGCAACAGATATTGAAGGAGTTGAAGCTTTTTCCGGTGATGAAGTTGCAGGAGTTGTTGGCACTGGTGTCGCTGGAGCAAGTTTTTGAACTGGTGTGCTAGCGCAAACTTCCTCGCTCAAACTTTCAAACGCCTCAATGTCGATTGTCTGCAGTTCTGGGGCGGCTGGGATGCTACACAGAGCAGAAGGGAAATCACCAAATGACGGCAAACAATCATTGTGATCTTTGATCTGCCAAAAAAAAAAAAGAATGCTACGTAAGTATTATGTTTTAAAACTGATTACGTGAAACGGCGAAAAGAGAATAAACTTTGGTTTCCTTGGACTTACAGTGCGACGCACCTTACTGTGGCCACCTAACAAAGTTTTTTTAAAACTTATACGCCGTTGAATGGGTTGTTTGAGTTGACGTACTTACACGCCATTGGTCCCTTTTGTAATTACCGATTTGACACGTTTGACGTGCGTGTGAAAGTGAGATTCAAGCTCAGAGGTTTTTCTCTTCTCGCCGGTTCACGACTCGTCTTTGCCGCTTCGTGGCTTTCCCGCGACTCAAGAAAACCTCTGGGACACAGCGGGTAATTCCCATGATGAACAATAATCGATTTAGCAATAAATCAATATGGCTTACCACCGTCTCCAAAGATTCTAACCGCCTTTCAATCTTCGACAGTCTTTGTGCAATGTTCTCCTCCAATACTGAGAGCGAGTCATCAAACTTTTCAAGCATCTACGAGAAAATTACAACTGATAAGCCTCACGTTTTATGGTTATCCTTATCAGGTACAAGTTAGAATGAATGCAGGTGAACATTCCACTATGAGACACCCGGATAAAGGAGTGAAACCTAATTTCAAACTGATGATACATTATGACTATAATGCGCTTATTTGAACCAAAATAATATTTGCCCTAGTCTTCCTTCAAACGTTCCCTTGGTCAGTCGAACCCTTGATAATTATAACCTCTTCCGAGCCTCTCGAGGCAATTTATATTTCCCTTCTGGTCATTTTAAAAGTATTTTTACGTGTACTTTCAATGGGAACTCGAATCTTCTTTGGTAAGAATAGTTCAACACACCCAACAGTTTTGTGCATTCACCTACCTTACAAAGGGTTTCCTGACCCAGGACCTGACTTCGTAGAAGCTGACACTCTTTATCTTTTGCTTCCAGTTGCTGTTTAACTCGGTTCACCTCGTCAGCATCTTTGGTATCTTCGGCGCTCTTCGATTCCTCAAATTCACTGGATGTTTCAAGAATTCTCGCTTTCCAGCCAATTCCGAGGCTAAGAATGATTTCTTGGTCAGAGTTTTGTTTCTTTTCGTAATTGATCAAATTGGAACGCACAATAAAAGTCTTCCACCAACACTACTTCAGGGCACTGTAATGTTAGGATCAATAATCAACTTGGCCTATACAATGAAGGAAGAGCTTTACCTCAGATGTACAAGGAACGAATCCTCAATCTCCACCACGATGGGCTTAAGCAACAAAAGATTACTGACACTGTACGGGTCCCTGTAGGATACGTAAAATTACGAAACCAACAACACTTCTCTGCCTGTTATATGTCAGAGTCAACAGACCTACATCGAAATTATCATCGGCACCTGCCATCCTCTTTTCAAGAAAGAAAGTTTCCCACCATAAAAGTCAAGATTTGAGTGTGTGACCTATCAAGGGTTTGAGTTGCCAGGGGTAAACGTGAAATGTATGGCAAAAAAAGTCTACATGTAGATCTTTATCGATTTATTACTCTTGGTGTTTGAGGTGCAGGAAAACAAAATGTGTTGAAGTTCTATTTGGTTATTGACAAATGCAAACACTTCTCATCCCATCCAATGAACAAACAAGTCCTTTAGTTACCTCGTACTCTTGTGTGCCGTCAATGGGAACTGGAACCCCAGGGAAATATGAAATGACAAGACCAATAAATTAATAAATTTTATTAATTTCAATGTAATAAATTATGTTGATATACAGTATGGCATTCTGTAGTTGTCTTTACAGCTGATATCCCTTCAAAGGCACTGGAAATTGTAGCCATTTTAGTTTGTTTCTTTGTTAATGAGAGAAGCAGAGAAAAGCGTAACTTGTCATTTTACCAGCTTGTAAACAGGCGATGATTGACTCTCAGAAATACCACTCTGGTTTCTCTGCCGGTTTAGTCACCATTTCACTGCTGTTTTCAGTCAAGAAAGCTTTAACAGACTCATAATAACATTATTAAAACTTCTCGTTACAGTGCGACGAGCCTTACCGTGGCCACCCGACAAAGTTTTTTACAAATTGTCCACCAATCAGGATGCGTAAATTTGATTGGCAGTGACGCCTCCTTGAACACCATTGCCTGGGTTTTTGAGTTGACGTATTATTTTATACGTAATTTTCAAATGTGAAAATTTGTTGGGTGGCCAGGGTAAGGCGCGTTGCACTGGAAGTCCATTTTTGAATTTTTGTTGCTACACAATAATATTTATTGACATACAGTAGTGTTTGTGAAACAGATCTTAAGAAAACAACCAACATTTCTTCCACATTTTCACATTCTTGTGTCTTTGGTAGTGTCCAGCCTGTCTAAATCAGCTTTTCTCCTCTTATCAGCATTGATTTCTTTCCAGTTGTGCATATCATGTGCTAAGCAGCCTTGCATGTTTGTGATATGAATATTTAACGAATACTAACAATACTTGCGCAAGACAGTGTACATTACGTACCCCGCACTGGATACACGTAATTTCTTCCAAGTTTGGTGATAAAAACACTCGATGAAAATTTTAATGTTTTGGTCGGAGTTGTCCCATTCAGTGCCATTTAACCTGGCAGCAGTCGTGCAGACTACACAAAAATTATCTTTTCCCACCAAAAATTGAGGCTCTAGTGATTCAAATCCCTGCAAGTGGAAACAAGTCAACTTGTTGCTTGCTGTTGTGACACTCGCACAACTTCATCACTCGACTCAAAGAAGTTGACTATGGGCAATTTAAGTCTAAATTATACTTGGTAACCGTAATTAGAGAATTTTTTGAACCTTGTTTCAGTCAACTGAATTTTTTAGAACTGAAAACAATTTAAAGCCAGTCAGTTTGAAAAGGCCTTATAAGAAACGATTTAGAAATACATGAAACAAGAAATATAAGTGAAAGAAACCGACGTTTCGGTGCATCTTGCGCCATTATCAAGGTTATAAAGATAAAATTGTGAAAAGGCTAAGTTGAAAAGAATTTGCATAAAAGAGTGCCAAGCTAATTACATGAATACTTTAGCACGAAGAGAATCCGACTGTACATTCAATGCTGGTTTAAGATATTGAATACACAGCATTTCATTAACAAGGCAGTCAAATTTGTTCGTGCATTTCTTGATTACATTGAAGCGTGCTAAGAAATTGTTCGGAACAGCAGTGTTATGTTCTTTGCAATAATGCCTGTAAATAGATGACGCCTTTTGACGGTGTCCCTCAACGCGCGTGTGAAGGTGGCCCTTTGTGTACCCGACATAACCTGCATCGCACAGGTCACACTTGAATAAATAAACAACGCATTGCTGGGTTACGATGTTAGGCTTGGGCTCACGCAAGCTTAGATCTTGTTTAAGCTTGCGGCTAGTAAACACGGGTTGAATGGTCTTCTGCACCTTGCTACTAAGATCTCTAAGTTGTCGTTTGACAGACACTGCAGCATCCTGATCTTTATAGGGGATAACTATCCGGATGGCGTCATCGGTATGCTGTTTAGGTTGGTCCACTGCGACTCTCGAGGTGATAAACCTGTTGATGACGGAATCAATAAGGTGATTCGGATACCTCAGCCTACAGAAAACGTCTCTCAGACGTTCACACTCTTCTGAAAAATGCGCCCAAGATGATGATAGCCGGTGCGCACGATCAAGCATTGTGACGAGCAAGCCATGCTTGTAGCGGCTGTCCACATGGCTATGATAGTGCAGGAGTAGCCCTGTGTTAGTCGGCTTGACGTAAACCTTTGTTTCAACACATGATGCGCGATTTAAAAGCTGTACCCCAAGGAAAGGGAGCATCCCATTTTTCTCTACCTCCATAGTGAAGCTCACGGCGCTATGGGCGTGGTTCAGAGTATCCAAAAATTGTGTAGCCGCTGCCAAATCCGGCATCCTGACTAGAGTGTCGTCTACGTAGCGGCGGTAAAATTCCGGGAGTTTTCCTTGACTTTTTAGGGACCCTTCAATAGAGCACATAAATACATTAGCCAAAAGGGGTCCAAGGGGAGACCCCATAGCTACTCCATCGGTCTGTTCGTATAGGGCCCCGTCGAACTGAAACAGCTGCCCCTTTGTAGCAACGTGCAGAAGATCAACGAGATCAGTTCTGGTCAAGTTTAGATCATACGTGTCGTTGAACCAGTTGTTCTCGAAAGCTTTCCGTGCAAGGATGTCAATTGTTTCGTCTAAGGGCACATTTGTGAAGAGCGATGAGACGTCATAAGATACCAAGATTTCTCCCGGGTTTATCTTAACTCCACGAATTTCATTTGTGAAGGCAAAGATATCAGTGATGGTATGTTCGTTTACCGACAAGGGCTTAAGCTTAGCATCAAGCCATTTAGCAAGGGCGTAGTTGTAAGTGCCCGTAGCAGATAATATAGGACGCATTGCTAATTGCCTCTTGTGGGTCTTGGGCAACCCGTATAAGTGAGCCAGTCTTGATCCGGTAGGTCGAACGGAGTCAGCAATCGCCGATGGTAAAATTCTGCGTACTGTTGACTCTACCAGTTTTTCTTTCTCTAGTAGGGGATGGTAATACTTAGGTGGTCTCCCTTTACTTTTTGGTCTCTCTAAGGGGACAGCACGGAATTTGCTTGTATCATTCACAGAGGCCTGCGACAACAACCGCAGATATTCCTGCTTATCCATCACGACTACACCTGATCCTTTGTCCGGTTTAGTGATAACAATGTCATCGCGTCTCTTTAATTCTTCGATGGCTACTAGGAGTGCCTTAATGGGGACGCGGGCCTTTCCGTTCAATGTAGTTGAGAGCCACAGATCGAAGTGTAGTGGCAGCCAGTTCTTTCATTTTCTCATCGGAGAGACTGCGCTCGAGGCTCCAATAGGCCTTCTCGAAGGATGCTTTCACCTCTATTGGAGATACACGTTGTGGTAAGGCAAAATTCAAACCCCGACAAAGCACAAGCTTCTGGAAAAACGAGAGTTCGTAGGATGAGATGTTCAAGATATGCTCGTCCAGGTCCATCTGATTGTTGATAAGGCGTGAGATCTTGCGCGTATGGGTGGTGATAACTTCTTGGTGATATCTTGCTCGAAGACTGGTCATTGTACGGAGAATACAAATGTAGCGCAAAGAACTGCAATTTTGACGAATCTCATCATAGATGGAGTTGATTTCACGCTTCAAGGCTGAACTCTGCTTGAACTTCTCTTTTAGCTCTTCCCTAATAACGTCCCTAGAGAAGTTTTCAGACGATGACTTCCATTTTGATCGCTTATCTTTATCAACTTTAGCGAATGTTGGTGTTAGATCAAAATTCTGACAAAGTTTCAAGAATTCGATCGATCCATCGCAATTTATCTGTTTTCTACTGCATTGTTCAAGTCTCCTGAACAAATGCAACTGATTATCACGTTTCAAAAGTCTTATAAGAAACGATTTAGAAATACATGAAACAAGAAATATAAGTGAAAGAAACCGACGTTTCGGTGCATCTTGCGCCATTATCAAGGTTATAAAGATAAAATTGTGAAAAGGCTAAGTTGAAAAGAATTTGCATAAAAGAGTGCCAAGCTAATTACATGAATACTTTAGCACGAAGAGAATCCGACTGTACATTCAATGCTGGTTTAAGATATTGAATACACAGCATTTCATTAACAATTTCTTAGCACGCTTCAATGTAATCAAGAAATGCACGAACAAATTTGACTGCCTTGTTAATGAAATGCTGTGTATTCAATATC
>OX421457.1:17951316-17988816 GCA_949126865.1 Montipora capitata | reverse complement strand
TAGCAACACTGATAAGGGGGGAAGGGGGGCTGCAGTGTGAGAGATGATAGGGAAATTAATTACGCCCCAAGAAGGTGAAGTGTCTCCACTATTTTTGCAACTTGTTGTCTGATTGATTGCAATACTTTTGCCAGTCCGGATTTGAATCCTATAGGGAAACGTTTCAACGTAGAAAAGCAGGAACTAAAGAAACAATCATTAAATATCGTATAAGCTCTGAAACATTTCAGAAGTTTGCACGCGAAGTGCAAAGCACATTGTACCAAACACGAAAGGATATTAATTATTGACATACGGTAGCATCGATTTGCGAGTGTTTGGACTTATCATCGCTAACAGAAGACTCCGTACCAAATACTAAAGCGAGCAAAGTATTTTGCACTGCAGATCTGATGCTCCGAAAGTTACACACGGCTCGTATTATGTAACACAATACCATTTATTGTGTTTCTTGGTGACGTCAACGGGGATGGTGGCGTTACAGTTGAAAATCGCATCTTGGAGGAAACAGCACAATTCAACTAGTACTTTCTTTTCTAATCAATCCAATGCGTTACCAGGTGATTCGTAATAAAGCTCACACAGTTAGAAATCCTGTACATATCGTCTAGTCCATTTACCAACGGTCTACCATCCAAGCACGGTCTACCATCGCAACAGCAAGAAATATGATATCATATTATTTTCTCAGTGAAAAGTTGTGGTAGACCGTGTAGACCGTTTCATATAAATGTCATAATGTGTAGCCGGTACAAATTTGTTCGCTTTTGTATCTCATTGTAAAACAAATCTCGCAAAGGATTTAGCACAATCTGGTGCTTTCTTTTGATCATTGTGCTCAGTCAGTCATTCCAAAGAACATGGAATTAGCCTGTACCCGACACGTCACTTAGAAGACTTGCTAGTAAGCGTTACCAATCCCTTCTCTGGAAGCAGACTAGCCCGAAAGCAATAAGTAATGTTACAAATGGACCTGTATGAAAATGTATCTTTGTATAACAATGTTTGCTAAGAATTGATTTTTCGGAAAGTTGATGTTCCCTTTAAATGGCATGCGATCGCAGTTAAAGGAGAGGTTATGTCTGTTTCTCATTCGTAAACAACAGCTAATTTCGTACATGTTGCGCGTGCTTTAGATGTCATGTGTCGACCGAAATATAGGTGTTTAACGCAAATTATTTCGAAATCGGTTCCAGGATATTTCTAGCGTACTTTAAAAAGCGAAAGGATGGAAATCACACCTTTTCGTATACCAAATTATGTGTATTTTCGACTTGACTCACAGAAAGCACTGAAATGCCTTCAAATTACGTCATACCGAAACCCCGCCAAAATCTAGTTTATCGCTGGCCATTTTCCATTCACAGCAGATCAGAGAATTAAACCCTTTTTTTTGGAAACACCATATTAAACGCAAACGATAGACGGCTTCCCGTTCCAATAAACAAAGTGACCGTACGCCAATACAGTGACAACCAACTCAGACAACAAGTTGCAAAATTGTTGAGACACTTTCACTAAAAAACACCTTTTCTAGCTTCCAATGCCCGCCGTATCTAGAATTTAAACCTTTCCCACTTCCTCTCCCCCCTCCCCCTTTCAATGTTGACTGCTTAAGTTCCCAACATTTTTTTGTCTTGCTAGCAACACTGATAAGGGGGGAAGGGGGGCTGCAGTGTGAGAGATGATAGGGAAATTAATTACGCCCCAAGAAGGTGAAGTGTCTCCACTATTTTTGCAACTTGTTGTCTGATTGATTGCAATACTTTTGCCAGTCCGGATTTGAATCCTATAGGGAAACGTTTCAACGTAGAAAAGCAGGAACTAAAGAAACAATCATTAAATATCGTATAAGCTCTGAAACATTTCAGAAGTTTGCACGCGAAGTGCAAAGCACATTGTACCAAACACGAAAGGATATTAATTATTGACATACGGTAGCATCGATTTGCGAGTGTTTGGACTTATCATCGCTAACAGAAGACTCCGTACCAAATACTAAAGCGAGCAAAGTATTTTGCACTGCAGATCTGATGCTCCGAAAGTTACACACGGCTCGTATTATGTAACACAATACCATTTATTGTGTTTCTTGGTGACGTCAACGGGGATGGTGGCGTTACAGTTGAAAATCGCAGCTTGGAGGAAACAGCACAATTCAACTAGTACTTTCTTTTCTAATCAATCCAATGCGTTACCAGGTGATTCGTAATAAAGCTCACACAGTTAGAAATCCTGTACATATCGTCTAGTCCATTTACCAACGGTCTACCATCCAAGCACGGTCTACCATCGCAACAGCAAGAAATATGATATCATATTATTTTCTCAGTGAAAAGTTGTGGTAGACCGTGTAGACCGTTTCATATAAATGTCATAATGTGTAGCCGGTACAAATTTGTTCGCTTTTGTATCTCATTGTAAAACAAATCTCGCAAAGGATTTAGCACAATCTGGTGCTTTCTTTTGATCATTGTGCTCAGTCAGTCATTCCAAAGAACATGGAATTAGCCTGTACCCGACACGTCACTTAGAAGACTTGCTAGTAAGCGTTACCAATCCCTTCTCTGGAAGCAGACTAGCCCGAAAGCAATAAGTAATGTTACAAATGGACCTGTATGAAAATGTATCTTTGTATAACAATGTTTGCTAAGAATTGATTTTTCGGAAAGTTGATGTTCCCTTTAAATGGCATGCGATCGCAGTTAAAGGAGAGGTTATGTCTGTTTCTCATTCGTAAACAACAGCTAATTTCGTACATGTTGCGCGTGCTTTAGATGTCATGTGTCGACCGAAATATAGGTGTTTAACGCAAATTATTTCGAAATCGGTTCCAGGATATTTCTAGCGTACTTTAAAAAGCGAAAGGATGGAAATCACACCTTTTCGTATACCAAATTATGTGTATTTTCGACTTGACTCACAGAAAGCACTGAAATGCCTTCAAATTACGTCATACCGAAACCCCGCCAAAATCTAGTTTATCGCTGGCCATTTTCCATTCACAGCAGATCAGAGAATTAAACCCTTTTTTTTGGAAACACCATATTAAACGCAAACGATAGACGGCTTCCCGTTCCAATAAACAAAGTGACCGTACGCCAATACAGTGACAACCAACTCAGACAACAAGTTGCAAAATTGTTGAGACACTTTCACTAAAAAACACCTTTTCTAGCTTCCAATGCCCGCCGTATCTAGAATTTAAACCTTTCCCACTTCCTCTCCCCCCTCCCCCTTTCAATGTTGACTGCTTAAGTTCCCAACATTTTTTTGTCTTGCTAGCAACACTGATAAGGGGGGAAGGGGGGCTGCAGTGTGAGAGATGATAGGGAAATTAATTACGCCCCAAGAAGGTGAAGTGTCTCCACTATTTTTGCAACTTGTTGTCTGATTGATTGCAATACTTTTGCCAGTCCGGATTTGAATCCTATAGGGAAACGTTTCAACGTAGAAAAGCAGGAACTAAAGAAACAATCATTAAATATCGTATAAGCTCTGAAACATTTCAGAAGTTTGCACGCGAAGTGCAAAGCACATTGTACCAAACACGAAAGGATATTAATTATTGACATACGGTAGCATCGATTTGCGAGTGTTTGGACTTATCATCGCTAACAGAAGACTCCGTACCAAATACTAAAGCGAGCAAAGTATTTTGCACTGCAGATCTGATGCTCCGAAAGTTACACACGGCTCGTATTATGTAACACAATACCATTTATTGTGTTTCTTGGTGACGTCAACGGGGATGGTGGCGTTACAGTTGAAAATCGCAGCTTGGAGGAAACAGCACAATTCAACTAGTACTTTCTTTTCTAATCAATCCAATGCGTTACCAGGTGATTCGTAATAAAGCTCACACAGTTAGAAATCCTGTACATATCGTCTAGTCCATTTACCAACGGTCTACCATCCAAGCACGGTCTACCATCGCAACAGCAAGAAATATGATATCATATTATTTTCTCAGTGAAAAGTTGTGGTAGACCGTGTAGACCGTTTCATATAAATGTCATAATGTGTAGCCGGTACAAATTTGTTCGCTTTTGTATCTCATTGTAAAACAAATCTCGCAAAGGATTTAGCACAATCTGGTGCTTTCTTTTGATCATTGTGCTCAGTCAGTCATTCCAAAGAACATGGAATTAGCCTGTACCCGACACGTCACTTAGAAGACTTGCTAGTAAGCGTTACCAATCCCTTCTCTGGAAGCAGACTAGCCCGAAAGCAATAAGTAATGTTACAAATGGACCTGTATGAAAATGTATCTTTGTATAACAATGTTTGCTAAGAATTGATTTTTCGGAAAGTTGATGTTCCCTTTAAATGGCATGCGATCGCAGTTAAAGGAGAGGTTATGTCTGTTTCTCATTCGTAAACAACAGCTAATTTCGTACATGTTGCGCGTGCTTTAGATGTCATGTGTCGACCGAAATATAGGTGTTTAACGCAAATTATTTCGAAATCGGTTCCAGGATATTTCTAGCGTACTTTAAAAAGCGAAAGGATGGAAATCACACCTTTTCGTATACCAAATTATGTGTATTTTCGACTTGACTCACAGAAAGCACTGAAATGCCTTCAAATTACGTCATACCGAAACCCCGCCAAAATCTAGTTTATCGCTGGCCATTTTCCATTCACAGCAGATCAGAGAATTAAACCCTTTTTTTTGGAAACACCATATTAAACGCAAACGATAGACGGCTTCCCGTTCCAATAAACAAAGTGACCGTACGCCAATACAGTGACAACCAACTCAGACAACAAGTTGCAAAATTGTTGAGACACTTTCACTAAAAAACACCTTTTCTAGCTTCCAATGCCCGCCGTATCTAGAATTTAAACCTTTCCCACTTCCTCTCCCCCCTCCCCCTTTCAATGTTGACTGCTTAAGTTCCCAACATTTTTTTGTCTTGCTAGCAACACTGATAAGGGGGGAAGGGGGGCTGCAGTGTGAGAGATGATAGGGAAATTAATTACGCCCCAAGAAGGTGAAGTGTCTCCACTATTTTTGCAACTTGTTGTCTGATTGATTGCAATACTTTTGCCAGTCCGGATTTGAATCCTATAGGGAAACGTTTCAACGTAGAAAAGCAGGAACTAAAGAAACAATCATTAAATATCGTATAAGCTCTGAAACATTTCAGAAGTTTGCACGCGAAGTGCAAAGCACATTGTACCAAACACGAAAGGATATTAATTATTGACATACGGTAGCATCGATTTGCGAGTGTTTGGACTTATCATCGCTAACAGAAGACTCCGTACCAAATACTAAAGCGAGCAAAGTATTTTGCACTGCAGATCTGATGCTCCGAAAGTTACACACGGCTCGTATTATGTAACACAATACCATTTATTGTGTTTCTTGGTGACGTCAACGGGGATGGTGGCGTTACAGTTGAAAATCGCAGCTTGGAGGAAACAGCACAATTCAACTAGTACTTTCTTTTCTAATCAATCCAATGCGTTACCAGGTGATTCGTAATAAAGCTCACACAGTTAGAAATCCTGTACATATCGTCTAGTCCATTTACCAACGGTCTACCATCCAAGCACGGTCTACCATCGCAACAGCAAGAAATATGATATCATATTATTTTCTCAGTGAAAAGTTGTGGTAGACCGTGTAGACCGTTTCATATAAATGTCATAATGTGTAGCCGGTACAAATTTGTTCGCTTTTGTATCTCATTGTAAAACAAATCTCGCAAAGGATTTAGCACAATCTGGTGCTTTCTTTTGATCATTGTGCTCAGTCAGTCATTCCAAAGAACATGGAATTAGCCTGTACCCGACACGTCACTTAGAAGACTTGCTAGTAAGCGTTACCAATCCCTTCTCTGGAAGCAGACTAGCCCGAAAGCAATAAGTAATGTTACAAATGGACCTGTATGAAAATGTATCTTTGTATAACAATGTTTGCTAAGAATTGATTTTTCGGAAAGTTGATGTTCCCTTTAAATGGCATGCGATCGCAGTTAAAGGAGAGGTTATGTCTGTTTCTCATTCGTAAACAACAGCTAATTTCGTACATGTTGCGCGTGCTTTAGATGTCATGTGTCGACCGAAATATAGGTGTTTAACGCAAATTATTTCGAAATCGGTTCCAGGATATTTCTAGCGTACTTTAAAAAGCGAAAGGATGGAAATCACACCTTTTCGTATACCAAATTATGTGTATTTTCGACTTGACTCACAGAAAGCACTGAAATGCCTTCAAATTACGTCATACCGAAACCCCGCCAAAATCTAGTTTATCGCTGGCCATTTTCCATTCACAGCAGATCAGAGAATTAAACCCTTTTTTTTGGAAACACCATATTAAACGCAAACGATAGACGGCTTCCCGTTCCAATAAACAAAGTGACCGTACGCCAATACAGTGACAACCAACTCAGACAACAAGTTGCAAAATTGTTGAGACACTTTCACTAAAAAACACCTTTTCTAGCTTCCAATGCCCGCCGTATCTAGAATTTAAACCTTTCCCACTTCCTCTCCCCCCTCCCCCTTTCAATGTTGACTGCTTAAGTTCCCAACATTTTTTTGTCTTGCTAGCAACACTGATAAGGGGGGAAGGGGGGCTGCAGTGTGAGAGATGATAGGGAAATTAATTACGCCCCAAGAAGGTGAAGTGTCTCCACTATTTTTGCAACTTGTTGTCTGATTGATTGCAATACTTTTGCCAGTCCGGATTTGAATCCTATAGGGAAACGTTTCAACGTAGAAAAGCAGGAACTAAAGAAACAATCATTAAATATCGTATAAGCTCTGAAACATTTCAGAAGTTTGCACGCGAAGTGCAAAGCACATTGTACCAAACACGAAAGGATATTAATTATTGACATACGGTAGCATCGATTTGCGAGTGTTTGGACTTATCATCGCTAACAGAAGACTCCGTACCAAATACTAAAGCGAGCAAAGTATTTTGCACTGCAGATCTGATGCTCCGAAAGTTACACACGGCTCGTATTATGTAACACAATACCATTTATTGTGTTTCTTGGTGACGTCAACGGGGATGGTGGCGTTACAGTTGAAAATCGCATCTTGGAGGAAACAGCACAATTCAACTAGTACTTTCTTTTCTAATCAATCCAATGCGTTACCAGGTGATTCGTAATAAAGCTCACACAGTTAGAAATCCTGTACATATCGTCTAGTCCATTTACCAACGGTCTACCATCCAAGCACGGTCTACCATCGCAACAGCAAGAAATATGATATCATATTATTTTCTCAGTGAAAAGTTGTGGTAGACCGTGTAGACCGTTTCATATAAATGTCATAATGTGTAGCCGGTACAAATTTGTTCGCTTTTGTATCTCATTGTAAAACAAATCTCGCAAAGGATTTAGCACAATCTGGTGCTTTCTTTTGATCATTGTGCTCAGTCAGTCATTCCAAAGAACATGGAATTAGCCTGTACCCGACACGTCACTTAGAAGACTTGCTAGTAAGCGTTACCAATCCCTTCTCTGGAAGCAGACTAGCCCGAAAGCAATAAGTAATGTTACAAATGGACCTGTATGAAAATGTATCTTTGTATAACAATGTTTGCTAAGAATTGATTTTTCGGAAAGTTGATGTTCCCTTTAAATGGCATGCGATCGCAGTTAAAGGAGAGGTTATGTCTGTTTCTCATTCGTAAACAACAGCTAATTTCGTACATGTTGCGCGTGCTTTAGATGTCATGTGTCGACCGAAATATAGGTGTTTAACGCAAATTATTTCGAAATCGGTTCCAGGATATTTCTAGCGTACTTTAAAAAGCGAAAGGATGGAAATCACACCTTTTCGTATACCAAATTATGTGTATTTTCGACTTGACTCACAGAAAGCACTGAAATGCCTTCAAATTACGTCATACCGAAACCCCGCCAAAATCTAGTTTATCGCTGGCCATTTTCCATTCACAGCAGATCAGAGAATTAAACCCTTTTTTTTGGAAACACCATATTAAACGCAAACGATAGACGGCTTCCCGTTCCAATAAACAAAGTGACCGTACGCCAATACAGTGACAACCAACTCAGACAACAAGTTGCAAAATTGTTGAGACACTTTCACTAAAAAACACCTTTTCTAGCTTCCAATGCCCGCCGTATCTAGAATTTAAACCTTTCCCACTTCCTCTCCCCCCTCCCCCTTTCAATGTTGACTGCTTAAGTTCCCAACATTTTTTTGTCTTGCTAGCAACACTGATAAGGGGGGAAGGGGGGCTGCAGTGTGAGAGATGATAGGGAAATTAATTACGCCCCAAGAAGGTGAAGTGTCTCCACTATTTTTGCAACTTGTTGTCTGATTGATTGCAATACTTTTGCCAGTCCGGATTTGAATCCTATAGGGAAACGTTTCAACGTAGAAAAGCAGGAACTAAAGAAACAATCATTAAATATCGTATAAGCTCTGAAACATTTCAGAAGTTTGCACGCGAAGTGCAAAGCACATTGTACCAAACACGAAAGGATATTAATTATTGACATACGGTAGCATCGATTTGCGAGTGTTTGGACTTATCATCGCTAACAGAAGACTCCGTACCAAATACTAAAGCGAGCAAAGTATTTTGCACTGCAGATCTGATGCTCCGAAAGTTACACACGGCTCGTATTATGTAACACAATACCATTTATTGTGTTTCTTGGTGACGTCAACGGGGATGGTGGCGTTACAGTTGAAAATCGCATCTTGGAGGAAACAGCACAATTCAACTAGTACTTTCTTTTCTAATCAATCCAATGCGTTACCAGGTGATTCGTAATAAAGCTCACACAGTTAGAAATCCTGTACATATCGTCTAGTCCATTTACCAACGGTCTACCATCCAAGCACGGTCTACCATCGCAACAGCAAGAAATATGATATCATATTATTTTCTCAGTGAAAAGTTGTGGTAGACCGTGTAGACCGTTTCATATAAATGTCATAATGTGTAGCCGGTACAAATTTGTTCGCTTTTGTATCTCATTGTAAAACAAATCTCGCAAAGGATTTAGCACAATCTGGTGCTTTCTTTTGATCATTGTGCTCAGTCAGTCATTCCAAAGAACATGGAATTAGCCTGTACCCGACACGTCACTTAGAAGACTTGCTAGTAAGCGTTACCAATCCCTTCTCTGGAAGCAGACTAGCCCGAAAGCAATAAGTAATGTTACAAATGGACCTGTATGAAAATGTATCTTTGTATAACAATGTTTGCTAAGAATTGATTTTTCGGAAAGTTGATGTTCCCTTTAAATGGCATGCGATCGCAGTTAAAGGAGAGGTTATGTCTGTTTCTCATTCGTAAACAACAGCTAATTTCGTACATGTTGCGCGTGCTTTAGATGTCATGTGTCGACCGAAATATAGGTGTTTAACGCAAATTATTTCGAAATCGGTTCCAGGATATTTCTAGCGTACTTTAAAAAGCGAAAGGATGGAAATCACACCTTTTCGTATACCAAATTATGTGTATTTTCGACTTGACTCACAGAAAGCACTGAAATGCCTTCAAATTACGTCATACCGAAACCCCGCCAAAATCTAGTTTATCGCTGGCCATTTTCCATTCACAGCAGATCAGAGAATTAAACCCTTTTTTTTGGAAACACCATATTAAACGCAAACGATAGACGGCTTCCCGTTCCAATAAACAAAGTGACCGTACGCCAATACAGTGACAACCAACTCAGACAACAAGTTGCAAAATTGTTGAGACACTTTCACTAAAAAACACCTTTTCTAGCTTCCAATGCCCGCCGTATCTAGAATTTAAACCTTTCCCACTTCCTCTCCCCCCTCCCCCTTTCAATGTTGACTGCTTAAGTTCCCAACATTTTTTTGTCTTGCTAGCAACACTGATAAGGGGGGAAGGGGGGCTGCAGTGTGAGAGATGATAGGGAAATTAATTACGCCCCAAGAAGGTGAAGTGTCTCCACTATTTTTGCAACTTGTTGTCTGATTGATTGCAATACTTTTGCCAGTCCGGATTTGAATCCTATAGGGAAACGTTTCAACGTAGAAAAGCAGGAACTAAAGAAACAATCATTAAATATCGTATAAGCTCTGAAACATTTCAGAAGTTTGCACGCGAAGTGCAAAGCACATTGTACCAAACACGAAAGGATATTAATTATTGACATACGGTAGCATCGATTTGCGAGTGTTTGGACTTATCATCGCTAACAGAAGACTCCGTACCAAATACTAAAGCGAGCAAAGTATTTTGCACTGCAGATCTGATGCTCCGAAAGTTACACACGGCTCGTATTATGTAACACAATACCATTTATTGTGTTTCTTGGTGACGTCAACGGGGATGGTGGCGTTACAGTTGAAAATCGCATCTTGGAGGAAACAGCACAATTCAACTAGTACTTTCTTTTCTAATCAATCCAATGCGTTACCAGGTGATTCGTAATAAAGCTCACACAGTTAGAAATCCTGTACATATCGTCTAGTCCATTTACCAACGGTCTACCATCCAAGCACGGTCTACCATCGCAACAGCAAGAAATATGATATCATATTATTTTCTCAGTGAAAAGTTGTGGTAGACCGTGTAGACCGTTTCATATAAATGTCATAATGTGTAGCCGGTACAAATTTGTTCGCTTTTGTATCTCATTGTAAAACAAATCTCGCAAAGGATTTAGCACAATCTGGTGCTTTCTTTTGATCATTGTGCTCAGTCAGTCATTCCAAAGAACATGGAATTAGCCTGTACCCGACACGTCACTTAGAAGACTTGCTAGTAAGCGTTACCAATCCCTTCTCTGGAAGCAGACTAGCCCGAAAGCAATAAGTAATGTTACAAATGGACCTGTATGAAAATGTATCTTTGTATAACAATGTTTGCTAAGAATTGATTTTTCGGAAAGTTGATGTTCCCTTTAAATGGCATGCGATCGCAGTTAAAGGAGAGGTTATGTCTGTTTCTCATTCGTAAACAACAGCTAATTTCGTACATGTTGCGCGTGCTTTAGATGTCATGTGTCGACCGAAATATAGGTGTTTAACGCAAATTATTTCGAAATCGGTTCCAGGATATTTCTAGCGTACTTTAAAAAGCGAAAGGATGGAAATCACACCTTTTCGTATACCAAATTATGTGTATTTTCGACTTGACTCACAGAAAGCACTGAAATGCCTTCAAATTACGTCATACCGAAACCCCGCCAAAATCTAGTTTATCGCTGGCCATTTTCCATTCACAGCAGATCAGAGAATTAAACCCTTTTTTTTGGAAACACCATATTAAACGCAAACGATAGACGGCTTCCCGTTCCAATAAACAAAGTGACCGTACGCCAATACAGTGACAACCAACTCAGACAACAAGTTGCAAAATTGTTGAGACACTTTCACTAAAAAACACCTTTTCTAGCTTCCAATGCCCGCCGTATCTAGAATTTAAACCTTTCCCACTTCCTCTCCCCCCTCCCCCTTTCAATGTTGACTGCTTAAGTTCCCAACATTTTTTTGTCTTGCTAGCAACACTGATAAGGGGGGAAGGGGGGCTGCAGTGTGAGAGATGATAGGGAAATTAATTACGCCCCAAGAAGGTGAAGTGTCTCCACTATTTTTGCAACTTGTTGTCTGATTGATTGCAATACTTTTGCCAGTCCGGATTTGAATCCTATAGGGAAACGTTTCAACGTAGAAAAGCAGGAACTAAAGAAACAATCATTAAATATCGTATAAGCTCTGAAACATTTCAGAAGTTTGCACGCGAAGTGCAAAGCACATTGTACCAAACACGAAAGGATATTAATTATTGACATACGGTAGCATCGATTTGCGAGTGTTTGGACTTATCATCGCTAACAGAAGACTCCGTACCAAATACTAAAGCGAGCAAAGTATTTTGCACTGCAGATCTGATGCTCCGAAAGTTACACACGGCTCGTATTATGTAACACAATACCATTTATTGTGTTTCTTGGTGACGTCAACGGGGATGGTGGCGTTACAGTTGAAAATCGCAGCTTGGAGGAAACAGCACAATTCAACTAGTACTTTCTTTTCTAATCAATCCAATGCGTTACCAGGTGATTCGTAATAAAGCTCACACAGTTAGAAATCCTGTACATATCGTCTAGTCCATTTACCAACGGTCTACCATCCAAGCACGGTCTACCATCGCAACAGCAAGAAATATGATATCATATTATTTTCTCAGTGAAAAGTTGTGGTAGACCGTGTAGACCGTTTCATATAAATGTCATAATGTGTAGCCGGTACAAATTTGTTCGCTTTTGTATCTCATTGTAAAACAAATCTCGCAAAGGATTTAGCACAATCTGGTGCTTTCTTTTGATCATTGTGCTCAGTCAGTCATTCCAAAGAACATGGAATTAGCCTGTACCCGACACGTCACTTAGAAGACTTGCTAGTAAGCGTTACCAATCCCTTCTCTGGAAGCAGACTAGCCCGAAAGCAATAAGTAATGTTACAAATGGACCTGTATGAAAATGTATCTTTGTATAACAATGTTTGCTAAGAATTGATTTTTCGGAAAGTTGATGTTCCCTTTAAATGGCATGCGATCGCAGTTAAAGGAGAGGTTATGTCTGTTTCTCATTCGTAAACAACAGCTAATTTCGTACATGTTGCGCGTGCTTTAGATGTCATGTGTCGACCGAAATATAGGTGTTTAACGCAAATTATTTCGAAATCGGTTCCAGGATATTTCTAGCGTACTTTAAAAAGCGAAAGGATGGAAATCACACCTTTTCGTATACCAAATTATGTGTATTTTCGACTTGACTCACAGAAAGCACTGAAATGCCTTCAAATTACGTCATACCGAAACCCCGCCAAAATCTAGTTTATCGCTGGCCATTTTCCATTCACAGCAGATCAGAGAATTAAACCCTTTTTTTTGGAAACACCATATTAAACGCAAACGATAGACGGCTTCCCGTTCCAATAAACAAAGTGACCGTACGCCAATACAGTGACAACCAACTCAGACAACAAGTTGCAAAATTGTTGAGACACTTTCACTAAAAAACACCTTTTCTAGCTTCCAATGCCCGCCGTATCTAGAATTTAAACCTTTCCCACTTCCTCTCCCCCCTCCCCCTTTCAATGTTGACTGCTTAAGTTCCCAACATTTTTTTGTCTTGCTAGCAACACTGATAAGGGGGGAAGGGGGGCTGCAGTGTGAGAGATGATAGGGAAATTAATTACGCCCCAAGAAGGTGAAGTGTCTCCACTATTTTTGCAACTTGTTGTCTGATTGATTGCAATACTTTTGCCAGTCCGGATTTGAATCCTATAGGGAAACGTTTCAACGTAGAAAAGCAGGAACTAAAGAAACAATCATTAAATATCGTATAAGCTCTGAAACATTTCAGAAGTTTGCACGCGAAGTGCAAAGCACATTGTACCAAACACGAAAGGATATTAATTATTGACATACGGTAGCATCGATTTGCGAGTGTTTGGACTTATCATCGCTAACAGAAGACTCCGTACCAAATACTAAAGCGAGCAAAGTATTTTGCACTGCAGATCTGATGCTCCGAAAGTTACACACGGCTCGTATTATGTAACACAATACCATTTATTGTGTTTCTTGGTGACGTCAACGGGGATGGTGGCGTTACAGTTGAAAATCGCATCTTGGAGGAAACAGCACAATTCAACTAGTACTTTCTTTTCTAATCAATCCAATGCGTTACCAGGTGATTCGTAATAAAGCTCACACAGTTAGAAATCCTGTACATATCGTCTAGTCCATTTACCAACGGTCTACCATCCAAGCACGGTCTACCATCGCAACAGCAAGAAATATGATATCATATTATTTTCTCAGTGAAAAGTTGTGGTAGACCGTGTAGACCGTTTCATATAAATGTCATAATGTGTAGCCGGTACAAATTTGTTCGCTTTTGTATCTCATTGTAAAACAAATCTCGCAAAGGATTTAGCACAATCTGGTGCTTTCTTTTGATCATTGTGCTCAGTCAGTCATTCCAAAGAACATGGAATTAGCCTGTACCCGACACGTCACTTAGAAGACTTGCTAGTAAGCGTTACCAATCCCTTCTCTGGAAGCAGACTAGCCCGAAAGCAATAAGTAATGTTACAAATGGACCTGTATGAAAATGTATCTTTGTATAACAATGTTTGCTAAGAATTGATTTTTCGGAAAGTTGATGTTCCCTTTAAATGGCATGCGATCGCAGTTAAAGGAGAGGTTATGTCTGTTTCTCATTCGTAAACAACAGCTAATTTCGTACATGTTGCGCGTGCTTTAGATGTCATGTGTCGACCGAAATATAGGTGTTTAACGCAAATTATTTCGAAATCGGTTCCAGGATATTTCTAGCGTACTTTAAAAAGCGAAAGGATGGAAATCACACCTTTTCGTATACCAAATTATGTGTATTTTCGACTTGACTCACAGAAAGCACTGAAATGCCTTCAAATTACGTCATACCGAAACCCCGCCAAAATCTAGTTTATCGCTGGCCATTTTCCATTCACAGCAGATCAGAGAATTAAACCCTTTTTTTTGGAAACACCATATTAAACGCAAACGATAGACGGCTTCCCGTTCCAATAAACAAAGTGACCGTACGCCAATACAGTGACAACCAACTCAGACAACAAGTTGCAAAATTGTTGAGACACTTTCACTAAAAAACACCTTTTCTAGCTTCCAATGCCCGCCGTATCTAGAATTTAAACCTTTCCCACTTCCTCTCCCCCCTCCCCCTTTCAATGTTGACTGCTTAAGTTCCCAACATTTTTTTGTCTTGCTAGCAACACTGATAAGGGGGGAAGGGGGGCTGCAGTGTGAGAGATGATAGGGAAATTAATTACGCCCCAAGAAGGTGAAGTGTCTCCACTATTTTTGCAACTTGTTGTCTGATTGATTGCAATACTTTTGCCAGTCCGGATTTGAATCCTATAGGGAAACGTTTCAACGTAGAAAAGCAGGAACTAAAGAAACAATCATTAAATATCGTATAAGCTCTGAAACATTTCAGAAGTTTGCACGCGAAGTGCAAAGCACATTGTACCAAACACGAAAGGATATTAATTATTGACATACGGTAGCATCGATTTGCGAGTGTTTGGACTTATCATCGCTAACAGAAGACTCCGTACCAAATACTAAAGCGAGCAAAGTATTTTGCACTGCAGATCTGATGCTCCGAAAGTTACACACGGCTCGTATTATGTAACACAATACCATTTATTGTGTTTCTTGGTGACGTCAACGGGGATGGTGGCGTTACAGTTGAAAATCGCATCTTGGAGGAAACAGCACAATTCAACTAGTACTTTCTTTTCTAATCAATCCAATGCGTTACCAGGTGATTCGTAATAAAGCTCACACAGTTAGAAATCCTGTACATATCGTCTAGTCCATTTACCAACGGTCTACCATCCAAGCACGGTCTACCATCGCAACAGCAAGAAATATGATATCATATTATTTTCTCAGTGAAAAGTTGTGGTAGACCGTGTAGACCGTTTCATATAAATGTCATAATGTGTAGCCGGTACAAATTTGTTCGCTTTTGTATCTCATTGTAAAACAAATCTCGCAAAGGATTTAGCACAATCTGGTGCTTTCTTTTGATCATTGTGCTCAGTCAGTCATTCCAAAGAACATGGAATTAGCCTGTACCCGACACGTCACTTAGAAGACTTGCTAGTAAGCGTTACCAATCCCTTCTCTGGAAGCAGACTAGCCCGAAAGCAATAAGTAATGTTACAAATGGACCTGTATGAAAATGTATCTTTGTATAACAATGTTTGCTAAGAATTGATTTTTCGGAAAGTTGATGTTCCCTTTAAATGGCATGCGATCGCAGTTAAAGGAGAGGTTATGTCTGTTTCTCATTCGTAAACAACAGCTAATTTCGTACATGTTGCGCGTGCTTTAGATGTCATGTGTCGACCGAAATATAGGTGTTTAACGCAAATTATTTCGAAATCGGTTCCAGGATATTTCTAGCGTACTTTAAAAAGCGAAAGGATGGAAATCACACCTTTTCGTATACCAAATTATGTGTATTTTCGACTTGACTCACAGAAAGCACTGAAATGCCTTCAAATTACGTCATACCGAAACCCCGCCAAAATCTAGTTTATCGCTGGCCATTTTCCATTCACAGCAGATCAGAGAATTAAACCCTTTTTTTTGGAAACACCATATTAAACGCAAACGATAGACGGCTTCCCGTTCCAATAAACAAAGTGACCGTACGCCAATACAGTGACAACCAACTCAGACAACAAGTTGCAAAATTGTTGAGACACTTTCACTAAAAAACACCTTTTCTAGCTTCCAATGCCCGCCGTATCTAGAATTTAAACCTTTCCCACTTCCTCTCCCCCCTCCCCCTTTCAATGTTGACTGCTTAAGTTCCCAACATTTTTTTGTCTTGCTAGCAACACTGATAAGGGGGGAAGGGGGGCTGCAGTGTGAGAGATGATAGGGAAATTAATTACGCCCCAAGAAGGTGAAGTGTCTCCACTATTTTTGCAACTTGTTGTCTGATTGATTGCAATACTTTTGCCAGTCCGGATTTGAATCCTATAGGGAAACGTTTCAACGTAGAAAAGCAGGAACTAAAGAAACAATCATTAAATATCGTATAAGCTCTGAAACATTTCAGAAGTTTGCACGCGAAGTGCAAAGCACATTGTACCAAACACGAAAGGATATTAATTATTGACATACGGTAGCATCGATTTGCGAGTGTTTGGACTTATCATCGCTAACAGAAGACTCCGTACCAAATACTAAAGCGAGCAAAGTATTTTGCACTGCAGATCTGATGCTCCGAAAGTTACACACGGCTCGTATTATGTAACACAATACCATTTATTGTGTTTCTTGGTGACGTCAACGGGGATGGTGGCGTTACAGTTGAAAATCGCATCTTGGAGGAAACAGCACAATTCAACTAGTACTTTCTTTTCTAATCAATCCAATGCGTTACCAGGTGATTCGTAATAAAGCTCACACAGTTAGAAATCCTGTACATATCGTCTAGTCCATTTACCAACGGTCTACCATCCAAGCACGGTCTACCATCGCAACAGCAAGAAATATGATATCATATTATTTTCTCAGTGAAAAGTTGTGGTAGACCGTGTAGACCGTTTCATATAAATGTCATAATGTGTAGCCGGTACAAATTTGTTCGCTTTTGTATCTCATTGTAAAACAAATCTCGCAAAGGATTTAGCACAATCTGGTGCTTTCTTTTGATCATTGTGCTCAGTCAGTCATTCCAAAGAACATGGAATTAGCCTGTACCCGACACGTCACTTAGAAGACTTGCTAGTAAGCGTTACCAATCCCTTCTCTGGAAGCAGACTAGCCCGAAAGCAATAAGTAATGTTACAAATGGACCTGTATGAAAATGTATCTTTGTATAACAATGTTTGCTAAGAATTGATTTTTCGGAAAGTTGATGTTCCCTTTAAATGGCATGCGATCGCAGTTAAAGGAGAGGTTATGTCTGTTTCTCATTCGTAAACAACAGCTAATTTCGTACATGTTGCGCGTGCTTTAGATGTCATGTGTCGACCGAAATATAGGTGTTTAACGCAAATTATTTCGAAATCGGTTCCAGGATATTTCTAGCGTACTTTAAAAAGCGAAAGGATGGAAATCACACCTTTTCGTATACCAAATTATGTGTATTTTCGACTTGACTCACAGAAAGCACTGAAATGCCTTCAAATTACGTCATACCGAAACCCCGCCAAAATCTAGTTTATCGCTGGCCATTTTCCATTCACAGCAGATCAGAGAATTAAACCCTTTTTTTTGGAAACACCATATTAAACGCAAACGATAGACGGCTTCCCGTTCCAATAAACAAAGTGACCGTACGCCAATACAGTGACAACCAACTCAGACAACAAGTTGCAAAATTGTTGAGACACTTTCACTAAAAAACACCTTTTCTAGCTTCCAATGCCCGCCGTATCTAGAATTTAAACCTTTCCCACTTCCTCTCCCCCCTCCCCCTTTCAATGTTGACTGCTTAAGTTCCCAACATTTTTTTGTCTTGCTAGCAACACTGATAAGGGGGGAAGGGGGGCTGCAGTGTGAGAGATGATAGGGAAATTAATTACGCCCCAAGAAGGTGAAGTGTCTCCACTATTTTTGCAACTTGTTGTCTGATTGATTGCAATACTTTTGCCAGTCCGGATTTGAATCCTATAGGGAAACGTTTCAACGTAGAAAAGCAGGAACTAAAGAAACAATCATTAAATATCGTATAAGCTCTGAAACATTTCAGAAGTTTGCACGCGAAGTGCAAAGCACATTGTACCAAACACGAAAGGATATTAATTATTGACATACGGTAGCATCGATTTGCGAGTGTTTGGACTTATCATCGCTAACAGAAGACTCCGTACCAAATACTAAAGCGAGCAAAGTATTTTGCACTGCAGATCTGATGCTCCGAAAGTTACACACGGCTCGTATTATGTAACACAATACCATTTATTGTGTTTCTTGGTGACGTCAACGGGGATGGTGGCGTTACAGTTGAAAATCGCATCTTGGAGGAAACAGCACAATTCAACTAGTACTTTCTTTTCTAATCAATCCAATGCGTTACCAGGTGATTCGTAATAAAGCTCACACAGTTAGAAATCCTGTACATATCGTCTAGTCCATTTACCAACGGTCTACCATCCAAGCACGGTCTACCATCGCAACAGCAAGAAATATGATATCATATTATTTTCTCAGTGAAAAGTTGTGGTAGACCGTGTAGACCGTTTCATATAAATGTCATAATGTGTAGCCGGTACAAATTTGTTCGCTTTTGTATCTCATTGTAAAACAAATCTCGCAAAGGATTTAGCACAATCTGGTGCTTTCTTTTGATCATTGTGCTCAGTCAGTCATTCCAAAGAACATGGAATTAGCCTGTACCCGACACGTCACTTAGAAGACTTGCTAGTAAGCGTTACCAATCCCTTCTCTGGAAGCAGACTAGCCCGAAAGCAATAAGTAATGTTACAAATGGACCTGTATGAAAATGTATCTTTGTATAACAATGTTTGCTAAGAATTGATTTTTCGGAAAGTTGATGTTCCCTTTAAATGGCATGCGATCGCAGTTAAAGGAGAGGTTATGTCTGTTTCTCATTCGTAAACAACAGCTAATTTCGTACATGTTGCGCGTGCTTTAGATGTCATGTGTCGACCGAAATATAGGTGTTTAACGCAAATTATTTCGAAATCGGTTCCAGGATATTTCTAGCGTACTTTAAAAAGCGAAAGGATGGAAATCACACCTTTTCGTATACCAAATTATGTGTATTTTCGACTTGACTCACAGAAAGCACTGAAATGCCTTCAAATTACGTCATACCGAAACCCCGCCAAAATCTAGTTTATCGCTGGCCATTTTCCATTCACAGCAGATCAGAGAATTAAACCCTTTTTTTTGGAAACACCATATTAAACGCAAACGATAGACGGCTTCCCGTTCCAATAAACAAAGTGACCGTACGCCAATACAGTGACAACCAACTCAGACAACAAGTTGCAAAATTGTTGAGACACTTTCACTAAAAAACACCTTTTCTAGCTTCCAATGCCCGCCGTATCTAGAATTTAAACCTTTCCCACTTCCTCTCCCCCCTCCCCCTTTCAATGTTGACTGCTTAAGTTCCCAACATTTTTTTGTCTTGCTAGCAACACTGATAAGGGGGGAAGGGGGGCTGCAGTGTGAGAGATGATAGGGAAATTAATTACGCTCCAAGAAGGTGAAGTGTCTCCACTATTTTTGCAACTTGTTGTCTGATTGATTGCAATACTTTTGCCAGTCCGGATTTGAATCCTATAGGGAAACGTTTCAACGTAGAAAAGCAGGAACTAAAGAAACAATCATTAAATATCGTATAAGCTCTGAAACATTTCAGAAGTTTGCACGCGAAGTGCAAAGCACATTGTACCAAACACGAAAGGATATTAATTATTGACATACGGTAGCATCGATTTGCGAGTGTTTGGACTTATCATCGCTAACAGAAGACTCCGTACCAAATACTAAAGCGAGCAAAGTATTTTGCACTGCAGATCTGATGCTCCGAAAGTTACACACGGCTCGTATTATGTAACACAATACCATTTATTGTGTTTCTTGGTGACGTCAACGGGGATGGTGGCGTTACAGTTGAAAATCGCATCTTGGAGGAAACAGCACAATTCAACTAGTACTTTCTTTTCTAATCAATCCAATGCGTTACCAGGTGATTCGTAATAAAGCTCACACAGTTAGAAACCCTGTACATATCGTCTAGTCCATTTACCAACGGTCTACCATCCAAGCACGGTCTACCATCGCAACAGCAAGAAATATGATATCATATTATTTTCTCAGTGAAAAGTTGTGGTAGACCGTGTAGACCGTTTCATATAAATGTCATAATGTGTAGCCGGTACAAATTTGTTCGCTTTTGTATCTCATTGTAAAACAAATCTCGCAAAGGATTTAGCACAATCTGGTGCTTTCTTTTGATCATTGTGCTCAGTCAGTCATTCCAAAGAACATGGAATTAGCCTGTACCCGACACGTCACTTAGAAGACTTGCTAGTAAGCGTTACCAATCCCTTCTCTGGAAGCAGACTAGCCCGAAAGCAATAAGTAATGTTACAAATGGACCTGTATGAAAATGTATCTTTGTATAACAATGTTTGCTAAGAATTGATTTTTCGGAAAGTTGATGTTCCCTTTAAATGGCATGCGATCGCAGTTAAAGGAGAGGTTATGTCTGTTTCTCATTCGTAAACAACAGCTAATTTCGTACATGTTGCGCGTGCTTTAGATGTCATGTGTCGACCGAAATATAGGTGTTTAACGCAAATTATTTCGAAATCGGTTCCAGGATATTTCTAGCGTACTTTAAAAAGCGAAAGGATGGAAATCACACCTTTTCGTATACCAAATTATGTGTATTTTCGACTTGACTCACAGAAAGCACTGAAATGCCTTCAAATTACGTCATACCGAAACCCCGCCAAAATCTAGTTTATCGCTGGCCATTTTCCATTCACAGCAGATCAGAGAATTAAACCCTTTTTTTTGGAAACACCATATTAAACGCAAACGATAGACGGCTTCCCGTTCCAATAAACAAAGTGACCGTACGCCAATACAGTGACAACCAACTCAGACAACAAGTTGCAAAATTGTTGAGACACTTTCACTAAAAAACACCTTTTCTAGCTTCCAATGCCCGCCGTATCTAGAATTTAAACCTTTCCCACTTCCTCTCCCCCCTCCCCCTTTCAATGTTGACTGCTTAAGTTCCCAACATTTTTTTGTCTTGCTAGCAACACTGATAAGGGGGGAAGGGGGGCTGCAGTGTGAGAGATGATAGGGAAATTAATTACGCCCCAAGAAGGTGAAGTGTCTCCACTATTTTTGCAACTTGTTGTAGGTCCCATTCTTGTGCCCATCGCTACACCATTAATTTGTTTGTAATAGTTGCCGGCGAATGAAAAACAGTTAAGCGTTAAAACTAGTTCGGCAAGGCGGAGGAGCGTTTCCGAGCTAGGTTCTTTGACAGTGCGTTGATCGAAAAAGTGTTTAAGTGCTTGAAGACCTTCGCTATTAGGAATGACTGTGTATAGAGATGTAATGTCCATGGTGAAAGTAAGTTTGTCTTGGCCGGAGAAATTGAAATCGCAGAAAATTTGTAGTGCGTGTGTACTGTCTTTAATGTATGATGGCAAAGATTTGACGATAGGCGTCATAATCCTGTCTAAGTAGCTAGAAAGAATCTTTTAGAATCTCTGTACGGTGGCCAATTTACATTATCAACTCCGTTGATAAAACCAAATTTTTGTATACTACTTCCCCACCGACGCAGCACCACAGTTTCTTTAGAAACTACCCCTTCATTCATTAGCTAGAAATGAGTTCGGTGGGGCAACTACACGCAGAAACGATAGGGCGTCTGCCTGTAGTTGCCCCACCGAACTCATTTCTAGCTACTTAGACAGGATTATGACGTCTTTTAACACTAGCAAGATATCAGGACCTAAGCGATCTGTTAAGATCACCGATCGTTTCACATGTACCTCCGCAAATGTCATTTATTGCATAACCTGTACGTTATGCAATAAATTATACATTGGTGAGACAGGTAGACGACTAGGTGACCGATTCCGCGAACACCTTCGCGATGTTGAGAAGAATGACAAGGATGCATCTAAGCCAGTCGCTCGCCATTTTAATCTGCCTAACCACTCCAAAAAACACATGGCTATTTGCGGCCTTTCCCTACATGTAGGTACGACGGAAAGCCGCAAGAATCTGGAACAAAAATTCATCTTTCAAATCGGCACCCTTAATCCTCACGGTATTAACGAACGCTTTTCATTTAACTAATATATTCCTATTTTTCACGTTGCCATGTTACCACCAATAGCGTATCTCCTACTCTACTATAAAAACTACACGTAACCCATAATCCCTCGATTCGCTCTGACGAAGGGCTAACGCTCGAAACGTCAGCTTTTAGAATCTCTGTACGGAGGCCAATTTACATTATCAACTCCGTTGATAAAACCAAATTTTTGTATACTACTTCCCCACCGACGCAGCACCACAGTTTCTTTAGAAACTATGATCAGGCTAGGAATCTTGATGAAGTATTGTTACTTTTGTATAGTTCGACTCACAACCATATTTGGTAAATCATGTGACCAAAACAGAGAATGCCTAAAAACTCAGCGAGTTAACTGTTTTTCACAAATTTTTAACGCAGCAGTATGAGAACATCCTGACATAAAGTAGATTTTACAAATTATTCTCAAAAAAATATGATGTCATAAGGCCCTCCTTTGATACACTTTTCAAAATATCAGTTCCTTTTTTTTTGTCGAATTAGAAATTCCATGCTACAGTTCACGAAAAAATGCCTCTTCCTTTCGTTTCCTGGGAGCTTTTACCTGTTTTTCACTGAAATGCATGGCACCTTCTGATTGAAGTAATGTCAGATTTCCATGATTGAAAAAGATTCTTCATAAAACCATCCATGCAACCTTTTTGTAGGGCTCTTTGACTAAAAACCTTCCTTAGCAACCATTGTCTTTCTGTAGTTAAGTGCCATCCCCCCCCCCCCCTTAAACATTCAAAAAACTCAAATGTGGTGGAGGTTGATATACAATCTGTTACTCTACTCAAACCAGCTGCTTATTTAAAATTCTATTGAAACCCCTGGACTTTCAAATAATCAATGTGTTAACCCTTTCCTGCCTGAGGGGGGCCCCATTGACGAAAAAAGTTGTCTGGCATTAGACAGAGTGAAATCTAGAAGTGCCACTCTTGGCTCAGGAAAGGGTTTAAATGGGGACATTTTTTGAGTGGACCTAATTGATGTTGTTGACCGTTTCCTGCCTGATCTGTTTTGATTGTTACTGTGAAACAACCTGCACTTTCATCCTTGTTTTATTTTCAAACAAGACGGATAATGTTGAGGTACTTCTGTAGTGATGTTCATTGATGATTGTAAAGTAACATTTTGTTTCAGATTCAAACCCTGATATGGATGGCCTTCCTAAGGTATTTATACAGTAACTTTCTTGTAAATTTGCTGCTTCTGTTTTGTGCAAAAAAATGCATGTAGCTTCATTTCCTGTTATTTGCTTGTGAGGTTCTAAAAAATGGCAGCTCCATTGCTTGACTGATACCTTGTTATGGATCTCCTCTTTCTTGTTGTTGATGCCTTCATCTTCAAGTAAACTGCAGAATACCCGACCAGTCTTGTGTTCTTGTACATAGCTCTCCGTAACGTAGAGCTCGTGTTCATGTTTATTGTTTTGTTGAAAGTTGGATTTTTATATCACTAAATTAAACGATTTAATTTGATTTTAAAGAAGACTGCATGTCTTTAAGGAGGGAAGGGTTAATGAGCGAAATTTGATAGCGTTTGATGTAACTGACCTGTACATGTGCTTGTGTTGTCTGTAGGATAATCAGAATGATCACAATCCTGGTACCCCTGGGGAGGGGATGGACAGTTTGGCAATTTACTGCCATTGTCACAAGACAATGTAAGTGTGTTCTTTTCTGATAATTTTAGGGTTAAAATTCTGGTCGATTATCAATTAAGATATTTGAAACGGGAAGCCGTAACTTAGAAGAAATCTAATGAAAAGGAAGATCGTTATCTTAGACATCACGAGGAGTATTGTCCTCATCCCATATTCGAAAAGAAAAAAGAAATATCGTTATGTTAAACATAATCAAGTGTCCTCATCCCTTAAATCAGACCCGTAATGATAGTCGGGGAGCCACAAATGTGACCCGTATGCGTTAATCATTAAACCATGTGAACATTAGCACTTAAAAACTTACACGGAGCACTGTGTGAAGCTATTTTATTAAAGATTTCAGTTGGAACACATGTACAACCAGGTTTTAACCAAAACTTGTTTCGATAGAGCCTGTTTTTTCACTTGACAGGTTGAACTTTGCTTATTAACAAATGTTACGTGAAAGATCGCCAAACAAATTTTGCGAAAGGTCTGGGTTTAAATTCTGTGGAGTTAGTTCATTTGTTGAAAATGGTGTAGCTACCGCGCCTGGAATTTCAGACCTTGTTTCTATTTTCTTGGAGCCAAGTAGAAACAAAGGCCTGGAAAGTCAGCCTAATGAATAATAAATAATATGGTTAAATGATCCTGGGTGGAATCCATGTTCGTCCGGCGTTGAAGACTGACAAACCGTTTTCCTTTTTCCTCCGTTATGACAACAAACATTAAATCAATATCAAGTGAAGCTATGATCTTCGCAGTTATGAGCGCAATTTTTGCAATTGCGTAGAGAAGCCTGAAAAATTCAGGACTTCAACGGGGTTTGAACCCGTGACCTCGCGATTCCGGTGCGACGCTCTAACCAACTGAGCTATGAAGCCACTGACGTTGGGAGCTGGTCATTTGTGGGTTCTAATGGTCCCGTGAGGAATGAATCAATGATGAAATGGTATATGAAATGAATCATATATGAACTGCACAAATGACCAGCTCCCAACGTCAGTGGCTTCATAGCTCAGTTGGTTAGAGCGTCGCACCGGAATCGCGAGGTCACGGGTTCAAACCCCGTTGAAGTCCTGAATTTTTCAGGCTTCTCTACGCAATTGCAAAAATTGCGCTCATAACTGCGAAGATCATAGCTTCACTTGATTTCATATCCGCAGTTCATATATGATTCATTTCATATACCATTTCATCATTAAATCAATAGCTGTCAAAATACACCTACAACTGTAGCAACCATACTCTATTCGCTCTCCTGCCAGACACTTGAAAAGGTTGACCCGCTCGGAAATTCTTGAAGAATGCCGTATGCGTTTGTCGTATCCTATCGGGAACATTTCTTTACTTCTTTACCACGGACTGCTCTTATCAGAGCCGCAAATCTTAGAAATAGGTCAAAGTACGTCATCTGAACCCAACAGACCATGTGACTGGTGGAATGAGAAAATTAAATGACTGACTGACAATAGTTGCTCCGTTTCCGGTGTACCGTATAAGTTGTACGGGCTCCACCCTGGATGATCACCAGAAAGTGACATTTAGGTTAAAAGGTCGAATGCGGAGGTTGTAAGCTCGAAAATTGCGGCACACGCATTTTATTTTTTTTGAAAGGGAAGGCAACGGTGAACTTTGTGTGACTCTTCATGTCCTCGTTCGTTAAATCTGGAACACACATGCGTTCTACCTTATTCCAAAATGACTGTCATTCTGATACCCTTTTTTTGTTCAAGTCATTTCCAGATGCCTCTGATCATAATTCAGACAGGCAGTAAATAGCGGCCATTTTGGAATTAGGCCAATGAAACATGAAGATGTATAGCTTTCATTTCCATATTAATAATATAAATTGACAAAAAAAATTGTCAATTCTGATTGTCTAAGAGAAATGCAGTTTTCAGGTGACACAGCGCAGAAAATAAGCAATTCTTTGCAAAAACAAGTATGAAACCAAGCATTCTGATTGGTCAGTGAGCAAAGACAGTCACAAAAAGCCAATCCGAGCCCTAGATGTCGCAGTTTTTGCGTAATTGCGTGATACTCTGCTTAACCATTCCGACTCTTTTCATGTATATTTTTAATAAGTAATCATGAATAAGTAATCACATGATTTTTGTTGTGCTATTTGGAATACATAAGAATTTTTTTTTCGAAGACTACAAATTGCACTCGCCCTACGGGATCTTGCAATTTTCACCTTTGAAAGAATTTATTATTGCTCATTTTTTCATTACGTCATCGCGGCCATGTTAGTGAACAAGAACAAAAGATCCCTCATTTGCTCCTTTTGTTCTTCCACCAGCACTTGTACTTCACATCATTGTTATCTTCGTCTCTAAGAAATATATAATAACCCAAGTTATTCGCACATTTTGATTGTTTCTTGCCTATGATCTGTTAGAGGACAGACGCACGATTGACGTCACCATCTCAAAGTTTTCCGAATAAAGTTTAATTCTTTATTATATAAAACAAATAGATTCCATGTTGCCGTGCGTCTGTTCAGTAATAGATCACAGAAGACGACGTCAAACTGTGGTAAGAACATCAGTGACACATTCGGCTATCGCCTCGTGTGCCAATCTATTTGTTAATTAGCCTGCTTGCAGGCAGTTGATGTACTTTTCTTTAGAGAGGGTGTGAAAACGTAACCTTTTCACATTCTCTCTAAGGAAAGTATGCCTGATCGCAGGTTATTGTCGCCACGAAACACGTATCAGACGCCATATTGGAAGAGTGTGGAAAAGGTCTTGGCCGGGTGACAAAACGACGGGTTGTGGAGTGAGAAGAGCGGAGAGAAAAACCGCCTGTCCGAACACCAGCCTTTTCTCGGTAGCTGCTTCCATCAGCGGACGCGGCTTTCTAATTGGTTGGCTCACATGGTTTAAATCTCTCCGCTCTTCTTACTCCCCACCCCGTCGTTTTGTCACCCGGCCCCACCCCGTCGTTTTGTCACCCGGCTCAGACCTATCCCACGCTCTTCCAAATATGGTGTTTCGTGGCGACAGCAACATCTACCACCTGCAAGCAGGCTATTAAGACATGGTCATTTATTCATTCATTTAATTAGTTATTGTTATTAATTAATTAATTAATTAATTAATGTACATAAAATCACGCACTTGGGCCAATATATTGCGTTCTTCACTGAATGCGGCTCGTAACTTGAACAAGCAGCGTTCAATGCTCTGGTGGTTAAATGGGAGAAACCTTTTTAAGAGACGCAAAATGAGTTCAGTGTCAACTGTATTTAGCACTGGGGTACAAATTGGGGACACTTGACAGAAATCAAATCCAATTTAAAACCTCTCGGAGGGTAGTAGAGAACCAACAAACTTTCCAACTCTGATTTGAAACGCAAAATGTTGTTTGCTTCTGTGAAAGTTGGGTGACCAACAAATAGGCAACATGTTCTGGAGAGTGGAATTACGATAATCATATAATATCACCCAGCGTTGAATATATGATAATCATAATTACATGCCATATGCACTGGTCTAAGTCCGAGGACTTGTTGTAGCAGATAAAAAGAAAAAAAAAGTAAAAGTATTCCCTGGACAGGATTTGAACACGGAGCTTCGGCTTAGATGAACGGGTTCTATTCACTAGACCACGATGAACAAGTTACAAAGTTTCTTCAATACGTGTTTGTTATTTGTTGCCTGTTATCTAGATTAGGATCACAATAATTCATCAATGATTGAGCCTTAGCGCTAATTTCAAAATGGTTAGCTTTGTTTTACGTGTGGTCGGACCTTTCTCGTTAGTTGTCTTAAGTTCTTAGCGAGTGTCATCGCACGTTAAAAGCCCGGTCTTATCACAAATAAATTAGATTATTGTGTTTAAAAATGTTGTCTAAGCAAACGGCGACTCGGTGGTTTAGTGGTTCAGGGCGGTGACAGGTGAGCTAATAATCGTAGCTTCCAGTCCCGAGTCCGGATATCTGGGTTGAATTTTAAAAGAAAAACGTTCAATTCCCAGAATTCCTTTCCAACTGTCAGTGTCATGAAATAATGTTAATTGTATATTCAAAGCCGGTTGATACTATATGATTATCGTTATACCAGTCTCGAGGATGACTTGAAATAGGCCAGTTTCGTATTCTCGCGGTTACACTGAATCTAGCATGAAATGGAGGCTAATGCAGGGGAAATAATATGAAAAGATTCCCCCGCCACACATTTGCCTTCACTTCATGCTCGATCCGACCCAACCGTTAGAATACGAAACTGGCCTAATCCACGCCTTGAAAACAACCATAGGTCATCTGACGCCATAACCACTTGTAAAAATGATTCATACGTGTATCACACTTCTTTCGTCGTTCGGTTGAACGTACTCTAATCGCCACGTGCACCATGCTCCTCGCGGTCTGTGGCAGTGTCCTGTTTGCTGACCGCTCAGAGTGCGTGCACAATCGTGCCCCCACCCTTTTTTTTTTCCTTTCGTGTCACCCCATGCGGTGGTTTGTAATACTTTAATTCTTATTTGTTTTTAGACATTTCCAAGTTAGAGTACTGACCCCTAACTGGCTTTTAAAGTGAGTTTATGAATTATGTAAACGTTGATAGTACGTAAACATTGAAATCATCAAATTGTGTTTTATCCGTGGTTAGAGCTTACAAATGACTTATGGTTGACAAAATGGGCCGTCCTAAATTTGCAGTCAAGGGACTTAAGTGTTCCTCCCACAATTGAATATACCGGCGTATGTTTTTTTCTGAGCGCACTTTTTTCAATCCAAGTTTGTAGTGACCTCATTAGTTAGTGGGATGGCCCTTCGGTTTTATTACCGTTGTCCAAGTGATCAGGGATGGAGTTATAAAGCTTTCTCAAAATCATTAATAATTCACCAACCAAGTCGACCAATCACAGGATGTATACCACATCACGTAGATGTATTTTCATACGTGGCCCAATAAAAAAGTTGATGAAACCTTTCGAGATCTGGATACGATATCCAAATCTCTTATAATTTTTCTCTGCCGTCTCTAGCAAGAAAAACAAAACGAAACAATAGTCGGCCAGTTGTTCGAGAATTTAACCAAGAACTCGTGCTTCGTGTTTTGAAATTCGAAGCAGTAAGTACTCTGCCTTCGGCGTCATGCTTTCATCTGTTTCTTAGTGTTTGGAACCTCGGATGAAACATTCCCACTCGTTATTGATGTGTTACTTCTAATATGATCAGCATCCTCGCAGATGTTGGTGCGTGTTGAACTTATCGACATCCTTTAGCCA
Organism: Montipora capitata; assembly: GCA_949126865.1. Taxonomy (NCBI): domain Eukaryota; kingdom Metazoa; phylum Cnidaria; class Anthozoa; order Scleractinia; family Acroporidae; genus Montipora; species Montipora capitata. The sequence goes on along the minus strand of OX421457.1, from coordinate 17,959,533 downwards.
AATATTGACACGGTTGCTTTTATCTCTCCATCTGTCTTTCATCGGAAAAGACAACATTCTTCCATTATTCGTCTACAGTCGATGTCATGTGCACTAACCAAATAAATCCAAATCTGCAGTTCCTCAGGAGGAAAAAAAAACTATCTGTTCGCAAAAAAATATATTCAATTTATTTTCCTCTCTGTGCTAATTCCACGAACAGGAAATGGCACACACTTCTGGACAGATAAACAACATGCTGTTTTCAAAGAACTATTACAATGCAAAGGAATCTATGACGTCACCCCGGTATTAGGCTCGTTCCTCTTCTTTGCTTGGTCGTAGATCAAATTACAACTTTAAGGAGCCTCTAATACTGTGTTCACACTTGGCCGAAACATGATTAGTCTGATCACGGATGAAACATGTTTCGTTATGAAAAGTGTTCACATCAGACAGTGCAAGGCGCGAATCATGGTTGAAACATGATTATTCTGAGCATGATTGAAATAACCTCGCGAGGTAGTTTCAATCATGATCCGACCAAACACGTTCAAAATGGCGGATTCATGCGAGAGGAGGTAAGTGCCCAAAAGAACCAAAATTGGGGCTATTAGGAGGCTAAATGTCTAGTTGCAATATGGGCCGACGAAGAAATATAACGGCAATTATCGGCGATTGTTACAGATGAGCTTGTGGAAAACGGAATATCTTGTAACGAAGAAAGCGCAAATGCCGTCTCCTCGTTAAACGCTGCATAGCCCTCCTCCTCCAAACGGCTAGAAATTTAACACTAAACCAAAGAATGAATGCAACTGTTACAGAAGTTTCCATCTCCAATCTACAGCTGAAATGTAAAAAAAAATTATGCGAGTGTCATGAAACAGCATAAGTTACACAACCATGCATGAAACGTGTTTCACACCGACATCTGGTGTGAACGACCCAATAAAAAGCATGTTTCGGCGAAGCATGTTTCCTTGAAACATGTTTACTCTAATCATGTTTCGGCTTTAATTTGAACACAGCTTAAAACAGTGACTTTGAAGGAGAGAGTATAGCGAACCAAAAAATTAATGTTTGACCACTGCAGAGACTTGTTAAGTAGAGAGGGCAGTGCATGGAGCAGTGTAGAAATATCTCTGAATCGAAAGCTCCTTTTTAGTTTTTGTTTGTTCGTTTTATTTAACGAGAGCTTTAATTTCCGTTCAGGATCACTGTGAATCGGTTGAGATCTTAAAGATCAAAGAAAGCATGCAAGAAGAAGCAAGATTTGAAAATGTCGATGGAACGACGGACCATCAAGGAGAGTTTTTCATGCAATAACAGCTAGAGAACTTTCGCCTTTGTATATTTGCCAACTACTACCCAAAGATTTGTAGAAAACAACTGTACTTCATCTACGGAGTTTGCATTGGGAGAACAACCCCTAAACGCCTTCTTCTCTTGTGCCAGGGAAGACGAGTCCAAAGTAGATGTCTCTAAATTAAGGTTATATTATATAGAAAGGGAAATATGTTTGTATAGTCCATCGCTTACGTTGTGGCTTATAATTAATAATATACGGACAGTTGTTGGGTGTTTGTGTAGAATAATAGGCGAGTTCTTTGGGACAAGAAAGCTTTCATATCTTATCAGGAATGAATGAGTTTGCTGCTTCGGTGTAGCCTACAATAAGGGACAAAAGGGATCCAAGCCACGTGTTTAAAAGCTGGTTGACCCAGATTTCTTTCTTGACCTCAAATGCGTTAAACACGTGACCAACACATGATGGGCTCGTTACGCCTTGGTGACGATTCTTTCTATTTATCCATCGCGTGCTGTAACGTTGTCAACGCTTAGTGAATTCTAGTTCCGTCTTAGTGGTTCGGGTCAAAGTCACGTAACGCTCCTCGGGTGAGGAACGTTGTTTGCGCGACTGCTGCCCGAGTGGCTCCGAAGGAGACTAAGTAACATGTTCCAAATGAAGGAAAAACTTTGTGCAAATAGTTGCTTCGCCTTCTCAAGAAAAGTTTAAAACCGGAATATTTTGTGAGACTTGTACCTCAGTGCTCTGTAAAACTTGAGCGCAAGCAGGTGGTCGATGCGTTGGCGCCCAGCGGACCCAGTGATTCGTAAGCTTCTGATTGACACTGAAAAATCGAGGAGCTGTTTGGAATGAAAACTTAAGCTCACCCCAAGTTTTCCGCAAGGTTTATATTTTGCTTCGTCTTTTAACGTGCATGAAGACGGCTAGTTATCCAATTTGCACTTTAGCTCCAATATGCATCAAGTCTCCTTATTTCACGCATATTAGGGAAACAGCCCTTACCGCAAGGTGTCCGCACGTAACAAGAGCGAATCAGTGATTGGCATGATACGAGATGTAGCTATGTAAAAAGCACGGGAAAACACTGCGCGCGAGTCAGGTGTTTTTGGTCTTTCAACTCGTTTAGCAAAGTAGTAAATTAAACATTTTTTGTTTCTGAACGAAATATCGTGGGGGGGGGGGGGGGGGAGGGCGGGTCTTGGGTTTGCAAAACGTTAATATGATTGATGTGATAAAAATTGTAAGATTATTTGAAAGAACTAATTTTTAAAAGAAAAAAAACTATACCTTGGGGAAAAGTTGTGTACGGATAATGAGACGCTGATAGTATTTAACTCGTGAAGGAAGGTGCAAAGTTTAATCCACCTCTGTCTGTGTGAAATAACTTGAGCAAATTATGCAAACAACACGGGGGAGAATTTGAGATTTTCGGATACAACTTCCAACCAATTTTGTTTTTGTTTTTGCGGGTTAGATAAAATCGCTCATCTGTGCCGTGAATAGCAAGATGAAACTGTATAAAGACCTTCTACAATATATAATTCAACTGTCCAGTATATTACTACACTTTGAGATCATGTTGATTAAAGAAATTGTCAATGAAATCCTACTAGTAAGATTCGCCCTCAATCTGTAATTTCTGCTGTCCTGTCATGATTCGGGTGGGCTGGGAGCATGGTGACTTGTTTGGCGTATGGGGTGCGTAATCCGAATTTTTGTAGTAACTCTAGGAAAGGAGCAAAAGTAGGGATAATGATTAATGCTAGCCCGCATACAATTGTTAGCTATTGTTTAGCTATTCCATATGTGCTGATTTTCTGCGAACATAGCGTTTTTTCTAAAAGTAGTGTTTGACCTAAAGTTCTCAGCAACGTCAACGGTAACTCAGCTGAAATTACTCACAGGCCATTGTGAACAACAAGAAAACAAAGAAATGTGTTTTAATAAGTAATGTTTTACGGGGAGGTCTTGGTTTTCTGGGTCTTAAGCTTCGATCTTCGTTTTCCACACCCCTAGCATTATCCAGCCACGTACTGGGGCCTCACCGCCTGGTATATTAATATGAATTTGAAAGGCTTTGTCAAAACGGACGAAAACCTTAGAAATTACAGAAACGAAACTTGGTGGAAGCAACTAAAATCGACCGAAAAACTACTCGTGATGAATAAAGGACGGCGAAAGAGCTCAGATGAACAATTGTCCTTAGCAAGTTTGTCTCTTTTTTTGCGCTATAAAAAAGCATCGTTTTTATATCGGAAAAAAATCTCCCATCTTCTTGCGGGCTTCTTTCTAAAGCTCTTGGACGAGCAAAGAAAAAGGAAAAGTTGCCAAACTGCGATCCTCGTATACTGAAGATGTCTTTTATCATACGTGTTCTTGATTCTTGATTGGATTGCAAAGAAACATTAGTTTGGGAAACCTGTCGTTAAAATTCGTTTTCAATCCCACATAAGCTCAATTTTGTAAAAGGAAGCTTCGTATAGATTCTTGTGCACAGTTGTACACAAGGCTCGGGTATACAAATCTGTGGTGAAAATAGGCATCCACAACTTAACACAGAGTTACTTCTGTATAGTTTCAAATGCAGGAGCAAAATCTAGAGTGACTGGGTAAACAAAAGCACAAAATTAAAACCTTAGCCTCAACTTACTCAAGATTTTGTTTCTCAGGCAAATTATTGTCGTGTGCATCACAAAATAAAAGCTGTATTTTCAGTCCAAATATGTATGTAATCATATATAATTAATAGCGGAGCTCCGCGCGCGTCGAAGGCGCGCGCGCGCGGAGCACCATAGTTAAGAAAATATGGTAACCCATCGATGTGAGAAAATTTGGTTTTATAGCCATGACGTCATGAACGTCCGTACGTACGTACGTCCGTCCGCCCCTTCATGTATGCCAATGTGAACAGTACACGTAACCATATCACGGGCTCAAGTTTAAAGGTCATCGAGGAGGCAATACTTCATTTGACACTGTAGCGACAGAGCTGAAAAACAACTGCGCATGCGCCAGATAGGGAGCACAAATCGTGCTTAAAAATCGTGCATGAGACGCGAAGTGTCCATTCTCGTCTTCTGCCTGTGCCACTTTATAACTCTTGACGGTGTGAATTTTGGAAGTGAGATCGTGGTGATTTAATTTAAGGAGACACATCAGATCTGTGTAATATATTTGTGTGGAATTTTTGGGCCTTGAGATCCAAACCCAGTTAAATTTGTTTGGGAATATGCGCTGCGGAAACTAACCGAGGCTACGGTGAGTTTTCCATATTTGTTTTTGAAGCATGAAGGGTTCACAACGTTTGGTTCAGTTTGCACACTAGGGTATTGCCCATGCAATCTAATTTGGGCAGGGTTTTCTGAAATCACCTTTACAATCAATCATTCATGTATTTACAATGCGTTAATTAAACGTAACATGTTCTAAGAGCATTATTTGAAAGTTGTCAACCTTCTCCTTGAACCAAGGCAGCAGTTCATTTAGAGTGCTGCCACTCTACAATAGCCACTTAACCTCCTGACAGCCCCCATAAAGACAGCTGTCTAAAAGAAAACACCTTGCCAACTTGTGAAGTTGGAATGAACACAAGTACTGGCCAGAACTACATAGAAAATATTGAAGTTCTTTGTCCCTGTCTCAGGGCATTTGTTCAATGAAAAGGTAAATTGGTTGCAAGACTGGCCTCTGAGATTACACTCAGAAGAAGTTCTAGTTGCACAGTAGTGTGATCAATAACATTGTTTAATTTACTGCCATAGTGAGGCTTGATTACAGAATCATAAATACTTGCCCACCAAAATACCCTGTGCAATCAACTGATACAGCCATGTTCGGGAGACTGTTGGCCTGTTAATTAATGGAACATCCATATATTAGGAAAAGAACAATTTGTTAAATAAAAGTGCAAAGTCCAGGCTCTGCTTCCTGTTAATCCTAGGATTATTGACGGGGAAATACTGCTTCAAAGTGGCACCTGAGTGACTTAATTGTAGTCTAGCTTCCACAATCGCCAAATAATAATGATCTATCATTATTGTAATAATGCAACACACGTGGTGTCAACATCTATGTCAAAACTTGGAAGATGGTATTTTTCTTCCCCCCTTGACTGGCCATTATTTGCAAATCTATGTTCAACCCAACGTCCAAGGCAAAATTATGGTTAGACTCAAATTTAAGGACATGTGTTAAGGCAAACAGTTAAGGGTCATTGGTTTATGTGTGGTTTATAGTATGTTTATATGGTTAGCTCATCATGTTTTCTTTGTCTTGGTTGTGTAATAAGAATGACTTTTTGTACTAATTTTCACAGCCCCCATAAAAACTGATATGTGCAGTTTCCTGTGTCTAGGAAAATAATAATATCATTATGATATTGTAGATTATAGCATTGTAATATGCATCTCATGGACAATAACATTCATTTTCGTTTTTTGTCCTTAGGGAGATGGATCCACCTGGTATTATTTGCGGCCGTTTTGCGAAATATTAGCTCTAAAAGGAGCGAGAAGAAATTCAGCCTTTTTTTCTCAGCAATAAACCACAATAATCTTATTGAGTTCACTTTGTCCATGTTGGTAGTGTGGAACAAAAGACTGGATAAAGTCACTGAGAAATCCAGACAATGCTGTTGAGTTTTAAGCAGTTTCTTTAGTACTCTTCACATTGTCAAACTTTTCAGTCCTTAACCTTTTTTCAGTTATGAACTTTTTGGACCAGCACAGAACTTTAAGATGCCACTTTTTTAAATGTTGTACTTATAAAACAAAATGGGGACAACATATTCAAGCAAAAACATCACAAATGCATGTTGTTTGCACCTGCACGCAAACTTTGCGAATGCTTTTGATCTGATGAGTTGCCAACCCAGTAATGCTTCAGATACATGTAGTGACGTCGAAACCCAGAACACCTCCAAACACATTCAATGACAAGTTGTCAGAGAAAAAATTAAAATTAAAAACAAACATCTTCTTGAGCATTGGGACCCACATGGAATAGCCCTTGCATATGTGTATTATACTGATGACTGGATTCCATCTACTTAATATACAATCATCTTTTTAGGATAATACCACCTGCGGCAGTCGGCAGATAATGCTAGAGTGAACTTCTTGCTATACAGCTGAAAATATTAATTTTGTGGAATGCCCCTTTCAGGGATGTTTCCTAGTTGTCTATGCTGTAAAGATTTTGTTCAAACTCATCAAGTACAATGTAGCATGCATGTGTGAAATGTCTCAAGTTTAGATCAGTTTTGCAATATGCACTGTGTTGTCTGAACTGATCCTTGTAAAATTTTTGTAGTTTCTTGTCAATTGTTAAATATGGAAAAAAAGGATTTACTTTCTGAAAGAAAAATAACATTAATGACGTCTCTTGATCAGGTTAGGATCTGATGAATTTTTATTTTAAAAGGCAAGCAAATCAAGGGGCAAATTAATTTTCTCTGAGCTGTTAAATGTCATTAAGTGGGCTTTCCAGGATGAAGCACTTTTTTGCCTGCTCTCTGTGTATCATACAGTGTATAATCTTTTCACCGATTTGTCTCAGTTTCTGTTGGGGCCGGCTTTCATCGCTCTTCTATAAATTTAACAAAAGATGCTGTGTAAAGAGCGAAAGATGTATTTTGCTTTCATGATAATTATAAATTCGTATTAAAATTTGGAGAAACGTGGAGCTCAATTTGCCTAAGTTCTTGCATCTTTGCATACTCCATTTTAATATCGCTTTCAGCATGCTTGCCAAAATATCTGTTGTAAGCGTGTCACCATTCACCACCCGGTCTATAATTCACCAGTTGTCTTCCTTTGTTGTTCAGAGTATTATAGAGAGTATCTGGAACGTCATAAGGTTTTTCAATGTCTCTTTACCAACACAGACAAAGAGGCATTGTCCTGTATCGCAACCACTCGGCGAACTAGTCTCCACCGATAAGTTCGAAGCTCTCACCAATTCCACCGGCCGAACATCGACATAACAGGGTTTAAGGGAATTTCTGGCCCTCCCAGAAAACCAACAACTTGCAAAAACCGTTCGAGAAACTTGCGACAAAAGCCAAAAAAGTAAGCAAAGCAGCGCTCGTTACCTCCATTCACCGTATAGTCACACGAAAGGTGCATTTACCGCGCGAAAACAATTTTTACACAATTTGTACACCACTTCAATTTTTGGAAAAACATCAAAACTCGTCAAAAATTGTGACAAAATCCTTATCTTTCAAACAGCGACCTTATTTTTTTGATTTAATCAACGGCTGTCATTTTCGGCGAACAAATAGTCTTTTTGAATGAGCGCGCCCTTGAGCCTGCGTTTCGTGCCGCGGATCAGTGACTTGCGCAGTCGTTTTTCAGCTCTGTCCACTGTAGCTAGTTTACAGCATACATCTTTGATATTAGACATCAATGTTATGGTCAATTGACACCTGTTAAAACAAGGTATCCACTGACCGGTATCACGTGACCATATCGCGGGCTCAAGTTGGACCTTATCGAGGTCAGCTGTTTTTTTTAAGTCGACCGCTGACCGGGGACTGGCTGTCGATTCGATCGCAGGCTCAAGGTAAGACACACCTGAACGAGGCTTAATTTTTCGCGCTCTTTCTGTGGCTCGACGCGGCTGCACAGCCATTCTATGTCAACAAAAGCTCTTGACAGTCGATGCTTTTCGTGTTCAGGTACGGTTTGGAATATATCTGTTTCTTACATTTTTCGCTAGTTTCAATCCAGGTTTAACATAACATAGCTGTGGTTATTCAAGTCAAGCATTGGAGCGATATAAACTTAAAGCTGAATGTTTATTTTAAATTTGTTTAGGGCTGCTTTTTGCTCTTAATTGCAGTTTTTGGTATGTCTTAAAATTTTTAATTTTGAATCTACTAAGGTTGCAAGATGCCTGGACGGCCTATGACAGAAAAACAGAAAAGA
>OX421457.1:17941316-17948816 GCA_949126865.1 Montipora capitata | reverse complement strand
ATACCTCGTTCAACCCAAAAAAGAACGCAAGGAACATACGCTTTTTATGAAGAAGCACAAACAATACAAAAATATCTGCAAAGAAATTATTCCTTTTTGCATAGGCCTCATGATAATGTCATAGTATTCAATATGCAGATCGAGCGGCCTCGAAAACGCCAAAGTCAGTGGCATATATCCTTTGTTAGTGACACGAGGGAATGTCGAATTTGGCTCGTGAAGTCCGTGCATGCACAATTCTTCAAATGATTTGCACGCGTGCCTTCGTAAAAAGCGAGTGTAAGTTATTTTTATTTTCAAAGTCGAGGCCTCGTGTTGTTCAGCACGTCAAGAGTTTAAATATGTTTTCGTCTGTAAGTCATAGAAGGTAAGAAAAAGTTGGTTACTTTATAAGCCACGCGTGGTTAAATCGGTTTACTTGGTGTGGACACAGCAGTGTACGATTCAGTTACAGCTTCAAAACTTTCATGGTTCATTTGAACTTTCTCAAGTATTTGGTATAGGACAGAAACTTGTTATTATTTCTGTTAAAAGGAAAAATCAAACGGAAGATAGCAGGCTCTATTGTACTCTACTTGTATCTTAACGGATGCCTATCTGAAAGTCGATATTTGAGGTGGCTCATGTATTGGCCGAGATTTAAGGGTAAGTTTCATAACTGGAGTCACACCTTAGTTAAACATTTTCGTTTGAATTATGATTGGTATTTGTGCCCTCTTTTCATCCATTTTTAATGATTTATTCAGTATCCCCATTCAACCTTCGCCATCCATTTTATTTGGGTTCATTTTTCAATAATTCAGTTTATATTGAGAGCTGTTTGCATAAGAAAAGAGTTTAATCACTTTGTGATTCGGGACTGCCTTTTATCAACATAAACCCTTGAATTTTATTCCACGATCTAAACGTTCATTTTCCCAATTCGTGCCATAGTTTTTTGTTGGACAGTCATGAGCACTTGGTGTTACATTAACATCAATTTGAAACCTCTTTAGCTGATAACAATGTTCATTCTCAATACAAGCTTGGCTGACATTTCATAGAAACTGTAAAGAGAATTTACATACCCATCACCTCTGGGAGTCAAAGAGTTAAACAGAACATAAAGCGGAATTCATTTACTCGATTTGGATCTCATTTACTATGATATTAAGCTCTTATGATGATCTACAAGCTCAGTGTGTGAAGAAGGGGTTAGTTGTCTGAGAAACTGTGGCCGGGAGAGTGAAAGATACTACCACCGTAAAGTAACGACGGAGTTAAACCATTCTTTATATCGCATAGGAATTTCGGTTGTTGATCCTTTTTCCCACTTTTCCGCCATATTAATTTTGGGTTCACGTCTTGTTGTTTTCTTGGCTCCACCGCAATGATGCTGGGGTGCAAGGCCTCCGATTGCGAGACTACTTGTGAATTGAGGTCCTCCCCTTCCCATTCCCCGACAACGCCCGCTACGCAGGCTTTTGCGGCATTGTGTGTTTCCTTGGTGTAGGAAAAAACCGCAGACCATCATGTTATTCGTGTAGAAGTTCAGGAGGTTTTAATGGCGTGTAATGGGTTTTGCTGCATCTTTGTGATTTGTTTTCATAATCACGATTCGCTGAAGAGGTCGGCTAGTTTTCTCCTTGTTGCACCTGTGTAGACGTTTTTGCATAGTGTACTGGCTATTCAGTGGATGACATTAATGGAATTAAATGTGATGTGGTCGGCGATGCTTATTTCCCTTTCGTAAACGGTCGTTGCCATTTGAAACGGTCGATGCCATTCTTTAGCTCTGAATTACACTCATTAGGTCTAAGAACTCAAAAGGTTGCCGTTACTGGGAGTTGTTTCTCGCTGGTCATATGAGTTAGGGTTCGGGTTAGGGTTCTGTTTAGGGTGAGGGCTAAGAACCCGAGTTCGGACTCTTTTTTTCCTCCAGTTTTTCTTTTATAAATGTTTTTCTTTTTTTCCTTTTTTGTCTTAATTTTTGTTAATACTTTTTCTTAGTTTGTTTCTTTTAATTTCCTTTGAAGTGAAGTGTGTAGTTGACCGTTTAAATGGCATCGACCGTTTCAAATGGCAACGACCGTTCTGAGAAATGGCAACGACCGTTTACGAAAGGGAAATTTGCGTCGGCGATTTTGTGCGTTCATTTTGGTCCTGAAATTTTGTCCATGTTTGTTCCATAAAACGGAGGAGTTTTTGAATCAGGAGCTCGCATTTAAAGATTTCCAAAAGCCGAAAAGTCCTGGAAGAAAAATTTATTTTTTAACTTGACGTTCTCGATCCCTTTGGAATTAATGAGCGCGCTTCATTCAGCTTAGTTATTCGCATTTCTCGTTGCCATGACTCCACCATAAAGGCATAGCACTCCAAATCCCATATAACCTCAACAAGCGACAATTCCTCATGCATTTCGCTCTGCCACAAGGCTAACCGCTGAAATGGTCATCCATCCAATCTTTTTGCGGTGGTAATTCGACCTTAATCACCTTGTCTTAACGCAAAAAAAAATTTCCTGCGAGCTTGTATTGCGTTGTTTGCAAATACGAATACAACTCGGTTCTCTTCTTAAGAACTGCGAGTTTCCCTTTCTAAAACATATACAGACTGGAAAGTTCCATATCACTGCAGCGGGCCGGGCCATTTGGTACATCGCACATTGTGATTATAGCTGAGTTCGATACACTTTGCCGCGACTCTGGAAGAGCCTGTGAGGGAGGGAGTTTCGCGTACATATATATTTCTCTTCTCCAGTTCAATTACTGGAGAAATGTGCCTCCCCTCAAAACGACTTCGTCACTAAGGGAACTCGTGCTTTTGTTCTCCTTTCATCATGCGAATAATTTTTCAGCTCAGTTTGTTCCCATTTGATTGCTTCCACTCAGTGTTTTGTTGAAGCCACCTGTGTTTTCTGACTTCCTCAGTTTAAACCTAAGAACAGAATTTACTATTAGCAGGTGCTAGTTGAACCCCAATGATTGGAATTACGTGTATTGGCCTCCACAGACAAGGCAAGTTGTCATCGACGACTGTTTACTGTCGACAAGTTAATTAAATCGACAACTTTTGATGTCAGGAAATGCGTTTCCACGAACGAAAAGTTACGTTGTCGGTAACAAAAAGATGAGGAACCACTGGCTTTAACAAATCATTTGCATCGCTGGTAAATAGACTTTAGTCATCGACAACTTGCTCACAGACGAGAGAAAATGAGGGAGTTGTCGGTAACAAAACGGCCGCGTTTTTCTGATCAGCGAAACCTTTACAAATATTTCCAATCTTCACAAATAGTTGGCTCTTTGACACTCTGTATAGAGACCCACCAGACACCACTTATGTCCAGGTTTGACCCTAATTAGATGCACGCCCAATTTTGACATCCAACACAAAGTGTCCCTTAAGTCTAAGCATTTGCTACCTATTTTCAACAATAAGGTAAGGATAAAGGTTAGCGTTATTTTTAGCTTTGTGTAAATGCAGCAGTTAATCTTTACTTAAAGAGCAGCATTTGGGGGACACTTTGTGACATAAATTGTCTGTATTCTGAGACACAAGTGATGTTGATGTTGGCGAGAAGAGCAAGGGGACACCTCGTGACGCTTATTGAAATCCGCGTGCATCTAATTAGGGTCAAACCTGGACATATCGATCAGCGAAACCTTCACAAATATTTCCAATCTTCACAAATAGTTGGATCTTTGACACTCTGTATAGAGACCCACCAGACACTGCGTTCAAAGATTCCGAAGTTACATTTCTTATTCTTTTCGATTCTTAACTGTCTGAGAAAAATTATTATTAGATAAATAGATTAGTTTAATTATTTTTCTTTCTCTTAGTGAATGTGCTGACTGACAAGGGCTGGTCATGTATCGTACACAACAAGCTACTGGAGGTTAAGATTTTTACCACAATTGCTTGTAATCTCTCAATCTGATTGGCTAATTTTCCGTTGTCGATACGAGTCTAAACAACGCTGTACGCGTCATGCTCGCGTTAATTTGTCACGTGTTGTGGACTCACTCGGCTCCGCCTCGTGAGTCCACAACATTTTGACCACTGTGCTGACGAATATCGTTGTTGATAAGAGTACGGACAACGCTGAACCACTTTCGATTTGTTAAATTTATCCTTCGGGTCTTAGTTCCCGGCCGTAGCAACTATTAAAACCGTTTGACTGATTAACCATCTTACCTTTTACTTTCAAATGAAGCTTCGAAAAATTAAATTGACAGCAATTATTGTAAGACTTTGGTCTTACAATATTCTTTAACACGAGCAGCTAGCCGCTAAAGAAAGTTAGTTTTTCTTTCCGTGATCGTTGATCTTGCGATGGCGCTTTATCGCGACATTCGTTGGTTTACTTAAAGATGCATTTTTCATCTCGTTACTGCATTGTGTCTGGGGTGAGTCCGATCCCATCTTTAGTTTGTCACGATTATATATGAAAGCCTGCAAATACGGAATCTTGTTGGGGAAAAAGAGGCGCGAGTTAGATTATGCACGATAAAAAAATGGAAGAGGCAAGGTAGGTAATGCTAGATGCAAGATATAGAAAATTCGGGATAAAGATGCGAGGTGCTAGGTACAAAATGTTAATTAAAACGGCTCTCCATGAAAGGTATCTGAGAATCGAGGGAGGGAAGTCTTTGAAACAGGGAATCTCTAAAACGGGGAAAATAATTCCAAAATTGGGTATCTCCAAGACTGGTGATCCTTAACACGAATAATTATTAAAGATCTGGCCCCAGTTGTTCGAAGGGTGGATAGCGCTACCCACTGGATAACTCACTATCCACTGGATAACTCAACTCAATTGGTTTTGCTAGTGTTTATCCGCTGGATAGTGATTTATCGGATGGATGAGTTAAACGCTTTCCACCTTTTAAACAACCGAGGCCTAGCTGATCTACTACAAATCCTTTACAATATTGGCTCTCTTAACAAGAGTTTCTGTAAGGTTCTGAACTGCACAGTACTTTTTCAGCGGGCTCTTTTGATTGGTAGAATGCGAAAAAAAAAACTTGCTTTAAACGCTATCGTCTTGAATGACAATTTGCCCTCTGGCGGAGACTGCAAGAAATTGCAAAACCTAGCAAGTTCTTTTTGCATTTACTGGCATCAGGTAAAGGAAACTTGATTTCATCCCATACATGTTGATTTAACCTGATCTGGCTGCCGTGTGAATACATTTTCAGTGTTTTTTTCTCCATCTCCAACAGTCTTTGGGAGAATTTGGCTTTATATTTGGTCTTCATAATTGTCGTTATCCATGCGCGGGACATTGCAGACAAACATGATTCTTCCATAGATAGATTACTTTGTTTTCCGTTCTTGTTTTAAATACACTAAATTACTACAAATACTAAATTTCAAGGGTTGGTAAAGAAACTGGCTATTCACTAGAGTGAATTAGGCCCGTTTCAAACGTCGAACTTTTCATGTATCAAATCTAATGCAAATGAGCGAAAACAATAGATTTTTTTCATTTGCATTAGATTCGGTACATGAAAAGTTCGACGTTTGAAACGGGCCTTAGATATCTAATTCTTTCTTGCTATTCACTATGCCACTGGAATTTATAATTTACAAAATTAATTTTAGCGCTCTGTCCTTTGGATTAAACTGCCCTCAGGAACTATTAAACAGTTTTACATCTTAACCATGAGTCATCTTACCTTTTAGTTCCAAATAAAGTGTTCCGAAACATTAAATTGACAGCAATTATTGAAAAACTTAACTTTTAATATCCTTTAGTATAAAGACACAGGTGATTATACAAAATCGCGCGCTCTCAGTGGCTCGCTATCTCGGATTATCAGCCGACAATCACCTCGACGGACAAAATGACTGCCAGTAGTCGTTTTGCCACTGTAAGTGAAGATGGTTTCGCATTGAAATGTTGTTTTTTTCTCTTTTTTGAAATAATCACCTGTGTATTTATACTAAAACAATTATTCGCCTCAGGCTCAGTGATTATCAGTAAATATTCACCTCGACTTCGTCTCGGTGACTATTCACCGATAATCACTTCGCCTTCGGCGAATAATTGTTAATTAACACGACCAGCGGGCCGCTAAAAGAAGTTAGTTTGTCTTTCCGTGGTGTTTAAACTTACGATGGAGCTTTATCGCGACATTACTTGGTGTAAAGTTGCATTTTTCATCTCGTTACTGCATTGTGTCTGGGGTGAGTCCGATTTCATTTTTAGTTAGTCACGATTATATATGAAAGCCTGCAAATACGGAATCTTGTTGGGGAAATAAGAGGTGCGAGTTAGAAAATACGCGATTAAAAAAAAAAGCGAGAGGGAAGTTAGGAAATGCGAGATGCAAGATATAGAAAATCCGTTATGAAAAAATGCAAGGTGCTGGGTAGAAAATGTTAAATAAAAACGGCTCTCCATAATAGGTAACGGAGAATCGAGGGAGGGACGTCTTTAAAACAGGGAATCTCTAAAACGGGGAAATTCCAAAATGGGGAATCTCTAAGACGGATGATCTCTGAAAGGACGAAATATTAAAGATGAAATCTACTGCAAATCCTTTACAATATTGGCTCTCTTAACAAGAGTTCCTGTAAGCTCCTGAACGGCACAGTACCTTTTCAGCGAGGCTCTTTTGCTTGGTAGAATGCGGGGATAAAAAAAAAAAAAAACTTATGTTAAACGCCATCGTCTCGAACGACAATTTTCCTTCTAGCAGAGACTGCAAGAAATTACCAAACCGTAGCTAATTCTTTTTGCATTTACTGGCAAAGGAAACTTAAGTTTCATCCAGGTTGATTGAACCTGATCTGGCTGCTGGGTCAATATATGTTAGTTGTTTTTACTCCATCCCGAACGGTCTTCTTTGTCGTTATCTACTGGACATCGCAGACAAACATGATTATTCAGTAGATAGGTTAGGTTGTTTTCCATTCTTGTTGTAAATATACGCAATTACTTCAAATACTAAATTTCAAGGGTTGGTAAAGTAACCGGCTATTCCACAAGCTACTGCATGGAATCTATAATTTACAAATTAATTTTATTGCTCTGTCCTTGGGATGTAAACTTTTGCAGCAAGGAACTATTAAATACAGTTTACGTCATAGAAAGTGCGGCGTACGGGGTTTTATTCACGAGTTGTTTGTGAATACAACCCCGAACAAAGCACTTTCTATGTCGCGAGCTGTTTATTACACATAAGACGAGAATTTTCCTTGAATTAGTTTTCTGAACGCAAATTAGAAACAAAAATTCACTAACAATAGAAACAAATGCAAATTTAATTTCAACGTACGACATGCACGAGCTGCACGAACGATTGGCTTGGAAAGGCCTTTACGCTATCTTTGATTGGTTATACTTCCACACGTGAAAGAGCTGTACGCCATTCTGATTGGCTGTAGAGGCTTTTTTTTACATGTGAAAATAAAGCGTATAGATTTAAGTACAAATGATCTTTATGGAATAATTAAATTCTCATTTTACGTGTAATAAACAGTTTTACATGTTAGCCATGAATCATCTTT
>OX421457.1:17921316-17936316 GCA_949126865.1 Montipora capitata | reverse complement strand
CTGCCAGTAGTCGTTTTGCCACGGTAAGTGAAGATGATTTCGCGTTGCCAAATGTTTTTTTTTTCTCTTTTTTGAAATAATCACCTGTGTATTTATACTAATAAAAACAATTATTCGCCTCAGGCTCAGTGATTATCGGTGAATATTCACCGACAATCACTTCGTCTTCGGCGAATAATTGTTAATTAACACGCACAGCTGGTCGCTAGACGAATCTAGTTTGTCAGTTCCTGTCAAGTTTCATCTTGCGACGGAGCTTTATCGCGACATTCAATGGTGTAAAGTTGTATTTTTCATCTCGTTACTACATTGTGTCTGGGAAGTGTTCGTTTTCATCTTTAGTTAGTCATGATTAGATATAAGCTTGTAGGGGACATACGGCATGAGAGATGAGTGTTAAAAATCGCGTGACTCGAGATAAAAAATGCGTGATGCGAGTTAGAAAATATGTGATAAAATACGAAAGATCCTAGTTGGAAAATGTGAGATAAAAAAGGCGGGATGGAAGGTAGAAAATCCTGTTAAATAAAAACGGCTGACCAAAACAGGGAACGGCAAACTGAGTCGAAGGCAAACTGACAGTGGGGAATCTCTAAAAGGAAAAATTATCAGAGATCTGATCAACTACAAATTCTTTACAATATTGACTTCCTTAACAAGAGTTTCCCTAAGGTTCTGAACTGTACTGTGTAGCTCATTCACAATACCTTTCAAGCGGACCTTTTTTTTGTTTCTAAAATATGACAAAACCGTTTTAAAATTCCCTTGACCTATTACATCTTGAACAACTATTTCTTCCAGTAAGTTCTTTTTTTTTTTTGCCCTTACTGGCAAACGCCAAAGGAAACTTGAATTATCCATATTGACTTAACATCTGGCTGCCCAGTCAATATCTTCAATGGTTTTCCCTCCATCTGGAAGAATCCTTGGGAGAATTTGGTTTCAGTTTCCTTTGGTTTTCATATTTTTCGTTATCCACTTTACATCTGTTTCGTAATGGTTTCTTTTTTTTTGTTGCTACAGTTATATGTCAAAAACTGTATTACACAAGTTGCATTAAAGAATTGACCTTAAAACTAACCGGAGACATTAGGAGGCATCTCAGGACTCTATATATTGTCATCAATATTAATGCCATTAAACACTAGTGTTTCCAGTTTTATCAAAATTCTTCGCGAAGGAGCTGTTAAAAATCGTATTTTAAAATAATTGGAAGCTACCAAAATATTGTTTAGTAGGCAATCGGTTTCAGGGAGAGTTATTCCAGATCTCATTCAATAAGCGGAAACACTTAGTCCAAATGAATTATGAGCGATCGCAACAGAGCACGCTCAATGATAGTCGGACCGTTATACTTCGTTATCTGTATTGATGATCTTTCTTGGGGAGTTGCTTCAATAAAATGTTTTTTTTTTCTCTTTGCTGACGACCCCAATTTCTTCTTTAATCCTTGTGATCCAAGCGCGTTAATTGAAGAATTGACTGAATATTGAACTTGAAACTGTCTCGCACTAGTTTAGGTCTCTTAATATTGAGAAAACCAAACTCATATTTTTTAGACCTATGCCGAGTGTTATAGGTCATGTAATTGAACAAGTTTAAAGTACAAAATTTCTAGGTGGTTATTAATTTGGAGACTCATGTAGACTTTCAGACATAGTTTGATGTTATTCTGGTTTGAAGAAATTTGAATGTAGCGCAGAAAGTTACAAATGATTCAAAGAGCCAACTTTTCGACACTCATGTGGAGTGTCTTCATCAGGGGTAATCCATCGTCATCGCAAAGGGTACAAATAGGTGTCACATAAACCAGTTTCTAAAAACGAGAATTTCGAAATTACAGATCTAGGATCATTATTTACCTTGCATTTACGCTCGTACATCACATTAAAGAGCCGGATGTGTCGCGGCATTGTGGGCGATGAATCGGGTGATTCTACAAAGTCAGACACTACTTACAGTCAAAGTCCTTCTTGGCTTTGCAGTATGCGCTAATTTATTTCTCTTGTTGTATTGTATGGTTCTTTACATACATATCTCACCTACATAGGACTGTGAAGTCCAAAACGTACACTCAAAGTAAACAACCTTTGGTTAAAAATCAAAGCTTAAAATTTTTTGCCAGTCAAGTGTTAGCAGTCGCACTTTCAAAATCTAAAGAAAAAAATAATTAAAATAATTTTTGATCATAGTAGCACTTTAACACAGCCCCTTTTCATTATGATGTTTTAGGTGCTTTTGTAAAAACGTGATCCTCGCCATTTCGCAAATTAGTGGTGACAGTTATTAGTAGTCCATGAAGCTAAAATGATGATCTATAGGGGAACTGACGCACGTGATAACGCTATCATTGTTGTTTATTTATTATACAATCCAAACCGCCAAATTATATTGAGAATACTCGGTCATCATCTCTTTGTAAGAGCTGTGAGGTTCCTTTGTATAACATACAACGACAGAAACGACCGTGCCACTAGGGAAAGGTGTTATCAGTACCACTGTGTGTATATTCTCAGGTGAAATTCTTTTGCTCTCCTTTCATTGTCATTGTGCGAATAATAATTATACAGCTCTGTATTATGTTCTCGTTTGATTGTTTTCCCTTAATGAAGGGGGCGTATGTGATCCACCTGTGTTTCAGACTTCCTCATTTAACATTTAGGAATCAGGAGTGAATTAGATAAAAGTTTTGATCTATCACTTTGCGGCCTTGCTCTAGCACAGTCAAAAATGGATTTATTTATCTTCAGATACACTTTGCGAGCGAAACAAACAAAGGGACGCCAATTTTAACCAATCAGATGAAGCGATGACACGTGTGACTGGTTCTGTCATGGTTTTTCAGGGACATAACAACTGATATTCACGGGAACGGGTATTCTAAAAATAGACTCATTTGTGACTGTGCTGGGGACCCCACCCATGCCATAACAATATTGTTATCTAATTGACTCTTGCTAGCAACTGAATATACGATGGACAGGTGGTAGATGAACGAAACTGATTGGCATTACGTTTCGTCGAAACTTTTTCAGTGATTCCAGTATTAGCGCTTCTAATCTGTCTAACTGGCATGATCAACGAAACATTTACGAATATCTCAAATTTCAAGTTTCACAAATAGTTGGAGCTTAAATTGTTTTTGAAGGTAGTCTCTAAATTGCACATTTTTTTGCTCTTTGATTCTAACGGCCATAGAAATATGATTATTTTAAGTAGAGAGATTAGTTTATTCCCCTCTTCTAGCATATACTTAACAATTATTCCACGAGCGCGCGTTGGATATGAGAGATGGTAAATAGCCAACGAGGCACGTAGTGCCGAGTTGGCTATAACCAGTCTCGTATCCAACAAGCGCGAATGGAATAATTGTTTTATTACATTTCTTAAACTCCAAAAGTTTAGAAAGTACGAAATGCGAGCGAAAAACGCGAGCAAATCCGAGCGAGAACGAAAAAAACTTGATGACAATTGATGGGATGTTGTGTAAGACTTTTTAGTCAGACAGACGCAGGCTCATCACAAGAACATTTCTTGCCTTTTCGCGTACTTCTAAACGTCGGAATTGATCCAAACTTTCCACAAAAACGTTTTTTTTGTTGCTTTGTTCAGAGAGAAATTTCGTTTTCTGGCGAAAAAAAAAGTTTAGCTTAGCAACGCTTAGAGCAATCATTTACCATATAAGGTCAAACTAAGGTATGTGAGCTGCACAGTAAGTTCTGTTTTCTGGCAAGGGGAATGAAGCCCGAGGTTACAAAACATCAATACTTTTTGCCTATAGTTGCGCGTTTCTGTATTTGGACCAGCAGAAAACATGGCCGATACCCCGGGGCAGGCTTTACCTCTTTCCTTTCACATTACAACCCCTCCATTTGCAAATAATTAAAACTGTTTTTTTTCCTTGCTTGTGCAAGGTGGCCAATATCGAGCGCATTATTGTCATTTCGTGAATAAGTAAGCAGTAAAAATGTATTTGTTGAATGTAATACAGTATAGTGTAGTGTAGTGTTTTGTGTAATATGCAATGTACTATATGTAATGTCTGGGTAGAGTAAGAATGTAAACAATAATAAGTAAACAATTATATTTTTAAAGAAAACACACAGAAGTGAAAATCATTAAGAAAAATGTTGAAAAGAAGAGGGCCTAGGATGGACCCTTGTGGCACTCACAAGAGACTGCTGACCAGTCGGAAAAACTGTCAAAGGTGTTAACACGTCTGCGTTCAAAGAGAAAACTTTTCATTAGACCAGTACTCTTAGACGAGAGTCCATGAGCAGCAAGTTTAGCCAAGAGAAGGTCAAGTGGCAGGCTAGCTATCAAACGTTTTTCTTAGATCTAAAGATACTACACCGACAAAGCGTTTGGAACCCAGATTAAGCTTAACTTTTAGTGCAGTATCACATCCATGATGCTTACGAAGTGCAGATTGACGACTAACTAATAGTACATCAAACGACTTATATAACTGATGGTAAATGCACTTTTCAAAAGATAGCATTAAAGATTGGTACTACACAGATGGGCCTCTAGTTTCTTTTATCCGTAGGCTAATCACATCTGAAAACTGGTGTAACCTGGGCAGACTTCCACGCCATCGGCACAGCTCCCTTCGTCTCAGTCCCGGCTATAGCAACTATTACTGAACTGAAACCGTTTGACTGGTTAACCATCTTACCTTTCACTTGCGAATAAAGTTTCGAGAAATTAAATTGACAGCAATTATTGCAAGACTTTAGTCCTAATATTCTTTAACACGAGCATCTGGCAGCCAAAATAAGCTCCTTTGTCTTTCCGTGATGGTTGATCTTTCGATAAAGCTTTATCGCCACATTCCTTGGCGTAAAGTTGTATTTTTCATCTCGTTACTACATTGTGTCTCGGGTGAGTCCGATTTCATCTTTAGTTAGTCACGATTATACAAGGAAGCCTGCGAATACGCGGAATCTTGTGGGAGACATAGGAGGTGTAAGTTATAAAATCGGCGATAAAAATGCGAGATGCGAGGTAGAAAATGTTACATTCTGATTTAAAATGGCTCTCCATAACAGGTTATGGACAATCGAGGAAGGGAAACTGAGTATGGGGAGTCTCTAAAACAGGAAATCTCTAAAACGGGGAATTTCTATGACGGGTAATATCTACTGGCTTCCTGAAAAAAAAGTTCTCACAATAGAGAACTTTGCAATGACAACGGCGACAGCAACGAGAACATCACAAATTTGCACATTTATTAGGCAAAAACAATAGCTTTGCACGCTCTGCACGTGGGTTTTTCACTTTTGTCCATTTCTTTGCCGTCGTCAGCAAAACAGCAACGTGAAATAGAGAAAGTTGAGGTTTTATGAAGAACGTCAGCACTTGAGGATAATTTTTCATTTTCTCCCCTAAATTAAGCGCCGTTACGATCAGTGTCATTTTTGAGGAACTACCACACCTTTTTGTTGTAAATATACTAAATCACTACAAATACTAAATTTCAAGGGTTGGTAAAGTAACCTTCTCACCAAGCTACTGGAATCTTTAACTTACAAATTTTAATTTTATCGCTCATCCAGTCCTAGGGATTAAACTTCTGCACCAAGCCGTGAAACTATTAAACAGTTTTACATGTTAACCATGAGTGATCTTACACTTTAGTTTCAAATAAAGCTACGAAACATTAAATTGACAGCAATTATTGAAAAACTTAAGTTTTACTATTCTTTAACAGGAGCAGCTGGCCGCTAAAAGAAGTTACTAGTTTGTCTTTCCATGATGTTTAATCTTGCGATGGAGCTTTATCGCGACATTCGTTGGTGTAAAATTGCATGATTTTTTCATCTCGTTACTGCATTGTGTCTGGGTTGAGTCCGATTTCATCTTTATTTAGTCACGATTATATATGAAGGCCTGCAAATACGGAAGCTTGTTGGAGAAGTAAGAGTTAGAAAATGCGCGATAAAGAAAATGAGAGAGGCGAGTTAGGAAATGCGAGTTGCAAGATATAGAAAATCTGGGATTTAAAAAAATGCGAGGTGCCAGGTAGAAAATGTTAAATAGAAACGGCTCCATAATAGGTAATGGAGGATCGAGGGAGGGAAGTCTTTGAAACAGCGAATCTCTAAAACGGGGAAATTCCAAAATGGGGATTCTCTAAGACGGGTGATCCTTGAAAGGAAGAATTATTAAAGATCTGATTTACTACAAATCCTTTACAATATTCGCTCCCTTAACAAGAGTCTCTGTAAGGTCCTGAACTGCACAATACCTTTTCAGCGGGCTTCTTTTTTGGTTGGTAGAATGCCATCATCTTAAACGACAATTTTCCTCCTAGCGGAAACTGCAACAAATTACCAAACATAGGTAGTTGTTTTTGCATTTACTGGCAAAAGGTAAAGGAAACTTAAGTTCATCCCTGTTGCTTGAACCTGATCTGGCTGCCGGGTCAATATATTTTCAGTGTTTTTTTCTCCATCTCGAACAGTCTTTGGGAAAAATTGGCTTTATATTTGGTCTTCATTATTGTTGGTATCCACTGGACATCGCAGGCAAACATGATTATTCAATAGATTGATTAGTTTGTTTTCCCTTCTTGTTGTAAATATGCTAAATTACTACAAATACTAAATTTCAAGGGTTGGTAAAGTAACCTATTCACCAAGCTACTAGAATCTATAATTAAAAATTAATTCTACTGCTCAGTCCTTGGGATTAAACTTCTGCAGCAAGGAACTATTAAACAGTTTTACATGTTAACCATGAGTCACATTCCCTTTAGTGTCAAATAAAATTATGAAATACGAAATTGACAGCAATTATTGACAAAAACTTTAGTCGTATTAATATTCATTAACACGCACAGCTGGTCGCTAAACGAATCTAGTTTGTCAGTTCCTGTCAAGTTTCATCTTGCGATAGAGCTTTATCGCGACATTCATTGGTGTAAAGTTGTATTTTTCATCTCGTTACTACATTGTGTCTGGGAAGTGTTCGTTTTCATCTTTAGTTAGTCATCATTATATATAAGCTTGTAGCAGAGATACGGCATGAGAGATGCGAGTTAAAAATCGCGTGACTCGACATAACAAATGCGTGATGGGAGTTAGAAAATTTGTGATAATTTATGAAAGATCCGGCCTAGTTGAAAATACGAGATAAAAATGCGGGATGGAAGGTAGAAAATCATGTTAAATAAGAACGGCTGTCGAAAACAGGGAACGGGAAATTGAGCCGAAGGGAAATTGACAGTGGGGAATATCTAAAACGGGGGATCTCTAAAAGGAAAAATTATCAGAGATCTGATCAACTACTAATTCTTTACAAAATTGACTTCCTTAACAAGAGTTTCCGTAAGGTTCTGAACCGTACTGTGCAGCTCATTAGGGAGCTTAAGCAACGACAACGGCGACGGCAACGAGAACGTCATCTCAAAATATAAATTTGCGTTATTTTAATCGCTTCGTGACTATTTCAACGTTTTTAATGTGACAAGGGTGTGGTATTTCCTCAAAGATGAGGCCAGTCGGAACGGCACTCCATTTTAGGAGAGAAAATGAAAATTTATCCTCAAGTGCTGACGTTCTTCATAAAACCAAAAAGTTGGCTATTTCACGGTGTTGTTTTGCTGTCGACGGCAACGAAATGGACAAAAGTGAAAAACGCACGTGCAGGGCGTGCAAAGCTATTGTTTTTACCCACTAAATATGCAAATTCGTGACGTTCTCGTTGCCGTCGCCGTTGTCGTTGCTTACGCTCCCTATTCTCAATACCTTTCAAACGGACTTTCCTTTTTGTTTCTAAAATACGACAAAACCGTTTTAAAATTCCCTTAACCTACCACATCTTGAACGACTATTTCCTCTAGTATGTTTTTTTTGCCCTTACTGGCAAACGCCAAAGGAAACTTGAATTATCCATGTTGACTTAACATCTGGTAGCCGGGTCAATATATCTTCAATGGTTTTCCCTCCATCTGGAAGAATCCTTGGGAGCATTAGGTTTTCATATTTTTCGTTATCCACTTTACATCTGTCTCGGAATGGTTTATTTTTTCTTGCCACAGTTATATGTCAAAAACTGTATTACACAAGTTGCAATAAAGAAGTGACCTTAAAACTAGCCGAAGACATTAGGAGGCATCTTAGGACTCTACGGTGGCCCATAAGGGACATGGCATTTCGTGATCAGTTTTCCTGCTTCAAATTTCAAACTTGAAATTTTAAATTTACAAACTAGAAATTTTGAGTTTCGAAACTGGAAAATTTGCGTTCACAAACTCGAAATTTCGATTTTGGAAACTGGTCAGTGTAAAAGCAGACTGCAGACTAGGGCAAAAATGCAGATTATTGTTATAATTTAACTGTTGAAAAAGCCCAATCTAACCTGCAAAAAGGACCGTAAAGTCCAAAACTTACACTAAACAGTCTTTCAAGAGCAGCCAAGGAGTAAATTAAGCCAAATGAAAGCCTTTGGGAGACGTTTCTAGGCTCCTTGTAATGTATTAAGACTGTCTAAAGAGATTTTTTTTATCACCTAGCAGAATTTGATCCGTTGGGATATCTTAGCTGAAAATCGAAGTGTCCGAAAATTTTAAGGAATGATGTCTTCCATTTGCTCATCCGAAACTGCTAGGTGACCTTTTGAAGTGCCAAAAATTGCAAAAATACCCCTTCCGAAAACGTAAGGGACTACTTTTGCTTGGTTGCGAATCATTTAGATAATGTTCTAGTAAAGAAATCTGTAGCTTTTTGGCAACGTAGAACTTAAATTCTTAGAACAGTTTGACTCTCCTGAACACATAATTCAACGAAGATTATCGTTGGGTGCCCCTGACATTTGGATAAAAATCAAATCTCAAAATTTTGCCAGTCAAGTGTTAAGCAATCGCACCTTCAAAATCTGAATATAAAAAGGAACATTTTTTTAATCATAGTAGCACTTTAACACAGCGCCTTCATTATGATATTTTAGGTGCTTTTGTAAAAACGTGATCCTCACCATTTCGCAAATTAGTGGTGACAGTTATTGTTTGTCCAATAAGCTGAATTATGCCTGCAGTTTGACTCCTTATATCAACCTCGTCCCCAGGGTCTCTCTTCTTCCCTATATACTATCTATAGGAGAACTGACGCACATGATAACGTTATCATTGCTGTTTATTCATGATAGACCTTTTCACGGTTTCTGACGCCATCTTGGTTGGTGGGCAAACACGGCTTCAATTACATGAGTGTATTGGATTTTGGCCGAATTCAAACCTCCGTAGCTTCGCTGCAAAAAGGCAGATTTCAAAAATTTTTAAATATTTTTAGTCATCAATGGAAAATTAGATCATTGCAAAAAAGCACAACGTGTGAAAACTTGACATTAGAAATCTCCTCATGTCGCGTCAAATTTCTCGGGAAGTTGGATAGTTTTGCTTTCAAGGGTTTATATGAAATTTACAAATTTCGTTTACGGTCGTTATAGCTTGATTCTGAAAGTCATACTTCACGAAAATAATCCTAAGAGAAGTCCTTTTTGAGAGGTATTCTCGCTATCCACAGTCGTCAGACCTTAAAGGATTTATAATGGTTGGAAAAAATTCCCATACACTCTGAATATTAAGAAAACTAGACCCTCCGTGAGGGTACACTGGGTTGCCTGTGGTACGTGCACCGTTCCAAACAATTTTTTTCAAGGTCATTAAGAAGTCATACCAGAAGAGGCCCTTTGGCCCACAGGTCCTCACACGTTCGTACGACGAAACAGATATGTCCTTGCGTAATATGTAGCTCTAACAGTGCACGATATTGTTTTGGTATTGTCTATCATTGTAGTGCCATGGTAGAAGTCTTGGATCATATTGGGTTCCTGAGCAACCGAGCCCGATCATTTTTTACAGAGTCTGCCTAGAGAATAAGGACCCCATAAAATAACTCGGGTGCGACTATTAACGCTAACAAATGCGAACTCAGCAAGGTACAGATCTTGTTAGCTTGCTTTATGCAAAAACAAATATTGATGCAAAAGTAAATAACTATTGATACACAGTATTTAGAAAGAGCAGAAGGAAGTCTCCAGGACGGTTGATCGAGAATAACATATTTACGACATGAAAACAACATTAATTTTGAACCGTGAATATAGAATATAAAAAGTTACGACCAGCGACAAACATTTTGGGATATTTTTGCTACGTTCAAATAAATCGCCAAATCGAAAGTGACATGGCCGGAATTCAGCGGGCGCCGTGATTAAGTTACCGCGGCATGTTTACTCGCCAAACAGTGAAGCATCTGTGTCAAATGATGGCAAGATACCCGGTTTTTGTAAGTTTCCTTTTCTGTCAAGTGTTCTAAAGTTTGACAATGAAATGAGCGAAGTCAAAACAAAGATCACAATCGCTCAACTCTTGTTTATGCAAAGTCAAAATTTACTCTCCAAGACGCGTTCGACGTTATTTATCACCAGGTAATTTCATCATTTTGGAAATGGCAGCTACTTTATTATTCATCTGCGTCACAATTTTTCACTGATTTTGGGGCTCATTTTGTTGAAAGTCAAGCATGCTTCCAACAGGCCTGTGAACCCTTCCTGCTTACAGAGCAATACTAAAAAAACTTCTCCCATATCACATTTCAACCTTAAGCTCGAAAATTCAATACACAACATGATATTATAATTCACAAAGGCAGAAAATACCACAGAATCCTTTTCCAGCGAAAAATTTATTGAAACAAACAACATATTTGCTCTTAGAGGCGAGAACCTCTTCCTATTTCATTGCGTGCGTGAAGGCAAGAAACTCAATCGTGTCAAATTACCATATACTTCAGGTAAATACAGCTCACTTTGATTTCACTTTGACGGGCGATAGATTGTTGTCGAAGTCCATTACTCGTCGCTTTTAAGATTCCACCGCCTGTATATCCAATTGACCTGCCATTCATGAGCTTCATAAGGGTATATTTTGTTCAAAGATCCACTAAAACGCCATTCGCGTTACATGACTTTCGACGCCATTGCCGGTTAAGTTAATCGTTCTACTGTGTCCACCAGAGAAATCTACGCATTTCCCACTACCCTCTCGATCCTAAGAAAATACGCGCAGAAGGCTCTATGCACAAAGCCACCGCTTAGCAGGGAAGTGACAGGCAAGACTTTTACCAACACGGAAAAAAATTAAAAAACCCACGAAATTAAACACAGATTCCGACTGGGTTTGCCATAGGCAACCCAGTAAACAGTACTACACTCAATTGTCAAAAGAAACGATTGGTAGTTTTGTCTTACTAGTGTCAGCAAAGCATCAACCAAAGGCATACAGAAACTTAAATCATGTATAATGGCTCTGCCATTTACAGTACCACTATAACTTGAACTGTACTGAAGCTGATAATCTGTATTAAACACATTCAGCACTTCCGGCAACTCAGTCAATAACAGGAAAGTTTGTCTGGACAGTCTAGATAATCCAGAATACAATTCATTACCAATGTTCATGATGTTAACCAAATCCATTGATGAGCTAATACTTCTCCTGTAATTATAAATCAGTGAAGTAAGAGACATTGCTACACACTGAGTACCTGCATTTTCGCCAAACACTTCCACATTGCCTTGACTATAAGGCGCTTGAATAGTTCTGGTATGATCAATGGGCCCAGGATTTTTCTCTATATCATTACACAGCTTGAACTCTGTATGATTCATTCTATGGTCAACGTCCTTATAAACAGATCTTACTGAAGTGTAGTTACACTTAACTTTCACTCTTCGACCACAACTTTTAGGTTTTTTCCTTTGATATGCTGTACACCATTTCCTTTTCATACTCCTCTTCTTGACAGCAGACCTTGGTCTTACAAACATATAGTCTAACGTACGATAATGTACACCCAACTTGGTAAATAAATGCATGGCAGAAGATTTCGGTACGTTCTTTTTAATATATTTTCGAACAAATTTCCTGAAATGTCTGCTCTTATGCAAGGCTCGTGATAACTGCTTCACTGGAATTCTGCTTGGTTCTCGATCCCTTTGGTGACGCCTTCTTACAGATTTACAA
Organism: Montipora capitata; assembly: GCA_949126865.1. Lineage (NCBI taxonomy): Eukaryota > Metazoa > Cnidaria > Anthozoa > Scleractinia > Acroporidae > Montipora > Montipora capitata. The sequence goes on along the minus strand of OX421457.1, from coordinate 17,924,285 downwards.
TAAACAAACTTAGCATAGCGAGATCGAAATTGCAAGTCATCTACTGATTCTTTATTATCAATATCCACAATAACACATGGCTGAGCCTCATTCTCAAATATGTTCTCCTGCAAGGCTCCTTTTAGCTGTTTCGCTGAAACACTGCTTACTTCTCCATCCCTGAGAACAACATGGCGACACCCTTTTAAACATTCACAATAAACCAACTTAGCACAAGATTGAAGTTGCCAGTCTTTTATTGATTCTTTATTCTCGACATTCACAACAACAGATACCGATGAGTCTTTCTCAAATTGGCCACAGTCATTGCAAGCATTCAGAATAGATTCATTCAAGCACAAAACGCTACACCAAGTATGGTAAAAAATGCTAACAACAGCACTAGTGAGGATCATTGCAAACGATACAAGTAATTGCACATGAAATAGCGTTACAGCTCCAAATACAAAGGGATTCATTAACAGCAGAAAACAAAAAGCCATGATAATACAAATAGACAGAAAATTCACCTTTTTCAGAAATTTAACTAAATGCACCGGCTAGGCGTACATCTCTGCGACTCGATACCGCTAGCTCTAACTTTGAGATCAGGAACTTTCTTCTTCAGGAAACTTTCACAGTTCTGTGCTTCTCTCCTTTGGCATTTGGTTTCAGTGCAGTTCACATCAGTGCAGTTCATATCATCATTTTCACATACTTGCTTATTTAGTACACATTTGTTCTCAACATATAAACTTTCTTTCAGTTTGCGGACCAACCCCGGCCAAAACAATCGCTCAACAGCATCTTTGAGTGTGGGTCTACCGCAAACGGCGTGTGCATAAGTCAGTTGTTTGAGCGTTCCGAGGAAGAAACTTAATACAACAAAAAGCAATATGCTCACAAACGACATACTGTCATGGGCTACACACTTCACCACAACTTGATCGCGCAAAAAAATGATATTTGGTATGATCACGCTCAATCATATGGTTTTGCCTGTCAATAAGACAGTATTATAGCGGAGCTCCGCGCGCGCCGAAGGCACGCGCGCGCGGAGCACCATAGTTAAGAAAATATGGTAACCCATCGATGTGAGAAAATTTGGTTTTATAGCCATGACGTCATGAACGTCCGTACGTACGTACGTCCGTCCGCCCCTTCATGTATGCCAATGTGAACAGTACACGTAACCATATCACGGGCTCAAGTTAAAGCTCATCGAGGAGGCAATACTTCATTTGACACTGTAGCTAGTTTACAGCATACATCTTTGATATTAGACATCAATGTTATGGTCAATTGACACCTGTTAAAACAAGGTATCCACTGACCGGTATCACGTGACCATATCGCGGGCTCAAGTTGGACCTTATCGAGGTCAGCTGTTTTTTTGAAGTCGACCGCTGACCGGGGACTGGCTGTCGATTCGATCGCAGGCTCAAGGTAAGACACACCTGAACGAGGCTCTTTCTGTGGGGTAATTTGTTGGAGATCTTGTTTGAAGTTTGTCCTTTCTAGTCGATTCTGGTTCTAAGCCAAGCTGGCGTGTTTCAATGAAATACATCAAAATGTAAATTATCTCGTTTTCAGAGATAAAGTGGAATAAATAAAGTACGATCTGTCACATCACGAGCTATAGTACGTCTGAGATTTCTAATTTTAGCGTGATTCCTATTCGCTGGCTTTTGTCAGTCGACTCTGAAATGGCTTCTTTCCTTTTCCGTTTGCTTGCTGAGGATTTGCTTGTTTTCGTTTAAAACTCTTGCGATTCAAGAAAAATTAATTGCCTAACTGGTGAATGCGACAGTAGATTTCGATGGAAAAACCGATATGACAATCATCCCTTCGTGATTCATGCGATCTGTCGATTTTTCAGGTGAAATTAACCGTGAAATTCACTAGTTAGGCAGCGAAGAAAATGAGATAATTAAGCAATATCCGGGAAAACCAAAAGGCGGACAGTTCCAAAGCCTTTTGTTTTCACTAATCTTACAGCCAGTAAGAATAAACAAGCCGGAGCTCCGCTTTTAGGCTTGGCTAAATCTATATATTACTTATTATACGTAGGATCGAAATTCTCCAATCACAATTAGCTATTTTAACAACTTGTTTCCTCAGAAGGACGTCTCTGAAGCTGCCCAATCAAAACATGACGACTTCGATCCTCTTAGTGGTATAAATTCACACAAACAACAAATATCTACTTTCCTTCGTTTATTTCAGGAGGGGTTAGTTGATATCTGTGTATCGTTAGAATCTCTCGACTCCTGTCTCGTGTTGCTATCGCACACCCACTAAAATTCGCACATTCTTGGTCGTTTTATTCCTACTCGTTTAGAACCAAACAACTACCTCCTAAATGTCAAGCCCAGTAAATGATCACGCAAACGAAGCCAATGGCGAGAAATAATATTTCAACTGAATAGCTTGAAATAAAATTTGCGCGAAATATCTCGCTTTAAGAAAGTTAAAGAAATATAGGGGCCGTGTATACCAGGCCTGGGAGTTTATACTCGTATAAATAGTTCCTTTCGCGTATTATGTACGCCGCGTCCAGAGTAAGCCGCGGCTTATTTTCTTTCGTATAATCGACCCTATTGTTGCTTTCTCAACTTAACAATAACTTTATTTTACGCAAGAGTGACTATACTGAAATCTGTTTCTGACCTTAATTAAAAACAATCGCCAGCTGTAATCATTTGCCAGAACGATCACGCCTGCAAATTCCTGTCATCTTAATTTAATGCGTAATAAATTTCAACTCACTTATGCAAATTAGTTAAGCTCGAATATTGCACAACACAATGAATCTCAATGGTTGAAACATCTCACAAAAACCTTTCCAGCGTGAAATTTATTGAAACTAACAACATATTTGCTATTGGAGACAAACAAAACCCTTTCTATTCCAATTGCGTGCGTGCAAACAAGAAACAATCCGTTTCACAAACCATACGATATCCAAATGATAAATTTCTCAGTTCAAG
>OX421457.1:17903816-17913816 GCA_949126865.1 Montipora capitata | reverse complement strand
ATCAAAGCCGGAAGTTGATGAGAGCCCAGAACAGTTTATAGTACGACTGGAGAGATACTTGTTGCGGTGGTTGGAACTGTCGCACACTGAACGTTCTTTTGAAGGCCTAAAAGATCTAATTGTTGAAGAACAGTTTATTGACTCTTGTCCAAAAGAGTTAGGTATTCATCTTCGTGAAAGAGCCCCTGCAACGCTTGACCAGATAGCGAAAATCGCTGATCAATACTTGGAAGCTCATGGAAAGCACTTGTTTAGCTCTGCAACCAAGAAGCCGGTAGTACAGTCCAAGGCGGAAAAAACGAAGAACTTACAGAGTGATACAACAGCCCTCCAGTGTTACAAGTGTAATGCCCGCGGACACAAAGCAATTAACTGCCCAGCTCTAGCAAGAAAGTGTTTCCTATGTGGCAAGCAAGGTCATGAGGCTAGGAACTGTCGATTAGGTGGACGGAGGTCAGGAGGCCAAGGTAAAGATGGTATCCCTGTGCAACGTGGTCAGTTAGTGCTGGCTGTTTGGTTAAGTCTCCAGATCTTAACGCTACTCCAGAGGAAGTCAAGTCGCGTATTCAAAATGATCAGCTTCTGTTAGCCTGTGGCAAGAAAGTCCCGTTGCTAAGTAATGCCTGTGTTGAACCCTTAACTGGAGTAAGAAGTAAGATGCCAGTTGTAAAAGGCAGAGTTGGAGAGAAGACTGTCGACGTTTTAAGAGATACCGGTTGCAGTGGAGTTGTAGTCAAGAAGGACCTTGTCGGCGAGGATCAGTTCACCGGAGATTTTAACGTCATGTTGCTTGTTGACAACACAGCGAAGAAAGTGCTTATAGCAAGAATTTATGTTGATACGCCTTATCTTAAGGGTCATGTAGAAGGGCAGTGCCTTTCAGATCCTATCTACGACCTAATTATTGGTAATGTACGTGATGCAAGGGATGCACAGAATCCAGACCCCAGTTGGCAAGAGGCTTGCGCGGTAACTACCCGAAATCAAGCTAAGAAAAAGGATGAACGCACGACTTTGAAGGTGCCTAGTACCCGTGAAAACCCTATTTTGGATAGAGAGAAGCTCAAGCAGATGCAGCGAGAAGATGAGAGTCTGCGTAAGTACTGGGATCGAGACGGTGTACTAGTAAAGGGTCAGGCGGAGATATCCTTCGAAGAAAAATCTGGAGTACTGTACCGCCTGTACAAGCATCCTTACGTGAATGGTGGTAAGCCGCTTAAACAAGTTATGGTACCTGAGAAGTTGAGACGCCCCATAATGGAAGTAGCTCACGGATCGATCATGGGCGCTCATATGGGCATCAAGAAAACAACAGACAAGATCCAGAATGCGTTTTATTGGCCTGGAATTCAAGGTGACGTCACCCGATTTTGCAAGTGACGTGTGACGTGTGTCAGAAGACCGTAAGTAACGGATCAGTGCCAAAGGTACCGTTAGAGAAGATGCCACTGATTGATAAACCCTTTAAGAGAGTAGCAATAGATCTTGTTGGTCCTATCAGTCCCCCGAGTGAAGAAGGACACAGATATATATTGACACTGGTAGATTTTTCGACTCGCTACCCTGAGGCTGTGCCACTAAAGAACATTGACACAGAGACCGTAGCAGAGGCATTGGTAGATATCTTCAGCCGTCTAGGAGTACCAGAAGAAATCTTGAGTGATTTGGGTACGCAGTTTGTTTCTGACTGTATGAGAGAAGTCACCCGACTACTAAGCATTAAACAGCTTACAATAACACCCTATCACCCGATGTGTAATGGTTTGACGGAAAAGTTCAACGGAACGATGAGGTCTATACTGAAGAGACTGTGTAGTGAGCAGCCAAGACAGTGGCATCGCTACATAAACCCGCTGTTGTTGGCTTATCGTGAAGTTCCCCAAGAGTCCACTGGTTTTTCACCGTTTGAGCTGTTATATGGAAGAGCTGTTAGAGGACCAATGGCTATACTCAAACAGCTGTGGACGAAAGAAGTTGAGGAGCCTGAGGTAAAGAACAGTTACCAGTACGTTTTTGAATTACGAGAGAAGTTAGAAGATACCCTTAAACTCGCCCATAGTGAACTGGAGAAAGCCCAGCAGAAAGGAAAGCACTATTACGACCGCAAGTCTAAACTTAGCAAGTTCCAGTCAGGTGAGAAAGTGCTTATACTGCTACCTACCGACCATAAAAAGCTACTTATGCAGTGGAAGGGTCCCTTTGAAGTTAGTTCAGTGGTAGGTCTCAATGACTACCAAGTGAAAGTAAAAGGCAAGGAGAAAGTTTACCACGCTAACCTTCTTAAAAAGTACTTTGAGCGAGAAGAGACTACAGCGGAAGGAGCAGTAGCTGGTGGAGTAGGCGCTTCGTGTGTAGACGATGCTGTCGACTGTGCAGCTAAAGCTGATGAGGCAGAGGGAGAAAACATTGATTTTTTAGAGCTTGGTGGATATGTAGCCAAGCAATCAATCGAAGATGTTAAGACCGGACCAAATCTGACGGATGACCAACGGAATGAATTTATGGATTTGGCTAAACAGTTCCCGAATTTGTTTACTGAAGCACCAGGTGCCACAGACCTCGTCCAGCATCATATTAAACTCATTTCAGATGAGCCGGTTAGATCAAGACCTTATCCAGTACCTTACAGCATCAGAGAATCACTGAGAAGAGATATTGCCGACATAACCAAAATGGGAGTAATTAGAGAGTACAGTTCTCCGTATGCGTCACCTGTGGTTGTAGTGAAGAAAAAAGACAACACAAATCGCGTGTGCGTTGATTATCGAAAATTAAATAAACTAACTGTATTTGATCCCGAGCCTATGCCAACCGCTGAACATTTGTTTCAGAAGCTTAGTGGAGACAAGTTCTACTCAAAAATCGACCTTAGCAAGGGATATTGGCAGATAACAATACCAGAGGAGGACATACAGAAAACGGCGTTCGTAACACCTGACGGGTCGTACGAGTTCTTGAAGATGCCGTTTGGAATGATCAACTCGGCAGCAACACTGAAGCGTGCAATGAAGAAGTTGCTAGAAGATCTAGCCAATGTTGATTTCTACTGGGATGATATATTGGTTCACACCCGTGCGTGGGAAGAACATATTAGAGCTCTAAGGGAGCTATTTTCGCGCCTTGTACAAGCGGGGTTCACTATTAGACCTACGAAGTGTCTATTCGGTGTAAACAGTGTGGATTTCCTAGGCCACCGTCTGGAGCAAGGAATGATTGGTCTACATAAGGATAACGTGGAGAAAATTAAAGATGCTCCAAGGCCAAGCACAAGGAAACAGGTGCGATCATTTATGGGTCTAGCAAGATACTACAGAGACTTCATCCCCAACTTTGCAGCGATCGCAGTGCCCTTATCTGATCTCACACGGAAAGGCCAACCTAATAAAGTTGAGTGGGGTGAAGCACAAGAGAAAGCTTACCGAACGATCAAGTCTTACCTGACAAGTGAGCCTATTCTACGACTTCCCGATCCAGCTAAAACATTTCTTAAGGACGGGCGCCTCCAACAGTGGAATCGGTGCAGTGTTAATGCAGAAACATGATGAGAAGTTGTTTCCCGTTTGCTACGCAAGCAAGAAATTGACAGGTGCAGAAAGGAACTATTCCACAATTGAGAAGGAATGTCTAGCAATTGTATGGAGTATCAAGAGATTTCATCTTTATTTGTACGGAGTCTCTTTTGTTCTTCAGGCGGACCATGAACCCTTAAAGTATATGAACAGTGCTAAGTTTGCCAACGGACGTCTTATGCGTTGGGCTATGTTTTTGCAAAGTTATTCATTCAAAGTTGAAGCCATTAAGGGCTCAGAGAAGGTTGGAGCAGATTACTTGAGTCGTGCCGAGGAATGACATTGAACTGCCCCTTATTTAGCAATTTTTCTTGTTTAGGATAAATTTAGGAAATTTCTTCTAGAAGGGGGTTATGTTACGAAAAATAGTATTGCGTGACTAGCGTTACTGTCTAGACGCTTCGCGAGAGTTCGTAGTTTGTTTATTTTTAGGTTCGTGCGTAAGCGTTTCTAAATCGGTGTGTTTTGTAATCTTTCTATAATTAGATTGATTACTATTTGAGAAAGTTCTAGAAGCTTATTGTCAGAGTATATAAGTAGACGAGTACAAGCGGAGTTTTTTTAACCAGTTTTTCACAAGCGAAGAGAGTTGGCGTTAGCCGTGTTTAGTCAAGTGTGACAGAAGCAGTGTTTATTCAAGTTGGCGGAGGCCGTTTAAGTTTATCGAGGACGTGTTGATCAGAGATTTACTTCGTGGAAACTACGTTCATTTTGGAATAAATCTTCTTGTTGTTGTTCCGACAACCCTGCGTTCAGTTTAGTTTGTAAACTAACTTTCCTCAAAACATTCGAACTCGTAACGGATACAGACTATGTCGGCTTCACGAGTCGACACCTACATCAACGTGTGGAGGAACATAAGCGATCAACAATCGGCTACCACGTAAAGGACGAGCATGGAGGGGATCCGGATTCCATTGGAAACAACTTTGAAATTTTAAAGAAATGTCAGAGTAAACTTGACTGCTTCATTTTTAAAAAGGTTTTTTATTCGCAAACTTAAACCAAATCTGAACAAACATAGTGACTCGATACGCGCGAAGCTATTTACTTAACGTTTCTTCGTGCGGCAATTTTTTATTCTTTTGTGTGTGTGTATTGTTTCTATGTAAATATTTTAGAGTTTTGGTCAGTATCTTATTAGCATTTTGTAATCGGTTACATACATTTTAGCGCATTCAAAAATTGTTACTGTTCAACTTGAAAATGACCGTCGAACGGTCGAAACGTCGTTGTTTTTTAACGTTAACTTTTATAGTGAAATAGAAGATAGATATTAATTTAAGTACTGTGCCACGTGTTGGTATTGTGCAGTCGAATCGGGCATCATGCGGTCTTTTTGTCACGTGCTGATTTTCAATTGTGTTTTAATTTTTGGTGCAATGCGGCGGTAGATTTATAAGGTTGCCCCTCTGTCGGAAGAACGCTCCTTAGGCAAAAGACCAAAAGAGGAAGCTATATGGAACATTTTTCTTCTGTAAGGTCTTGGGAAAGCAAGAAACAATTTTCGGTGCGCGAAACGGGATAAAACCCAGTGAACAATTCAAAATGCTTTAGAATTACGCCAATCCAATAATTGTTTAGTTAAATAATATTGATTAAAACAGGTCTTCTTACAATCAAGTATAACAAAAAAAAATTGAAAGAATGCATTCAGGGTCAAGAATATTTTTTTTGAAATAAAGGATTGCACACTTCGTGTATAGGAAGAAAGTATGGATTTATTTCGTCACGTTACCTGTCTTTTAAGATTTAAGTCAGGCAAAAACATCGGCAAAAGGAAGAGTGGGGCGTTCAATAGTAAAACTGGCAGAACATCTCAATTAAGCTCACCCCCACCCCCCACCCCCAACGAAAACATTCGAAATTAGTGAAAAGAATATAAAAGCTAACTATAAAATGAAACTTGTTTGTATCCTAATGGCAAGAATAGCCTAACTTTCTCCCTCTAAATATCTCTGAAATTTTGGCTCTCTATATACACTAAGGGACCCTTCCCACAGCTTCAAGAAAAAAAAAACGACTTTTAGGTTGTCCTCCAAGTAAAAATTCCGAAGTAAATTACTCGTTAAAGTTTTTTTTTTCCTTTTTCGGGAACTAGTCCCAGTCCATTCTCGCTTGGACCGATGAACAATTCTATATGTGCTTAAATAAATTACACCCAGCTTCGCAAGTAAATCAATTCCAAATGGTTCATATAAAATGATACGGAGGGGAGGCGACATGCATTAACTTTGGAGAAACTTCATCAACTACTATTTTTTTTATTTGCTGATAAAACTCCGAAATCGCGACTACGAGTACGAGTTTTGAGTTTCACTAACTGTTCTAGTATATTGGAAATCATTGACTATATTAGCGAAAGCAGACTACAGCGGTAACAGAACAGATTTAAAAAATACTTAATTGCGATAAATTTCATGCTTAAAATAGAATGAAGATAGCATTATCGACGTTACAGTATTCGCTATTAAAATTAGCTTCTCATGATTTCGGGGTTTTAGCACCAAATTAAGGGATTAGTTGTTAATGAATGTTACCCAAAATTAATGCATCTCGACCCACCCTGGTTCCTTTATCAAATGCTAAATGGAACAAATAGTGCAGAAACTGTATTGGCATGTCGGAAAATATTCCCTAGGCCTGCGCACATAGGAAGCAGAGAGCACAATAAAAATAATAGGTCTCAAAAGAGCCCGACTGCCGAATATTTCTTACTGGTATTGCATGGTATTCCAGACTAAACATAATAATAATACTAATAATAATAATAATAATAATAATAATAATAATAATAATAATAATAATAATAATAATAATGATAATAAAAATGGTGATGATGATGATGATAATAATAATAATAATAATAATAATAATAACAATAATAATAAAAATAATAATTATAATAATAATAATGATAATAATAATAATCAGTTTAGCTCATCGAGTGTTTGTTACCCTTTATCTACTGCATTAATAAAAAGAATGGTTCCAAATGTTAGTTTATTTGGGAAAAGAACAAAGATAAAACGAGTCTTGTTTTCCGCCAGGGAGTTTTCAACTGTAACCTAAACTGCAGTTCTTTATTTAAACGTAGGAGACTGTATTGATTGGGATCTTGGAATGGAAAACGGTTTAATCCCAAATGAAAGGATAACGGTACCCAGTTTGATCGTGGGTTATCCAGGCAGTTTTGGTAGATTGAATGAGGAAAGAGGATCATGGTGTGCTTTTCAGGGTGATAATAAGTATCTGCAGATTGACCTACAGTCGCTTCATGTAATCTGTGCTGTGTCCACTCAAGGGAACGGGGCCACCGATTTTCCTCCTTCGTGGGTAAAGACTTACACCCTACAGTCATCTATAGACAATAAAAGATGGACAAATTACACAGAAAATGGACTTGTTAAGGTGAGTTACAAAGTTGTCGATATACGAAGTCATAAACGTTTAAGCCGGTGGACATTTAGTTTATAATCAATGATTACATCATGTCAGTACAAGATGGAATATTAAATTAAAAGTACTTCTTGCACTGAATAACGTCATGCAGATGATAACGAAAGTGCGATTACTTTTTTGCTTTTGTTGTTCTTCAGCGTAATTGGTTTTGAGGTAGAACACAGTTAAAAGGTTTTTTTCTCCACAAAAACTAATTATATTGAGGACAAAGTTAATGGCATCGGCGCAGGCCAAAACCAACATTTTGCTCACGCTGGGTAAAGTGAACTTTGTCTAACGTTTTCCTCCAAAGAAGGCTTCAGCGAGAATTTATTTAACCAGCAGAGAAAGACAATTCACTGCCTCGATTTGTCTTGTTGTTTGTAATTGCACTCAATGGATAACAAACGACAACCTGATAGTCTTCAGTAGAGTCTTTTTTTACAGATATGTTCATCTTTCTTGTTTAATGCCGGGATTTCTAGCGATTGAGTGGTAACGATTAAGCCTGAAATTGAATATTTCTGCGTCACAAGAGCGAGAGGGCCTGGGTTGCAGAAGGTGTAAGTGAGGGATTATAGGTAGTGACTTAAGTGTATCTAAGCTAGGTATAGCACGTGATTAGTCATTCGAGGCCGACACCTATTACCCACGATTATCCACATTTTGGACGTATACTTAAACTTCATTTTCGTTTTAATTGTACACATTTATCTGTTACGCAATTCTTAGTTTGCACTCACGTGATTAGACGGCCATGTTGGTGCACAAAACAAAAGCAAAATGTCGCTCGCGTTTTGTATAATAATAATAATAATAATAATAATAATAATAATAATAATAATAATAATAATAATAATAATAATATTATTATTATTATTATTATTATTATTATTATTATTATTATTATTATTATTATCAATAGAGCCAAATTCCCAAAAGACGTTTTTTACACCAACATGGCCGCCATGACGTCCGAAGTATTTGCCCCACTGAATTTGGTTCGGGGAGGATACGTTTCCATTTTTTTCCTACAGGGTTTTTGGTTTTCGTATCCACCAATTCCGCTACTTTGTGTATTGGATATACTTTCCTTGCTGTATTGTGTGTGAAATGTGATTAGTAAATTTATGTCCGCCCAATAGACGTGGCTTTTTCCAATATTCATGTTGGTAATGTTACGACGGTGTGCGGCCTAAACGTCCAAAGTAAACCTAATCGTATATTTCTCTCGTTTCTGTTGCGCAGTGAAACTGGAAGGTATGTTTAGTCGTTTAGTTATAGATCTCAATTATAATATTAACAGTATGCAATTTTTTTATGACGCATAAGTGGTAAGAAAAAGAAGAAAAATATTTGACCTGTTGTTCTCATATCACAAGCAAGTGATAACTTGTATTCCTTCTTTGCTATTCATTGGCATAATTTTACATTTAGTGGCTCAAACCAGTTTCAACACTTGAAAGAAACGTTCATATTAGAAGGATTCACACTACAACACTTTATCACTTAACAGCAATGTTCTTGTACCATATCAAACACCAATTATTGCTGTCATTTTTGTGACGTAAAAAGTTACAGTGGCAACAGCTACTCGTATCTCAAAAACGAACTCAGTGACCCCCATTTTTTATTTCTGAAATGTAATCAGCATGCCAGAATGAACTTTCTGCATTCACAAGTGAGCTCCGTGATTTCAGTCATTATAGTCCTAACTGGGGCTCTCATTTGTTCAAAGAACTCTTCGAGCGGATGTCTAAAGCCATCGTCAAGTGATGGAAATGTATTTGGGTATGAGATATGGCAATTTTTAAGAGATGTCTGGCTTCCAACATCTTCGACTTGGCTATTCAGTGCAAACTTGGAGTTTATTCATAACGGGGGCGTTGTTACCGAGCTATTGTGTTCACGGCCTTGGCATGCAAACGTTTCCTCCATTGTTTGCGTTAACTCATCTTCGTTTAATGGACCACTGAATATCAAACTATTGTGTTCACGGCTTTGGAATGCAAACATTTTCTCCATTGTTTGCGCCAACTTATCTTCGTTTAATGGACCACTGACTGAGGCGACAAAGAAGACCATGTGCCTACTATGGTGATTCAGTGGCGACTTTTCATATTGTATTGGACGTTTGTGATTTGGTATTTAAACTTAATCCGGGCCCGACAGGAAATGCTCACATAACCTCCATTGTCTCATCGCGAATTGAGAGCCGCGCTCATCCATGCAGGGAGCCAGCACGTGACACACTTATAAGTGTTGAACGTAATGCCATCTTTGGTAACCTGGAAAACTGGGCCTTTCAGTTATGTAGTTTGAATGCAAGCTCATTAAGGAACAAATCATCGGATTTTGTGGACCTGGTGTGTGATCTGAGGGCTGAGTTGTTTACGATATGCGAGTCCTGGCTCAATGATCTTGATTCTGCGATTTTAAGTGAGCTCACTCTACCCAGTTGTGCTAAGCTTTACCACTGTCCGCGTGCAGATCGTAGGGGTGGTGAGACTGCGCTATTACATCGGGACGGTCTTGATGCAAACAAAGTGTTTTCAGCCGAGCGATCTTCATTTGAAGTGTCGGAATGGCTTGTGGAGTTCGGAACTGTTCGTCTGCGAGTTGTCATCGTGTATAGACCAACATACTCTGCGGATCATCCCGTGACTAGGAGTGTTTTCTTTTATGAATTCTCGGACTATCTCGAGTCATTAGTTATGTGTAATGAGTTACTGTTAAGAACGGCTGCCTGTAAGAATCGAGAACCGTCCGTCAACGACCATTTTGGCGGATAGCTCATATTTTGCCCAAAGATACCCTTTAGTGAACTAATTTCAAGAACCACATTTAAAAGTTCCAGCGATTCTTATTTTTTTAGAAATTTGCGAAAATTTGAAAACGCGGTTTAAGTGCGGTTTTCTGTTTGACAAATTGTCCAAAATTTGCTGCGAGAACCAAGCAACGGTTAAGTCTTTAAATGAATTCAATTGGCA
>OX421457.1:17898816-17901316 GCA_949126865.1 Montipora capitata | reverse complement strand
TTCGACGATTCTACATGAATAATTAGCATCAGCTTGCGTTCAAATTTCGCGTCATTTAGCTCGCTCAGGTTACAAACATTTCTGATATTTTCGGAGGGAAGCGTTCCGAGTTCGAGCATAAAACTTCACACAGAAAATGAATAATAGCAATATTTGAAGAATATGAAGTAAAAAAAATTACGAATGAGGTACCAGGTACATTTTTATCGCGTCAAATATCACCCATTTTCCGCCGCCATGTTATGCGGTCTTTGAGGATGTTCTTTAAACAGCTTAGAAAATCACAATTTTAACATTTCCGTAAAAAGTATCGAAGTAGAAATGAACAAGAATAGTTGTTCTTAATTTTTGTCAAGTTTGGTGCCAATTGAATTCATTTAAAGACTTCACCGTTGCTTGGTTCTCGCAGCAAATTTTGGACAATTTGTCAAACAGAAAAGCGCACTTAAACCGCGTTTTCAAATTTTCGCAAATTTCTAAAAAAATTAAAATCGCTGGAACTTTTAAATGTGGTTCTTGAAAATAGTTCACTAAAGGGTATCTTTGGGCAAAATATGAGCTATCCGCCAAAATGGTCGTTGACGGACGATTCTCGATTCTTACAGGCAGCCGTTCTTAATATGTGGCGACATTAATATTCACATGGACGTTCCGTCAGATGCTGACACCATCCGGCTCAAGGACCTGTTGAACTCTATGGGTCTGGTCCAGCATGTTAGACGACCCACTCACATACATGGCCACACCTTGGACTTCATTATCACACGGCAGGCCGATGGTATTGTGGATGCTGAGCCCCTTCCGGAGAGATATTTCACTGACCATGCTACCGTGATATGTAAGCTAAGCGTGATGAGGCCTGCGCCAAGAATTAAGCATGCTGAATACAGGAAACTCAAATCAATTGACATAACCAAGTTGAGAAAAGCTATTCGTAACTCCCAGCTACATCAAGACCCGCCTGATGATTTGAACATGCTGCCCGACTGTTAAAATACGACTTTAAAATCGCTATTAGACGAACACGCGCCGGTTTGTTCTCGTCATGTCATCACTCGATCCAGGCCCCCTTTGTTTAATGATAACATAATTCAGGCTCGAAGGGACAGGAGGAAGGCCGAGAGAAGATGGAGGAAAACTAGACTCTCTTGTAGTATTCAAAGTTAAGCGGAATTATGTTGCACATCTGAAGAACGAAGCTAGGTGTACTCATTACAGGCAATTTATTGACAAGAAAAGTTCGGACCAATCAAAGCCGTTCCGGGCTAATAAGAGTCTATTAAATCTGCAAGAGGACAAGTCTCTTCCACCTCATACTGACGCCTCTGTTATCGCAAATGAGATGGCTGAATACTTCATCCATAAAGTAGTTGCTATAAGATCAAAGTTAGCCAGTGACGCGGTCCCTCGTGCGGTTTCTACTGAGTGTGCGCCTCACGGTTCATCGAATACTGATGACGTTGTCACGCTATCAGATTTTCAATGTCTCTTTGAGGAGGCTGTAAGGAAGATGGCTGTAGCTTGCATGAAGACATGTGCTCGGGACCCTTTCGTCATCCATCTTGATGCTTTGTATTGAGGAGCTACTTTCAGTGATTACTGGGATGTTCAACATATCATAAGAGCATGGTTACTTCGCTGACAAATGAAAAAAGGCATTAGTACATCCTCTCCTCAAAAAACAAAAACTTTCGGCCTCTCAGTAACTTACCGTTCACGTCCAAACTTACAGAGAAGGCGGTCGCTGTACAATTACAGGAGCACATGCGAGTCAATGGTTTGTTTCCAGAATTTCAAAGTGCTTACCGCCAAGATCATAGTACTGAAACCGCACTAATTAAGGTGAAGAACGATCTCCTAATGGCGATGGATAAAGGTCAAGTTACGTTGTTGGTGCTTCTCGACTTAACCTCTGCATTTGGCACTGTCGAACAAGAAATCCTTCTAGATCGATTGAGGTCAACAGTTGGGTTGCGCGGGAAAGTACTTTCTTGGTTTGAGAGTTACTTTGACGGCAGGTCGCAGAAGGTGTCGATTAACGGGACTCTCTCAAAGCCACTTGATTTGATGTGTAGTGTCCCCCAAGGGTCAAGCCTGGGCCTGCTTTTCTTTACCATCTATGTGAGTAAGCTGTTTCAGATATTAAAACACCATCTGCCCTCCGTTCACACATATGCGGACGACACACAATTGTATTTGTCATTTAAGCAATGAGACACTTTCAGTGAAGTCGAAGCTGTATCTGCCATGCAGAAGTGCATCTGTGATGTCCGAGCATGGATGAGCTTATGCTCAATGATGACAAGACTGAGTTCGTGATTATAGGTACTCGCCAGCAGCTCTCAAAAGTTTCAATCCAAAGCATCAATGTTGGACAGGCTGAAGTCTCTTCTGTAGTCTCTGCGCGCAATACAGGCACATGCTTTGATACGCATCTAGATATGGGAACTCATATTACAAAGACATGTAGCAGCGCTTTCTATTACTTGTACAACATACG
>OX421457.1:17878816-17891316 GCA_949126865.1 Montipora capitata | reverse complement strand
CATAATCAACTTATCTGAGATTCCTGAGTCCAGTCCACGTGTTGCTGTTGTGGCCCTCAGACTGTGATTGCTGAATTGGCCCTGTGGGTCTGCGTCTTTACACATTTTGCTAACAACGTTTCCAAGCTTATGTCCAACAGGAGGCAATGTAAACCAAACTGTCGGCTTAGCAAACAAACAATGCGCTATTGTTCTCCGTTTCTCACCTGAAAAGGTGAGAACAAGTGCTTTGAACAAATGATGACCCGTGAAACGCCCTTTCTCGATGCTGTGTGAAAACCTTTACAATACTTACAATGAAATACGTCATTGTCTGCGGTCGGATCAAAAAATGACAAACAAACAGATGTCAAAAACAAGTGGCCAATTATTGCCCTGTGAAAGACCACCTTTATGTAACCTATACCTCATGAATAATATCATGAAATAAGTTAGATAAACCCCTCGAACGTCGGTATTAAGCCATATACATCCCTCGGGCTTAATACCTCCGTTCTCGGGCTTTATCTCTTACTTACTTATAAATGACGAGCTGCGCAATATATGTGGTTGAAATGTAACAAGCTCTCAGTTAATGTTAAAAAGACTAATTATGTTATCTTTAAACCAAGACAGAGAATAGCTAATGGAGATAAAAACATACTGTATTCTTTGGAATTCAGTTACTAAAGCAAACAAACGTATCCAAATTTCTGGGTGTCTATCTTGATGAGCATCTTACTTGGAAGCGTCACATAAGTTTTTTTATCAAAGCAAATCGCAAAATCCGTTGGCATTATATTTAGATCTCGATTCTACATTTCTTCAAGAACCAAGCTAGCCTTGTACTACTCACTAATTTATCCTTACATTACTTATTGTAATTCCACTTGGTCTTCTACATGTCTCCAATTTAAATAGAATATTCTACTTGCAAAAGCGTGCTGTGCGAGCAATAACAAATTCAGATTACCGAGTGCATTCTGCTCCTTCAATTGCGAAACTAAGCATCATGGACATTTTCAACAAATTCATTTCAATTTTCTAAGTTTATGTTTTATTATTACAATCAGTTGTTGCCTCCGATGTTTTTGAATTTATTTGAAACAAGCGACCAAATGCACAATTGCGGTACTAGAACAGCCAACAATTATCGGCTACATTTTTGTTGCACTAGCATCAAACAATAGGCCTTTTTCGATATATTAAAATTCAGCTTGATAGCGAGTCAGTGAGGACAAAGACAAAGGAAAGTGGATGATATGTAAATATTTTTCACATTAATTCCCACGTGTTTCTATTGTCTTTGTCCTCACTGCCTCACTTTCAAGCTGAATATTTAATATATCGAAAATGGCCTATTTACAATTCTTTATCAAGGTCCAAAAATCTGGAACTCTCTTCCTGGATCAATTATTAAATCATCTAGTTATCTAAACTTTAAGAAAAATATGTTAGGGTTTCTTGAGTTATAGTTATGCCGCTCAAGCATTGCGTGAGATTATTTAGATTAATGAATAAGCATATGAGGGGGCCCCTCTTATAAGCCCTGTGGTTCTTGGGGTCTCCTCGCCACAATTATTGTAATATCCATCCTTTCGTTTATTAATGACTTTATTCTTATTATTGATTGCCTTTGTAATATTATTAATTGTGTGGCAAAAAAACATTCATATATTCAAGAGACATTGGTAGACTAATTTAATTACCATCAAAGAGCAGAAATATTTTATTTTTTCCCTGCATTTTAGATTTTCGATGGAAATAATGACGCGTATACAGCAAAGAAAAATGTTCTAAGCAATGTACTAATAACAAGGTGGCTACGTTTTGTGGTGAAGGAGAGCTACGGTTTGATTTGTATGAGGACAGAGGTGTATGGAGTGAAGCAAAAACCAGGTAAACCAACCAACCAATCATAATAATAATCATAATCATAATCATAATCAAAGGAGGGCATTTTAAATTTATTTTAATCATATATAGTTCTGGGCATCCAGAAGTTTGTATACTGCCATACTAATAATAAACATGTAAAAACTAGCGATATGTTAAATTTCCGACGATTCGGCTACCTCATGAAGCCATTATCAAGGAGTTGGAAAGGAATATGCGAGTTCATAATAGATATAAAATAGTCCAAAGTTACACAAGTGTAGATGAACTAGACAAAAGCTTGTGTTTTCACGAGCAGTTTTTCAGATCGCTTAGCGAGTGACAACCGAAAATTCCGCAAAAACAGTTCCTTTCGCAACTCGTTTAAAGTTAAGTGAGTCGGCAAATTTCAATAGAATTCTTATTAAATTTAAGCCACCAAACCAGGTAGCTTAAGCGAGTTGGCAATTACTTTCGGCCAATGAGGAGCCGCTTGCGGTTATCCAAATCGGAAATACAACAGTCGTATAAACTCTTGTTCTTAGGCCATCTTAGCTTGAATAAGAAAATAACACAAACAGCGGTGATAAACATTGTATTCCAACGCCTTTTTTAATATAGAACTTGACGTAAACAGTCTTGCTACTCTTATTATTTTATTGTTGCATTGGCACGTGCTCTTTCCTCATTGAATCTTACCCGTGAAAACAAGTATCATTTTTAAGTCGCTGAACGAAGTCTGTAAACAAACCATTTTCAGGAATGTTAAGCGACACAACGGCTATCGTGAAAACACAGCCAAAGACTTTAGCAGGGAGTGAATCTGTTTGCACGTTCAGCCGTGGATTTACTTGCTTGATGTAAAGCATTTCGTTAACCGGAGACAGTCCAATTTTTTCATGCATTCCTTCAACACTCTAAAGCAGCTGAGGAGGTCCTCAGAGACAGCACCCGCGTGGTCTCGATCATAATGCTTGCGTACAGAAGATGACGTACTATTGTGGCCATCCACGCGTGTATGTAGATGACCAAGTGTGTAGCCAACATAGCTACCTGTATCGCACAGGTTGAATTGCCGAAAGTGGTACTGTTGGTTAACCAGCTGTGGTTTAGTCTCGCATTCTTGGAGGTCTTGGCCAATTTTTCTACTCACAATGATGGGTTGGACTGTAGTTTGGAGCTTGAGACTTAAATCTTTCAACTGAGTCTTAACAAAGTTAGCAGAATCCTGGCCCGGTTGTTTGAAAGCCAATTAAGTTAATCCAGGATTAGCGTAAACTTTTGTTTCATATTTTCAACTTTTTGGTGAAAATTCCTTTTCCCTTTTTTGTTTTTCAAGATTGACTTCTTCTAATGTAAAGTTTTGGCGAATATAAGCGTTGAACAGCATTTAGTAGTAGAGAAATAAACCCCTTGGTTCATTTTTCAGCTGGAATTAGAGTTAATCGGCTTTTAAACAACTTGGCCCTGGGCCCAGTCGTTCAAAAGCCGATTAACGCTAATCCCTGGTTAAAAATTAACCAAGGAGTTTATTTTTCTACTCCCAAATGCTGTTCAATGCTGATATTTGGCAGAACTTTACATTAGAAGAAGTAAATCATGAAAAACAAAAATAAGCGAAAGAAACTTTCCCCAAAAATATGAAACAAAAGTTTACGCTAATCCTGGATTAAGTCAATCGGCTTTTGAACAACGGGGGCCTGGTCCTTAAATGGTACGAGTACCCAAGTCACGTTATTTCTCACCATTTCCACCGATGCCTGCGATGGATGCTGGTTAGTTACTCTTGAGTTGACAAAGGTATTAATGGTGGAGTTGATAAGGTGTTGGGGGTACTTCAAACGCGAGAACAGGGACTTTAAGCGTTCACACTCCCCCTAGAAATAGGCCCAAGATGAGAACAAACGGTACGTCCGATCAAGCATAGTTGTTAATAAACTCCGTTTGTACTGACCTGTTGTCGATGTGATTATGGTAGTGGAGAAGTAAACCAGTACTGGTAGGCTTCACGTAGACCTTAGTCTCGATTTGCGGCGCTCGGTTTAGGAGGTGGGACCCGAGAAAGGGAAGCATTTCATCCTCTTAAATCTCCATGGTAAGACGGAGAGCAGGATGGGCGTGGTTGTGTTTAGGAAGTCCGTAGCTGTAGTTATATCAGGCATAACAGTGAGATTGTGGTCAACTTATCTGCGGTAACAAGCAGGGAGCTTTCCTTCCAGTTCTAGTTTTTCTTCCAATGATGACATAAAGACGTTAGCAAGCAAAGGCCCGAAGGGGGACCACGTGGCTATTCAGTCGATTTGCTCATACAAGGCACCATTAAACAGGAACAACTGTCCCTTGGTGGCCACGCTCAAGAGATCAACAATGTCATCTTAAGAGATGTTTCGATCGAGATTAAGGTCTACGCGAAGCTTACCAGTACTGGTTTACTTCTCCACTATCATGGACACGTCGACAACCGACACAAACGAAGCTTATTAACAGCTATGCTTGATCGCATGTACCGTTTGTCCTCATCTGGGGCCTATTTCTCGGAGGAGTGTGAACGCTTAAAGTCCCTGTTCTCGCGTTTGAAGTATCCCCAACACCTTTTCAACTCTACCATTAATCCCTATGTCAACTCAATAGTTACTGACCAGCATCCATCGCAGGCATCGGTAGAAATGGTGGGAAATGACGTGACTCGGGTAGTCGTACCATTTAAGGACCAGGATTCTGCCATCTTTGTTAAGATTCAGTTGAAAGATTTAAGTCTCAAGCTCCAAACCACAATCCAACCCGTCTTTGTCAGTCGGATTGGCCAAGATCTCCAAGAATGCGAGACCAAACCACAGCTGGTTAATCAACAGTGCGTTGTCTACCAATTTCAATAAAACCTGTGCGACACAGGTAGCTATGTTGGCGACACACGTGGCCATCTAGATACACTCATTAATGGTCATAATATTACGTCATCTTCTGTGCGCAAGCATTATGATCAAGACCTTGTGGGTGCTGTCCGTGAGGACCTCCTCAGCCGCTTTAGAGTAAGGAAGAAATGCATGAACAAATTGGACTGTCTCCGGTTAACGAAATGCTTTATATCAAACAATTACGACCACGGCTGAACATGCAAACAAATTCAATCCTTTCTGAAGTCTTTGTCAAGCTCTTCTTTACTTATGCAAATTTGGAGGATTTTATATCTTTTATGAATTCGCATGTTCATTTCCAACTCCCTGATAATGGCGTCATGAGGTGGCCGAGACGTCGGAAATTTAACATTATATCGCTAGTTTTTATATGTCCGTGTTTCTCAAAATCATTAATAATCATAATAATAATAATATATTAATATTAATAATATTATTATTAGAATTAAATGACTAAATGAAAATACACAAGATTCCCTGCGACTCTGAGTTTCGAGCGTATGCACTCATCAGGCAGATTTAATGAAGAACAGACTTATTAGCTAGCTATATATACATATTTACGATGAGTAGAACAATGGGGTCCTGATTACAATGGGTGAGAAGGGCGGAACTAGGGGTGTGGTGTAAGACTGGCTGAGCTAAAACAAGCGCAATACAATAGCTATTGTGTAGGATAAGCCTTAATTGTTCTTGAGATAAAACTTGTTTTCATGTCGGCATTTGGATAAAAGCTCGGATCGTTTGTTCAGTAGATTGTTATTGCTGCGTTTAATTATATGAAGTTTTTCTGCTAAGCATAAATCGCATCTTTTGCTTGAATTGTGATAGGGGCGGGCTCTTGCAATGATAGACCATGTAGTTGTGAAGCTGGTGTTGCTGTCTTTGAGTTGCCAGATGTATTTTGATAATTCAGTGCTATTAGAAAGTTTCCTGTGGGTGAGTGTTGACTTGTGTTGAGTATATCTTTGTTTAAAAGTTCCTTCAGTCAATCCGATGTAGTTCTCGGTAGTGGTTTGATTGGCTGTCGTAGAAGTTATTTGTGCATTATAGATCAGGCTGGTGGTTAAGCATTTACTGTCGAGAGGGCAATTTTGTTGGGATCTGCAGTTACATAGTTTGTCGCTATTGTCGTTGATGTTGTTATTTGATAAGATCTTCTTGTTATGCTTGTTTATTATGGCTCCCATATTCTCCATACAGCTGTAACTTACTTTGATGTTGTTCATGTTGAAAAGGGTGTGATACTTGTGTTGTCGAGGAAATTGTTTACATACGAGCTTAAGGAAGGTTTTGCCGATGTTAGTCTTCACGCTGCTGTTAAAAGGGGGATTATACCAGATAATGTTACGCTTGCGGTTTCTCCTTGGTCGATCATTTTGTCTGTGTTTGTTGTAGGAAAGGCTTGCTGTGTATCCACTGGATTTGAGGGCGTCGTCACAGCTAGTCTTAGCTTTGTTGAATTCCTCTTCGTTGCAGGAAATGTCAGAGATTCTACGGTTGATGGAGTCGGGTAGCTGCTTGCTGATGTTGGGAGGGTGGTTGGATTCAACGTTAATATATAGAGGGTGGCCGTTAGGCTTTCTGTAGGGATAATACGTTCCGTTGTTGAGGTTGAATGTGACATCGAGGAAGTTGACGATCTTGAGGTTAGTTTGGATTGTGATGTTCAGTCCATGAGTTTTAAAATGCCTTGTAATGTCCTTTCTTATTCTGTCTGCCTGTGGTCCCGTGGTGTTTTTTAATACTGCCAGCCCGTCGTCTCTATAAAGTCCGATGTTTTCTTTTCCGTAAGTGCTACCTAAGCCGTTTAGGATGAACAGGCCAACAAGCTCACAAACCTCCGCGCCGTCATAACTGCCCATTGTCACGTCAAAAGAGCTGTTGTCTTTTTTAATCCACGCATTGCCATTGTTGAAGAGTAGCGATTTTCTTGAGTGCATGATTATGTCGATATCGCGGTCTGGTATGTTAGTGTACTGTTTGGCGAAGTTAATAGAGTCTGTTAGTAACTTCTCTGTGATGGAAGGGTAGAAACTTTCTATGTCCAAGACGACGAAAGTGTGTCGATTCTTGTTAGGGATGTTGGAATACCAGTTGATGAAAGAGGCTGAATTTTTCCATTGGTTGAGACCGGTTTTTTGTCTGACAGTGGTGTTAATGTTCTCAAGTATCACCTTGCTAATGCGTCCTATCTCGCTTTTGGCTGAGTTAATGAGGCGGCACGTGGGCTTGTTTACGAAGTTGTCTTTGTGATCTTTTAAGGTGATGAAGGATTGACGTTCCGCCATGCATTCAACTCTGTCGTCGATGAGGAGGTTAGATGCGATGTTTTTAGCTTCGTTGTTAATGCTGCGGATTGTGTTAGTGTTAGCTTTTTTATAGGTAGATGTTAGGTTGTCCATCAGTAAAAATCATTAATAATCATAATAATAATAATAATATACTAAGAAACTCATATTTAAAGAAGCTCATAGAGAAAACCGAAAACATGATTAAGCGAATGCGATGGAAAGCCTTCTTCTTCGAAAAAAACAAAGAAAAAGACGTAAACTGCAGTGATTACACTAACGAAACCAACAACTATGGATTCAAATCAAGAAAATGCCCGCCCCATAACGATGACCTCAGCAACTTCGAATCCGACCTGTACGACATGATCAAGAACGTCGAATTTAGAAACCAACACAACAAATTTCAAGACCAACTCCAACAAGATATCAGAAAAATCAACAGTTCTACTAAAGCTTTCATCCCTGCTGATAAAACAACTAACTTCTACGAGGTCGACAAGCCTACGCACGACAAACTACTGATCGACAACCTAACATCTACCTATAAAAAAGCTAACACTAACACAATCCGCAGCATTAACAACGAAGCTAAAAACATCGCATCTAATCTCCTCATCGACGACAGAGTTGAATGCATGGCGGAACGTCAATCCTTCATCACCTTAAAAGATCACAAAGACAACTTCGTAAACAAGCCCACGTGCCGCCTCATTAACTCAGCCAAAAGCGAGATAGGACGCATTAGCAAGGTGATACTTGAGAACATTAACACCACTGTCAGACAAAAAACCGGTCTCAACCAATGGAAAAATTCAGCCTCTGTCATCAACTGGTATTCCGACATCCCTAACAAGAATCGACACACTTTCGTCGTCTTCGACATAGAAAGTTTCTACCCTTCCATCACAGAGAAGTTACTAACAGACTCTATTAACTTCGCCAAACAGTACACTAACATACCAGACCGCGATATCGACATAATCATGCACTCAAGAAAATCGCTACTCTTCAACAATGGCAATGCGTGGATTAAAAAAGACAACAGCTCTTTTGACGTGACAATGGGCAGTTATGACGGCGCGGAGGTTTGTGAGCTTGTTGGTCTGTTCATCCTAAACGGCTTAGGTAGCACTTACGGAAAAGAAAACATCGGACTTTATAGAGACGACGGGCTGGCAGTATTAAAAAACACCACGGGACCACAGGCAGACAGAATAAGAAAGGACATTACAAGGCATTTTAAAACTCATGGACTGAACATCACAATCCAAACTAACCTCAAGATCGTCAACTTCCTCGATGTCACATTCAACCTCAACAACGGAACGTATTATCCCTACAGAAAGCCTAACGACCACCCTCTATATATTAACGTTGAATCCAACCACCCTCCCAACATCAGCAAGCAGCTACCCGACTCCATCAACCGTAGAATCTCTGACATTTCCTGCAACGAAGAGGAATTCAACAAAGCTAAGACTAGCTGTGACGACGCCCTCAAATCCAGTGGATACACAGCAAGCCTTTCCTACAACAAACACAGACAAAATGATCGACCAAGGAGAAACCGCAAGCGTAACATTATCTGGTATAATCCCCCTTTTAACAGCAGCGTGAAGACTAACATCGGCAAAACCTTCCTTAAGCTCGTATGTAAACACTTTCCTCGACAACACAAGTATCACACCCTTTTCAACATGAACAACATCAAAGTAAGTTACAGCTGTATGGAGAATATGGGAGCCATAATAAACAAGCATAACAAGAAGATCTTATCAAATAACAACATCAACGACAATAGCGACAAACTATGTAACTGCAGATCCCAACAAAATTGCCCTCTCGACAGTAAATGCTTAACCACCAGCTTGATCTATAATGCACAAATAACTTCTACGACAGCCAATCAAACCACTACCAAGAACTACATCGGATTGACTGAAGGAACTTTTAAACAAAGATACACTCAACACAAGTCAACATTCACCCACAGGAAACTTTCTAATAGCACTGAATTATCAAAATACATCTGGCAACTCAAAGACAGCAACACCAGCTTCACAACTACATGGTCTATCATTGCAAGAGCCCGCCCCTATCACAATTCAAGCAAAAGATGCGATTTATGCTTAGCAGAAAAACTTCATATAATTAAACGCAGCAATAACAATCTACTGAACAAACGATCCGAGCTTTTATCCAAATGCCGACATGAAAACAAGTTTTATCTCAAGAACAATTAAGGCTTATCCTACACAATAGCTATTGTATTGCGCTTGTTTTAGCTCAGCCAGTCTTACACCACACCCCAGTTCCGCCCTTCTCACCCATTGTAATCAGGACCCCATTGTTCTACTCATCGTAAATATGTATATATAGCTAGCTAATAAGTCTGTTCTTCATTAAATCTGCCTGATGAGTGCATACGCTCGAAACTCAGAGTCGCAGGGAATCTTGTGTATTTTCATTTAGTCATTTAATTCTATACACCGCTCTACACAAACGTGTATTGAGCACTCTTAGCAGTGTTTGCTACAGTTTCTTATGATTATTATTATTATTATTATTATTATTATTGTATTAATATTAATAATAATATTATTAATAAATTATTATTATTATTATTATTTTATTATTATTTTTTGATAGTAAAATAATATAATTTTTATTTAACTTTAAAAGAAAAAGAAAACTATTTACATAATTTACCGAAATATTAAAAGGTAAGAATTGGAAGCACTATACAACATTACGAATTAATTATAAATCATAAGCGTACTATCACTGTGTCAGTAACGATTTCTCAAATACATTCCTTGCGGCTCAGATGTGATCAACTAGCTCTTTCAGCAAGAACAGTGTTTTGACATCTACATCTACATCTACATCTACATGTTCCAGAACTCGGCAAAGTCCCTGTTTGACTTGTGGCTGTTTCTGCTTAGGTGGCCTCATACACCACAAACCTTTTTAGAGACATCACTGCCAAGCCGGCCGCTTGTGCTGGAGAGACCACGACTGCCAAAACACCGGGGACTTTTTCCCCTACTCTTCTCGAATAGTACTTGGGTTCTTTAGCGTCCCACAGGGAACTTATGAACATAAAAGATATCTGTGAGACAGGGCCTACGGTTTATAGTCCTTGTCAGAGAAGAATTGAAAGTCTAATCATTTGCAGATGAAATTACAAAGGCAGCACTTTCTCCTTTATTATTTTAAAATCCTGAAAGTTGATTTGGCCGGGTTTTGAACCCGCGACCTCCCGCGTGATAGCCCGATGCTCAACCGACTGAGCAACCGGTGCGCGGTTCTAAATTATATTAAAACATAGAAGAAGAAAATTCAAGTTAAATGAATAAAAGTCCTGAAAGAAAGAAGAAAAGATTAATGCTTTCGATCTCTAAATCTGAGTCAACGAAGTCTAGCCGTCGTCTTCTGGATCTTGTGCCTCTCAAGCATAGTATCGCAGAGCGTACGAAAGCGAAAGAAACTTTGCTCTTATCCAAGAAATTGAACATGAGTAACTTTCTCCCTTCTTATTTGCGATCAGCTCCGCAAGTCTGCTGTGGTACTTCCCCATTCTGGCTGTGTTCGTGAAAACTAAGGGAGTAAACGTTCCCTGTTCGACCTCTATTACTCTTTCCGCATACTGCATCTTCTTCTCGTTCTCATGCTTCTTATAGATCTGCTTAGGAGTCAAGTCTCTGTAAGAGTCTACATTGGGGTGCAGATCTCTGTCTCGTCCAAAAGCCTCGCACGTGAATATGCAAACGGGCATCAGGGGCTTTGTTATCGCCATGATTTAACGTCTCCCCAATGAGCTCCTGAAGGACCGGCTCAACTTCCACATCATTACAGACCATCCTCAGCATCTCTGCTTCCAACTCACGAAGTTCGTTATGGCGCAGATCATTGGAGTGTCCGTTATGTCCCAGTCGTATCGTGACTTGATTGCATCTCCAAATTCCTTCTTATTCAGATTGTAATATAGCGCTTTGAGAGGAATCACGGTCAGCCAATTTGATGATCCCTTATCTAACTAACTCAACAGCTCTCTTAGCTTTTGTCGGCAGGGAGCTGTTCACCTGCTTTAGCTTCTCACTTAGACAGTCATCTTTTTGTTTTCCTGTGCTCAGTTGCAGTGTTCGAATTTCTGAGGCATCTGGAGGCTGGTGCTCTTGCTTAACAACTCGCCTCACGAGCGGATTAGTAACTTTGATTGAAGCCTCGTATTCAGAAGATGAGGTCTCATTCAAGGCCTCCCATGCGCACAGTGACACCAAGGAGGTCGCTCTCTACTTTAGTGTGAGTGTTATGGCCAGTGACAGCTCGTATGAGAACCTCATTAATCGCGCGCTCAAGTGGCTCTAACAATTCTGCCATATCAGGTAATGTTCTTAGGAAATATGTTCAACGGTGCCGCAGACCAAATGATAATGGTAATGATAATACGGAGGGAGCTGAGATACTTTGTATGAGGATATTTGGTATATAGCGCAGAACATGGTGGGTTTGATCCAAAACGACATAAAACAGTGGAAGACAGTTTTAACCGCTGGAGGTGAAGCTCTTGGCGAAGTTCATATCAGAAAAGGAATATTTCAAGGAGACAGCCTTTCATCCCTCCTTTTTGTGATATCGCTCATACGGGCACTAACACTCGTGCTACGAAAAGTAAAGGCGGGATATGATCCTGGCGACGGGATAGCAATGATTAATCATTTGCTTTTTATGGACGATCTTAAGAAGCCATATGGTAAAAATGAAAATCAAGTTGACTCTCTTGTCCCATCAGTTAGAATTGTGGCCGAAGATATGCCGATAGAGTTCGGAATACCAAAGTGTGCAATCCTATTGATGAAAAGCGGAGAAGTGTTCCAAAGTGAAGAAATCATGCTACCGGGGAATAAAAAGATGCGATCACTGAATGTTGATGAGAATGAAAACTACAAGTATCTTGGGGTGCTAGAAGCGGATGATGTAAAACATAGTAAAATGAAGGACAGGATCCAGAAGGAATATTTTCGTACAGTTAACACAATACTAAACTCCATACGGGAAATACGATGAAAGCAATAAACTTTAGAGCAGTTTCCATTGTAAAGTACGAGGCAGGAATTGTTGATTGGGCCAAGGAAGAGCTGGAAGTAATGGATCGCAAAACACGAACGCTGATGACCATTTATCGTGCATTACACCTGCAGGCTGATGTAGATCGGCTGTACTTTAAAAAATCAGAGAGGGGATGTGGAATGATCAGCATAGAAGAATGTCAAGTAAAGAAGCTATGATTCTCGCAGTTATGAACGCAATTTTTGCAACTGCGTAAAGAAGCCTGAAAAATTCAGGACTTCAACGGGGTTTGAACCCGTGACCTCGCGATACCGGTGCGACGCTCTAACCAACTGAGCTATGAAGCCACTGACGTTGGGAGCTG
>OX421457.1:17856316-17873816 GCA_949126865.1 Montipora capitata | reverse complement strand
AAGTCGGCGTTAACACTGTAACGAGAATCCCTCGTAGCGTTTGTGCTGGTTAAACTGTTGGAGGACGGAAATGACCGATTCGGACGACCAAAAAAAAAAAACCATTAAGAGAACGTGCAGAAAAAGGCATGTTCACTGCAAGATCCGTCCTTAGGAGCTGATGAGACTGGGAAGGGATCAATTTGGAGAAATTTTAAACGCTCCCCAGAGACCAATCATGATAAAGGGGACTAAAAGTGTCCCTCTGAAATGGCCTTACGTCATTCTCGTTGTTTAAGGTTTCTGGCTGTTCATCAATGACCATCCTTGTCCGCTATCTTTGTTGCAAATCATGCTAGAAGACTTGAAAATGAGATAACGATTCCTTATTCGCTAAGAGCGCGGACGTGACTTGATTCAGGACAACTTTATTGGAAGAGCGGCAAAACACTGCAACATTAGGGTCGTTTATACGAGAGAAAATAAGCCGCGGCTTACTCTGGCCGCACCGTACATAATACGCGAAAGGAACTATTTATAGGAGTATAAACTCCCAGGCCAGGATAAGCCACGGCTTGAGAAAGCCGTGAACGCAGATTTTGTACCATTTATACGGGGTGATCGCGTCTTGTGTAAGCCGCGGCCAGAGTAAGCCGCGGCTTATTTTCTCTCGTATAAACGGCCCTATTGTTGCGTCGAGCAGAATTGTTGGGCGTAATGTTGATCAAAGCAAACTCAATCCAACCCTTGATCAGACAAAAAATGTTGGAAGAACATCTTCCAACATGGGCGGCCAAACAGTCGCGATAGCGTCGCACCGGTATCGCTAGGTCACGGGTTCAAACCCCGTTGAAGTCCTGAATTTTTCAGGCTTCTCTTCGCAATTGCTGAAATTGCGTCCATAACTGCGAGGATCATAGCGTTACTTGATTTCATATCCGCATTTTGGCACATGTCTATGATTCATTTCATATATCATTTCGTTCATTCAGTCGAACAATGTCGAATAGAATAAAGTTGGAGCGTTGACTCCAACTTTGTTCGATACTTTGGCCAGGACTTTAGAGCGACCTTATCGAATTTGTCCAATATGAATCTAATAAAATTGTAACAGATGCTATGAAAAGCACAATAGGGTTAGGCGTTTGATTCACAAATCATTACTTTATTATAAGATTGTTCATAATCTCACTCCTTCCTACCAAGTACATCTATCGCCTACAATAGTTTGCGAGCGAACTCAACTTTCCTTAAGGTCTGCTCTGAATTTCACTATCTTTCCAGCTCGTACAAAACGTCTCAAACTATCCTTTTCTCCATCAACAACCAAAGAATGGAACAATATTATGCTCAACTTAGGTCACGCGACAGTATAGGAACATTAAAGAGGGAGCTGCCATTCATACATGTATGCGTTTGGACGCGTGTGCCTTGAACTATTACTCATATAGAATTTCGGTAAAATTTTCTCCTGTCTGCTTGTGTGGACAAAGTATTGAAGATATAAGTCACTTTTTTCTTCATTGTGCTATAAATTCTGCCCTGAGAACTGACTTTCTGGCCTCCGCTGCTCGAATTGTTCCTGCCAAATGGGATCGTCTCTCAGAGAAGGAGAAAGTTGGGTTGCTTTTTTTCGGTTATGTTAATTTGATAATAACAACAACAACAACAACAACTGTATTTTGAATTGTGAGAAAGTCGTAAAGGGTTTATAGTGAATGTCGTTATTATGCAGAGGGGCATTGGCCAGTTGATAGTGTAAGCTACATTATATAGAACTTTTTTCAGTTACTCATGGCCATAGGGCTTGCGTTATGATTGGTTAAATTTAAAAATTTAAAAATAAAAAATAAATGTCAGAAAACCCTTTAAAATACGGTGAGGAATAGCTAGGAGCTAATGCATTTCGACAAAAAGGGAAAGACACATCCGTTGCTTCCGAGAACGCACAAGCAGCACGTAATTATCAAGGCAGATCCATGTTGTAGGTGCTGTGGTCCATCCTGGTCTTGTTGTAACAGACCACTCCATGAGCTATTTTGTTATTTTGCTATTTTGTTATAAACAGGTGTATATATCTCTTTTTCCACGAAACCTCTAATGCGGCCAATAATACTAACACTACTTACCACCTTTTTGCACGCATAGTTCGTGGTTGAGTGCTTTGCTCTAAACCAGAACAGTGACTTGCAGACAAATTTGTGTTCGTCAAGGTCATCTGCGAGTTGCTTGGCACAGTTAGTCCGGATACGGGGCGGTAATTGTTGTAACAGACCACTCCATGAGCTATTTTGTTATTTTGCTATTTTGTTGTAAACAGGTGTACATATCTCTTTTTCCACAAAACCTCTAATGCGGCCAATAATACTAACACTACTTACCACCTTTTTGCACGCATAGTTCGTGGTTGAGTGCTTTCCTCTAAACCAGAACAGTGACTTGCAGACAAATTTGTGTTCGTCAAGGTCACCTGCGAGTTGCTTGGCACAGTTAGTCCGGATACGGGGCGGTAATTTTTGGGATCGTCTTTTGCACGTGACTTGTGAAAAGGGGTCACATTCACTTTTTTACCATGCTGCAAGGATCAAAGTTTGTTGAATAGTCAAATTAAAGATTATGGAGTGTGGGGTAGCAAGAACATGGGCTCCATCTTTAAGTAGCCGAGATGGACTCTGGTTAACCTTCCTTACTTTTAATTATTTACGAGTCCTCATGGTATTGATGATGAACACTATAACGATAACGATAAGGATGATGAGTATGATGTGGTGATAGCATGATTCTTTTCGAATTCCTATCGTAGAGAACATTGTGGCGGGGAAGAGCACCACCCAATCCTCCATATACAGTGACGATTACTCTAATGGCACATCAGACAAAGCAGTTGATGGGAATCCTGACCAGGAATTTAAGAATGGACACTGCTCACGTACTTTAGAAGATGATCCAAGCTGGTGGCGAGTGGATTTGAGCAGTCCTGTCCAGGTCTTTGAAGTGCGCATCGTCACTGGGAATTCGCCCTCGTCTGACGGGTCAAATGTTACAAGGAATCAAGTCTACAATATAACATTGGGTGAGAGAAACACTTGCAGAAATCTGCTGTTGAAAAATAGTGAACTGAGCCATAAATTTAAGAACAAGAGACTTTTCAAGCTTGATTCCAAGAGAATCATAAGTTATATGTTTTGTTATTTATTGTAAAGATTTACAGATTTCAAAAGTTTTTTGTTTGCTCCAATTAAGAATTGGTTCGTGGTTAGTGTTTGTATATGGAGTTGTGGAAGTTATGAGAGCACGATAGAGGCGTAAGAGTTGCTCGAAGCGATAGTCGAGAGCAACTCTAGCATCTTGTGTGCGCTTCGAACCTCCCAACATATCAACATGAAAAGCCGCTTAAGTGATTTAATTCATAATTCTCATCATGGGAAACAAAAGCAAGTAAACATTTTATTAGCTAATTGAAAACACACCACCTTGAAAAACAAGTACACTGAAATTGGTGTGAAAAATGCCCAGAACGTTTGATCTCCTTTCAAAAGAACTGACTATCGATAAAAAAGAAGTGAAAAAGAATATGTCTTTAATCTATAAAAGAAGTGACAATTTCCTTAAAAAAAATTGTTCTTTTTAAAGTTGTGGCGTTTCAAACAGCATTTGCACTGGATTGTGCAGTTGGTGAAAATGGGATAGCTTGGTGTCATGTTTTCTTGCGTGTCCAGCAAACTTAGTTTCTTGACCTCACTGGGAAAAGTATGAAACCTAAAGAAGAATAAAAATTGATTTTTTGGTCACAGTGGCACTTTAAGTTTAGCCTATACTCATTTGGACAAAGGGCTAGTTTTCAAAACGTCAGCTTGCTATAGCTAGTTCAACAAATTAACCCAGAAAAACTAAAATAAAGGGCTTTTTTCACTTGAATTGCAGGCGACAGCTTCAATGTAACAAATAATCCAGTTTGTGCGCGATGGAATGGTTCATTTGAACTGGAAGCATCACTTGTGTGTCACATGAATCCGCCAAGGAGTGGCAGATATGTTGGCATACTCACAAGCAGAAAACAGTTCCTACAGCTCTGTGAGGTTGAAATCTTTTCAAAAGGTGCTTCAGTGTTAAGTAAAGCTGTAGTAGAACTGGTGTACACAGCATTATCATTTTTTATTCCCGTGTAAGACTGACACACTTCTACCCTGCATCTGGTCGATTCGGGAAACCTCGTACCCAAAGTCCTCAGGCTTTTTGGTCAGCGGGTGAGACCCCGGAAAGAGAACGGACTCCATTTTCCCAGAAAACATGGGGTTCCGGTCTTATTGCGCATGCTTAAGTTTAAACGGAAGCAGTAAACAACAGGAAATAAATGGCGGGTTGAAAGTGATTGAGAAACAAAAACTTTAGTTTTACACACCATTAAAGAAACTGGAGAAATGATCATTTGCCTGCTGTAAAATACCCTGCGAGCAGTTGGTTTCTC
Organism: Montipora capitata; assembly: GCA_949126865.1. Taxonomy (NCBI): domain Eukaryota; kingdom Metazoa; phylum Cnidaria; class Anthozoa; order Scleractinia; family Acroporidae; genus Montipora; species Montipora capitata. The sequence goes on along the minus strand of OX421457.1, from coordinate 17,869,369 downwards.
CTACGCTTCCCGAGACAGAAACCACTGCGAGAAACCATTAGTTTCTTTGAGTAAGCCGCCGCCCAGCGCCAAGGACGAATAAATCAAATTTGAACCGGTAAAACGAGTTATTAAACTTGTTTCGGCGCTTGCGAAAGCGTTCAGCTACGTAGTAGCTGCGTTTGGGCGAGCCCGCTGTCTAGTGATTTCATATTTTCCCACGAAATAAGACGAAATGCATCACGTGGGTTATGACGTAGTTGGCAAATCCTCGATAGAAAATCTAACGGTAGCTCGCAGTGGTTTCTCTGTAGGGAAGCGTAGGAGAAACTAACTGCTCGCAGGGTAGCTGCAAAAGCGAGTGAAGATGAAACTTCTGACGCTTTCGGTAATTGTATTTTAGTGCTTCAGCGTGGATTCCAACGTAAAGAATACCATCGTGCAAGCAACACGATCGACAAATTTTTGTGGAAACGACCCCAATGTCCTCTTCTACCACAATTTTATGTTTCCGTTATTCTAAATGGCTTCGGCAAGACCTTTTTCACGGATTTCTTCCCAAAGAGACTGATGTAATGTTTTCCCACGGTACGTTTACAACAGTAACGGTAATCAGTTTTTAGCAGCGTGAGAAAATTCCCGTGCTGCTAAACGATTGCTGTTTGTTAGTCGAAAGAGTTAAGCCGCTGCTTAAAGACACTGTTACACGTTGAAACATGAAGCTGTAACTTATGTGCAACGGTGCAGCAAAAAAAGTTTCAGCAGACTTTGCACCGTGTAACAAAAGGTCGAAACTCGTTCGGGAACGTTGAAACTGGTCTTGAAATGTTGTTTACATGGCCTTAGCCGGTTTCTGATTGTCTTACTGACTGAGCGAGACCAGTTTCACGAAGTGGTGTTACACGGTGAAACTCCTGTTTTTATCACCACTGCCATTGCTGCGACCGTTGCAGAAGTAGAAAGCGGTTCTACTTTTCGTGAAACTTGTCTCGCAACGGAAGTTCAAAAAAGTTTCACGAAACCGACTATGCTATTACACAATGCAATGCCTCCTGAAATTTGTTTTGCAGCGCCATAGCACACAAGTTTCAGGTAAAAGTTCCAACGTGTAACAGCGACTTAACAGTAGCTGTAGACATTTCAAACCAGGACGTTTAATTATTTTTGAGATTTATATATTTCTCGAGGTGCTTTAAGTTAGGGGAAAACAACGACGGTAGAAAAAACAAACAGCACTGAAACTAGTTTTAGCTTTCGAATCTCCCTCCAAATTCGGGGGTTTCCGGTGTGGTACTTCGTTATATTACTTCGTTGTATTACTACCGACTTCCTGTCGGACAGTCATTGTTATGCAAGCGTCCAATAAAAAAAATGTTTAAGTCTATCATCCCAGAGTCTCTCCGGGGGCTCACCCGCTGACCAAAAAGCTTGAGGACTATGGGTTCGAGATTGGGAGCCACCAAATCACAAAATTCCACTGCGAAAATAGGATCAAATGGCGTGCTGATCAAGATCGGGACATTTTTCACAGAAGGGTCTTTCGTGGCTGGCCGTAACGTATGCCGTAATAATAAGAAGAGTATAGCATGAACAGCTGTGATCTGTTCTAGTAAGGCCGAGTGATTGCAGTGGTAGTGGAAATTTCAGCATTCAGTGTTCATGTCCATCCCTTATTTGATCTTATGTTTGTGGTAAGTAGTATTCCTCGCTTACATACGGCTGCATATCATTTGCATAAAATTTGCATATTGGAAATTATAGAGTTTCCATGGGAATGGAACCTTATTAAAAATGGCGGATTTGATGCAAATGAGGCTGGAACCTCATTAACATCCGCCATTTTGTTTTGGTGGGAACCGGTCCATACTAATGAGCAGCAGGAGTCCATAAATGGGCGTAGCACCGGAAGTCCGCTGCAAATGTCACGCAAACCGGAAATCAGGCCAACATCACGCAAGATGAAAGTTCATTGACAAACCCTAATTTTACAAGTGGGAACGTGTGGGGGTCCGAGTGACCTACCCCGGTTCCCGGAGAGAAACTTGCTACACATTTATTCTAGGTGGTCTTGGACTGCTTGGCAACAATCGGATGAACTAGGACCACGTTTAGAAAGACCAATAGGAAGCAGGGCCGCGTTTAGATCACAGTTAATCAAGGGACTTGTTAAGACACCTTAAAACCTTCAAAAGCGAAAACAATGTTGTCGCAATTGATGTTGAATTGACCGTGACCCTGCACAATCTTTTGTTTTTGCTTCGCACGGGTTTGCAAATTAGTTGCGCATAATTTAATCGAAGGATTTGATTGGTTATCTTCTCGAAAAAAGGTGTGTTTTGTGCAGGGTCAAAGCTAAAAATACGGACAAAAATATGAAACTAAGGGTGCGTTTTTCTTGAAAACAAAAACGGATTTTGCGTTTTTGGGGGAAATCCAAAATCCATACTCGAGGAGGATACTTCTGATCAAATCTAAATCCGGATTTTTGAGATTCACCACTTCAGCGTTTTTTTTGGGAAAGGATTTGAAAAAAGTACTTTTGACAAGCGGTTTTCCATGAAAAATGATACACAACAGCTACCGTACATGACTGTTTAGCCCAAATGTTTTTTTCGCGCCATTTTACCGTGCGATCAAAGACACGAATAGATCGAAATAGTTAGGTTTCCTGCAAATTCACACCAGAAATTCCACTAGAAGTGTTTTTGACATCAATAATATTGTTAGCACCTTTCCCACATCTAAAAAATACCCTCTGTAATCGATTTGTACCTTAGAACGCATGCTTTTCTCCACTCCTTTCATCAATCGCTGAGGTATTTTTTTTCTGGTGGCATTTTCATTGAAGAATTTCTCCAAAACAAACCAGTTAAGCACGACTTTTTTTTTTTTCAAATTGCACGCAACTCTGGGTTTCTTGGTTTGCGTTGTCATGGAAAATAATCCTTTTTCGAATTTTGCGTTTTTTTGACGCTGAAGAATCCATTGATCGGAGATCACAAATCCGTTTTTGGATTTTCCCAAAAAAAACGCACCCTTTGAACTTGTCGAGTTTTATAACCATCTCCATGCATTTATACGAACCAATAAGGGGTAAGTCACGTTCGCTGATACCATACGAAAGAGTTCTAATGAGGAAGAAATTTAATGAAGCGGACATGTAATGAAATGACCCCTTTTGAAAACACCTAAATGAAGGAAAAAGGGGGTTTGGCGAATGCGAAAATGTATACACTTTCGAGCAAAATATTGAGCCTGGTCGCGCTTTAACTGTTATGTTATAGCAGCGCTATTGTTTTAAATCCAATTCGATAATCGTGGCCTTTCTTTACACGAGTTTACGATTTTATTTCCTTAACGCCCGATTCTTTTATCAATTTAATATAGCATACGCTAACAAACTTTTATTTGAAAACGCTTGAAAAAAAGTTAGCAACAATGGTTTTAAACTAGAATTCCGAATCACTAAGGACCATTCTATATAATTCTATATTGTTTTCAAATGAGACGGGAGTATTATGATTTTGAACGTAGTTTAAGGCTTTCTTAATTTGGATTTTGAGAATCGCTTGAGACCATTTTATTGTGAAACGGGAGTATTTAGTTGGTTTCATATCGTATTTGAAAACGGTTCACAACATTGACGTAGTGAGCAAACAACATACCTTTTAAACGCTTTATTCACAAAAATATACTGTCGAATTTCGAACGTTTGTCTTGTTTGTTTCGAAAATATCCCGACCGTTAGTTTTCGTTTTGTGGCCACTGGTCACGCGTGACTGACATCGAATACAATATTCACTGTTAACGCATGCTCGATATGAAACGTGCAGGCCGTGAGCAGAGTCTTCTTTCCTCTTCCCGACTTATCAATGAAGATCGAAGGAGACTATGCTCGCAGGGTAGGAGACTGGGAGATTTGATGACCAACTAGGAGACTCCCGGGAAAGCGGGAGAGTTGGCAGGTATGTAATAATGGCATAGTACTCGAGATTCGGAGGGAAAGGCAGCAGATACGAATTTGTTTGTTGTATTTGTGAGAAATAGTTCTCCTAAAAACCAAACGCCGCATTGTAGCAGTAATAACCTTAATCCAAAAAAAGGTTGTTTTGAAACGATATATGTAAAAAGCGCGTGAAGGTCGTGAGTTGCGGAGGTGATGTTAAGCAATTTTCTTTCTTAAGGTTTTGCAATAAATGCTCTGGAACTATCATAATCTTTTGTATTTTCCAGCTTGGATGTTTTGACTTTGTAAACAGTCCCACAAGTACATTTCGAGTGGGATTGGTTAGGCACTTTTGCTTCGAGCAAATGTGAGTAGGTCCCTGTACGCGTGGTGTCATCAGCGAAAACATTTTTTGGGGCCACTTTTTGGACGGAGCTCAGTAACGAGCGAACTTAGCACGCGCCTTTTTAAGACGCGGACGGCAACCGGAAGTGAGCTGTTTTCCTTTTTAACTTGTCTTCACACAACCACATTTACATTGCCAAGTATCTTTTCTCCATTAGAGATGATTAGTATAAAAATCTGGGAGACACCACTGTCCTAGCGCGCTAAATGTTCTTTTCCGGTTGCCGTCCGCGTCTCAAAAACGCACGTGCTTAAGGTGGCTCAAAGCAGTTTCCAGCACTTTCCAAGACATAGATTTTTGATGGGTTATAATTACTACTCTTTATCAATTCATGCTTCAATTATGGTATCAGAATACTGCCCAATCACTAGCGAACACGTTGGTATTATTTTTGTGACACAATAGGTTACCATAGCAATACTATGACCTGCTAATAACGCCCTTAATTTGAGCTTTAAGCGCTTGTATTTAAAAAACGGCACAGTGAATTTTTTTCTTATAACATAATTTTGATTAGCAGGATAAGATGTTACTTTTGGCAAAGTTTAAAAAAAAATTGTACATGGGGTTCAGAGCCGTCTTAATTTTTCGAAAATTTTGGGTGGCTCAGGCACTTGGCTGGAGTGCCGTAGCTATGAAGAGACCAAGGAAAGGACGAAGCGCCGATGAAGAAAGGAGTTCCTCGTTCCTCGCGACTCCTTCAAATTCTTCTTGGCCGCCATGTTGTTTAAGCGCTAAGCCTCGATTTCAGGATTAAACGCTAACTCGTGCCAGTCGTCTGTGGACGAGTAAGGGCTAAATGCGTCCCAGTAAGGGCGTCCCGTTTTTATACTAGACGCATTTAACGCCTGAGACGTTAAAGTCGTCTGTTAAATGCGTCTAAACGACGCACTTAACAGAAGACGTTAAAGCGGTCAGACGTTAAATGCGTCTGTCTTATTTACCGTTTTTATACTAGACGTTAAAAGTCGTCTCGAGACGACTGTAACGTCTCAGACGACTTTAACGTCTCTAGCATAAAAACGGCCATTTACATTCCAACCGAAATTTCCAGATTTTTTTGGTAAATGGTAAACAACCAGTAATTTACTACTTGCACAATCCCATAATGTAATACGTTTTGGGTGGGTTATTTTCTTTTAAACACTGAAGCATGATACAGTCCCAAGAGTAAAAAACTAATATTGTTTTTAATGTAAAGAACCGTGACCCCTCAAAACGTATTGCATTACGTATGGGATTGTGCAAATAGTGAATAAGAATATTTTTCACACACTTGTATAATCATGATATTGTAGCCATATTCAAGTGTGATCTGTATGGGAGATGACTTTGTCATTATAATTATTGTCTAATAGTCTCCTCAGTCTGTCACAGTCTATTACAAACTACAGTCATAGTGGTAGTGCCTGTTTAGGAAAGGTTATCCACTGTATAAAGTTAAAGCCACAGACATGTACATTCAGTCCTGCAGTTTTGATGGTGAATAGTCTTAATTTGCTCTTTAGATAGGTTCATTAAAGTGAAGATGAATGCTTACACAGTGGAATTTACATGTTTTACTCTTTGTAATCCCAGAATATTTGAGTCCTCAATCCTTGAAAGTGAAGGGTTTGCACAATCATACTTCAAGATCACAAATGTCTCGGCTTAGACAATCAGAGTGCAGTTATAATAACTTTTCCAAAGTAACACATTATTGGTTATCATGGAAACAAGAAGGTGATAACCTTGATGCATTTAATTCTGGTTTCAAGCTGGTCGCTTTTAAGGTTTTAAATTTCCTTGTTTGGAATTAATGTAGCTGACCTGTCTCTTCATCACAAAGCAGGGAGAGGATACCATTTATTTTTTTGAACCGCTGCTCAATTGAGCTTACTTCCATTTTTGGGCATAAAAATTTACCTAAAATCCCCTACTTTGTTTCAAGGAAGCATTAAAAGTTAGACGCATCGAGGTCATTAACTTGTAATGAAAACCCATTTACACAGTGCTTACAGTGTGCAATGTAAAAATAAGCAAAGAATTGAACTGAATTGATTGTTTTGGCCCCTGTTCACCTTGTTTTTTGTAGTACTTATTACCAGTTTATGTTTTTTTTCCATTTTTTTAAAGATGTATATAATTTTATAAAGAGTGTTTTCACTCACGTGACCAGCAGCCACATTGGATTACTGAAACAAAAGAAGGTATTTGAATGAAAACAGAGTTCAATCCCCAGAGGATTAGCTTGGTACACTAGCATGGCTGTCATTTCTTTACATGGCCGCTGTGACGCCCTGTGAAAACGCTCTATTATGTCATCTCTTTATCATTATATACATGTACAGTGTACATGACGAATGTGCAAATAAATAAATAAATAAATAAATAAAGATTGACTTAGCTAACCTTCCATGTATATGTGCAAAAAAACTACCTACTTGTATTATGATAATGGATTCCATGACTTAAAATTACTGAATGCATACATGTAGGTTTGGGTTCACAACAATTTGTTGATTGTCCAAGAACAAGTGCAAGTTGATTCTCCAAGAATATAAGACTAGTGTTCTTTGCAAAAAAACAAAAAACACCTCCGTGAGACCAGTCCCCTTACCAATAAAAGCCAACTTCACTTGGTTAACTTTGCGATATTAATGCATACTTTGGTGGACATGTTTTACTTGTCTTTGTCGGAGCATTTAGACATACTTAATTTTTGGTGGCCTTTTTTTATCGTCAAAAATGCTTCCAACATCCAATCAAACGACATACATGTAATTATGACGAGGCAAATTATATTGCCTGATAAGTACCTTACAAAAATAAATAATGTTCCACAGGAAAGCCCTTCATAGTGTGCAGTACCAAATCCGTGCCTCCAAGACTGCTCCTGGGTTAGTTCATCCTTCCAAGCATCAACTCAGATTTTCAGAAAGGAAAGCAGCAGTATGCTGCTGAGTTTTGTTGAAGAATTTTGCCGTGAGCTGGGTTACAAAACCAGTGAATGCCAAAACAGTGGTTTCATACCCCAGCATAGTGATCTGTCATTTCTAAAATTGTTTTTTTTTTTCAATTTGAGAAGTAAAACTTGAACTACGCTTGACATGCAACAACGTGAGTTGCATTCTCTACAATGGAAACCCTTCTTCCTCTTCATTGTAAAGGTATGTTCTGTGTGATGACCTACAAGAAATACAGCATACATGATCAGCATCGGTACTGGGGACTTAACGACTGCAGTGCTAACTGACTAACACATTACATACTCTCAATGCAAGGCAGGGAAAGACAGCATGTACTACAAGTCTAGTCTTGTAAATGCAATCTAAACTGTTTATGACAGGTGCTGAATGAGTAATTTAAAGAACAAAAAGACTTTGGCTTACAGATTAATCTAAATAATTAATAAATTCAGTGGAAAATAATCATTGCACAATAAATACGATTCAGTTCCAATGGTAAGAAGCTCTGGACCAGAACATGGTGAAATATGATGACATGGTACAGCTCTGTGAGATACAAACCCCTGGCAAGTGCCAGTCAACTGAAATCTCACGAGTGTCCTACAAGCTTATTGCTGTGGTGGTGCACACTGACAATAAGCTTTTCTCTGGCTACTATGTGTGTTATATGAAGAGAAATTGGTCTTGCTACTTTGCAGATGACACACATCAAAAGGTGTAGTACAATTGAAGCTATCAATGAAAAAGCCTTCCTGGTGTTCTACAGTGTATGAAAGAGATTTTTCTGATGACCCGATGGTGGAAGTCTCTTGAAAAGGAATAAGTTCTTTCTCAATACGAAGTGACACTGAGCAGCAGCCTGTGAGTTTACAAAGCCACGAAACAATCCAAGTCCAACATGGAAGCGCCCCCCCCCCCCCCCCCATGAAGGAGCCATGTTGTGATATAAGAAATACAGACCTGTGCAGAAAAGCAAAAGATGGAGACATATCGATAAAAAGATGGAATCTTTGCGGGAAAAATGGGGAAACTTTCAATTTAGTTAATTTCAGCTTGTCCAATAAAAATGTAATATAAATAAGCAATATTGTAATGTAAAATGGATTGTTAGTGATAGTGCAGTGTTATTAGGAACATATTGTTATGTTTTGTATTTTGCTCTTATGTACTGTGACTTGTGCAGGTATAAATAGACAAGTGTAAGTATAAGTAGTGTAATGTTAGTACTCCAAGTAGTGTAAGTGTTCGTCCTGTGAATAAAATTGTAGCAGAAAAAAAAAAAGGGAACAGCAAAAGATTACCCAGGTCTTCAGTATACACCAATATGTGAATCAGGGAAAGAGCAAGCCAAACTGATTGAAACCGTGGAACATACCATCCCACAACACTCCAGAACATGTGGCTGGGAAGGTGGCGACCATTATAAACGTTTCCCGGGCAAGAAGAGGAAGGTTTCTGGCTGTCTAAAATCCTTCTTATCATTGCGGAGAAGGCCACTGCAGCCGGTAACAAAGTACCTTCTCTCAACTCACACATGTTTTTAAGAATGGCAACACCCTCCAGAGAAAAATTAATATCTGAAGTACAAGTTTCATCAACTCTATCCAAATATTCAACATTCAGAGGTCATTCTTGCACCATTCAACCATGGCAGGCCCTGGTGCCTAGTTGGTGTGAACCTGGAAGAGAACTTTTCAGTCTTTCTGGATTCTCTGTAAGATGGCGCTGGTGCAAAAATGGCCTTTTCTAGAGTCAATAACTTCCTACCGTGTTGTGCCTCCATCAATGGGATCAATACTTGGACCTTGAAGAACTGAAAGTTCTAATTTTTGTAAATCCTTCATCTGACATTGCACAGCAGCTCAACAGTGATGAATGTGGGTTGTTTGTAGCCACATAGGCAAAGCACATTGCCCTCGGATTGCCACTTGATTTTACTCAAGATCAAAAGGTTACTTTTCGTTACTCTCTCATACTCGACATTGTATGGAATTCATTGTTTCTGTACATGTGAAAAATTCTGAAAAGCATAAAAATAAAATACCTCTAAGTACAAAGCCAAATGGAAAACCTGCATCCAAGAGGAAACACCAGTGCTCTCAGACTGGCAAATCAACATCAAACAAAGCTGCCACTGCCATAAAACAATTGGTTTTGGGAAAGCCCTAAATGGCAACTTGTTAGACAATCACACAGACTGCGAGCAGAGCCTCCTTTTGTCTTTTTCCTTACTGAGGAGGATGCTTCTACTGACTACACTACAACTGTGTCAGGGAAAGACCCAAACATTATCCTGTTGGAAAAGCACACTTCAACTTGCAAGACAGAAAGTGGGTCAGAAAATGCTTCAAATGAAACCCTGTTGGACATTATGGACAACCAAGAATCGACTGATTTTATAACCCTAACCCCCTGACAACCCAAACCAAGCTACAACTTACAACCCAAAAATTCTTTCAGATAAAGCTTCAAGAAAAACTATGCTGGGCAACCAAGATTGACAAGGCATTACACAACTAATGGGGCAGGGAAATCTGAAACTAAAATCTTCACAGACAATCATAGCTTAATTATTGACAACAGAACCTCTGTGTCAGGAAAAGCTCCAAACAATACCTCTTCAGACACTCAAGCTTCCAATGCAAGTTGAAATTCTACGCCAGTGCACAGTATTACCAGTAATAAGGGAAATATTACTAGTGAAAAGAAGAATCCATCAACTCGTTTTAACTCCTACTGTAGTCGACTAGCATAAATGAAGATCATTGTTACTCTTGCACTGTGCCACCCAAAAGAAAAAAACCCAACACCTAGATATCTACCTACAATGTACCTTAAGAGTGCAGTTTTGTATCAAGAATGTGACATGACTTGTAAGGTAAAGGATGATGTAGACAACTGGATGTCCAAACTTGCTACATCATCTAACATAAAATACAACATGGAAAGTGGTGGTCGTAGTGGTGGTCGCTCAAGAATTGGAAAGTGGGTTTCATTTACAAGATGGTAGATACATGTAATTATGCCAGTGCAAACGAAAAAAGCTGACCAAAAAAAACAAGAGGCTGCTAAAAAAAAAAAGTACAAGACAAAAAACAGTTACAAAGGCAGGCTCATCCAATGAACACTGTGCCTGAACAACTTGTTGATGTTGAATATGACAGGGAATGACTCTTGAATATGACAGGGAAAAGCCAGCAGAATAGCACTTAGTCCAAATTAATAACCCTTTGACACCTACACTGACCGAAACCGCCCAGAGTATTTTATTCTGTCTTAAACCCCAGACGATTTTGCTCGTCAATGGGGAAACCCCAGGAGTCAATGTGTTAATAAAAATTCTCTCAACAGAGCAAGTTCAGTGCACGCACAAAAAACAATATAATTATTTCAGTCTGTAACATTTATCAGACACTTTGAGATTTTGTTGTTGAACCCGCACCATTAGAGCGTACAAATGTTGGCTTGCGAGAAAACTAAAACGACTCCCATTAGGTGGTGTAATCCGCACTGAATCTTCAGGACGATATCAAAATGTTTGCTTGCATGAGCAAAATAACTCCCCTCTATCAACAGGTGACAAAGATAATGAAAGAAATGAGATTGCAATCGTTTTCCTTTTAGGAAAGTACAGAGCCAGATTTTCGATAAATCTAAACAAATTCAAAATGTCCACATTCAGTACCCGCCAAAAATGAAAGACCACTTTCCTTTAGTTGGTGTCTCAAAGCTGGGGAAACAAAGCAAATTTTTCTCAAAAGCAGCACAACGTGGACACAAATCACAGCAAACAGAAAGGCAACAAAATGGCCACCACTACTATCCATGCACTAGCACCCAAGCCTCCGCAAAGTCTTGAGGATCACATGACAATTCAGAATCATATACCGACAAATACAGTGGATGACAACTTAGTGTGAGCAAAGCCCACACAATAACCCTGTGTATTTCACGTGCACACATCACCCTGCTGGTGCTCTGCCACTACAAATGTAGGTGTGTGGATGACATCTGGGCAATCACAGCATGTCATAAGGCAATGCCTTGAAAAAGTACATGTACAAAATATGTTACCTCCACATGCCTTTGATGGCAGAGGACCAAACACAGGTCCAGATATTTTTATGCCTGATGATGACTCTGGACAAAGGGGGGCTCTTTTAGACACCAGGAAAGAAGTAATAATATTGCTCTGTACTATCCACTTCCTGCAAACTATCTGGCGTTGGCTATATAACTCCAGCAACAACATAAATAGAAATGATCATCAACAACTGATGGGACATTTTCAAAAACTTGTAAGAACTCCTCCAAGCAGCAGCAGAATCTGTATTACAATGTCACTGGTATGGTTACTGCAAAATATCCCAATTGTTACCAAGAGTATGAAAAAAGATCTTTAAAAGGGCAGCAAGAGTGGGCTCTTTGCCATTGCAAAAATCTAATCACCAGAGGAAATAACTCTGACAATTACATTGTACACTGAATCCATGATCAACATAATTATTTAAGAGAGTGGTTTTACAACGAAAGAGGGCCTACAATTTCATTGAACTCTTCAAGTTTATCACAGAAGACCTTCAAATGTATTTTCAAAGAAAATTGTTTGCCCTTGCATTTGGAAAATCTTTATCTGGCTCCCTAATGTTTTGAGATATGTCCAGGTTTGCACCTAATTAGATGCACGCGGATTTCAATAAGCGTCATGAAGTGTCCCCTTGCTCTTCTCGCTAACTTCAACATCACTTGTGTCTCAGAATACAGACAATTTATGTCACAAAGTGTCCCCCAAATGCTGCTCTTTAAGTAAAGATTAACTGCTGCATTTACCCAAAGCTAAAAATGACGCTAACCTTTACCCTTACGTTATTGTTGAAAATAGGTAGCAAATGCTTAGACTTAAGGGGACACTTTGTGTTGGATGTCAAAATTGGGCGTGCATCTAATTAGGTGCAAACCTGGACATAAGTGAATGTTTTGGTGCAACAGCTTCTACAGTCCAGCTTCACATTATCAAACAAACTACTTCTGACTGTTGTAAATTCTCCTCTTCACTTTCAATGTCACTTTCATCCAAATCCTTGTTGTAAAGTCGAGGAAATGAAGAGCTTCACCAAGTTGATCGCTGTATGAAGAGAAGACCACTACAAGTAACCAACTTTGTTTGAAGCAGAACTGCTTAAGAAGTAAGCTATGAGGTAGATTGCAGAAGTGGAATATGTAGCTGCCCTATGGGAAGCAATGGCAATCCCTGTGCTCATCAAGCTGCAGTGGCACTAAATAAAATAATCATTATGGTATTGCCGGTATCAACTTTATTCCTCAGAGACCAGAAGAAAGATTCAGCCTTGCAAACTTGCCATTGAAAATCACAAAGAACTTCAATTATAAAAAATTGTTTATCTCTGTCAAAAGCTTCCTGCTAAAATGGAAATGGCCAGTGGTGACCAGTGTGCCCCTATACATGTAGATGTCAATTCTCTTTGACTGTGTAAAACGCCAGACGAGGCACAATGTAGCATCCACTCACCTGAAAAGGACTCCAAGATTGATGATGAGTTTGAATTAGACAACATAATTATTAATAAGACTTCACTGACAAGTAAGCGATGACATCGAACTGAAGCTTAGAACAACTGATAAGAATTTTCGGGCATGCTATAAGAAATATTTGGAAGTTTACAGAAACATCATTTCAAAATCAAGAGGACAAGCATCAGTCACAGCCCTTGCGTCAGCTTTTGTGAACTTTGGAAAAGATCGCAATAGGCTTA
>OX421457.1:17838816-17848816 GCA_949126865.1 Montipora capitata | reverse complement strand
GGCTGAATCTCGTGAGAGTTTCGCCGTATTGAAAAGAAAATTCGCTGAAATTTGTGCCCCTCGTGGGAACGTTGTTATGGAAAGGCACACATTTGACACAAGAACGCAGATGCAAGGCGAGCACTTTCAGTCCTTTGTAGCTGTTCTAAAAATAGATCATTTTACAGTTGTAGCTAAGTTACCTGGCCTAAGAATGGCAGCGAGGCTGCCGGTGACCCTGCTTTGATACAAACCTTTGATTTGTGCTTTTCTGTTAATACAGACTAATTACAATTACAATAACAGCATTTACATGATAAAAGAAGTGAGGTCTGTATCAATACGTCACCAGCAGTCTCGCAGCCATTCATAGGCTAGGTCACTGAGCAAGCAACTGTAAAATGGCCTATTCTAGAAACCAGGTGTGAGTACGGCACTCTAAAGGACGAGCTTATCCGTAACAAAATAGTTGGCCTTGCTTCTTCGTTCGCCAGGGAGCAGCTTTTAAAAAGAGAGAGACCTCACACTCGAACGCGCCAATGAAATCGATACCCGAAGTTAACGAATTCTCCGACAGAGACAACACCAAGCCCTACCTCGAACGTTTACAAAGATGAAGTCCACAGCGTTGGCAGAGGAGAAAAGGTTTTCTCATCGAAAGAAGCATGTCGAATCCTGACGTCCGTAAATTCAAGAATTGTTGCGGAGATCACCCAGCAAAATTTATATCCGGCCCAGCGTTTGGTAGAAATTTTTTCATATTGCGGAAAACCAAACCATTTCGAAAAAGTTTGCAAGTCGTTCTAAGAAAGCAAATACCCGTCGAGGCCCTCGTGGACTACGGTCAAATCGCAGTAATTTGACGTAGTCAATGAAATCTCCCCGCGCTTCCTAATGAAGCTAATGATCAAGGCGAAGATGATTTGTATGTTATTGACGCTGTTACCGAGTCGAGACGTAAGCGTGAAAATTTCTGCCCAACGCAAATTAATGGCAAAAGAGTGGAGCTGAGAATTGACACTGGTGCTAAATGCAATGTCATTACTTTGGATTTATTTACAAAGCTCAGCTATGGAAATAAATCAGTCAAAGGCGGTGCAATTGGTTGCTTATGGTGGTGATACGTTATCCACACTTGATACTACAAATTTCGACTGCCATTTGAAGTGTACGAAACGCAAAATTTCATGTTGTTGACAGACCAGTAACACCTCTGCTTGGTCTCGCGGATTCTTTAAGCATGGGTTTGGTTCAATTACACAGCGAGGTCCATGAGGTTGATATTGTTAATGCCTTTCAAGCAGCCGTTTTTGACGAATACATTGGTTTATTTAAAGGCCATCTTGGTACTTAACCTACCTGTTCTTTACAAGATAAGGCTCGACCGCAACTCTACTCCTGTTGGTAGACCACCACGTAAATTACCCATGGCAATAGAAGAGTGCGTTAAAAGAGAGTTGGAGGGGATGGTTAAAATCGGAGCGATCACACCTGTGTCTGAACCAACCGAATGGGTCTCGCAGATGGTAGCTGCAAGGAAGAAAGATGGTAGCATTCGCATTTGCATAGATTTACTAGATCTCAACAAAGCCCTCAGAAGTCCTCACCATCCCATGAGATCAGTCGAAGATGTTGCCTCCCGCTTGCCTAATACCACAGTATTCTCAACTCTTGATACAAGGAGTGGTTTCTGACAAATTAAGTTAGACTACGAATCTTCTCTCTTCACAACCTTCAGCACACCGTTTGGGAGATAGAGATTCCTCCTCATGCCGTTTGGTATTACAGCTGCATCGATCGGAAGTTTTCCAGCGCGCACTGGAAGAGCTGTTTGCTGGGTATCCCTGTGCTATCGTCGTGGATGACCTATTGGTATGGGGAGAAGGAACTGTGGAACATGATGGAAATCTTAGGAAAGTTCTACAGAGACGGCGTGAAGTCAATTTGAAGCTAACTCTAAAGAAATGCAAGTTCCGCCTCGATCAAGTGCCCCATGTTGGGTCTCAAGCCTGATGAAGCTAAGGTCAAAGCCATAAAAGAAATACCACCTCCTGACAGCCCTAAGGCACTACACCGATTTCTTGGCATGATCAACTATAAACATTCTTTGACTTGGGCCATTTTAGTTTCAATAAGAATAAAACACAAACAGCGGTTACAAACATTTGCTTGAATGGGGTAACTTTTATAAACTTAACGTCTCGTATGTTTCGTATGTTACTCTTTTACTCCGCATAAATACAAAATAAACTTAGTCCGTACTTTGGCTTATTGCGGCATTAGAATTTGTTCGTCACCCCAATTGTTACAGTTTACCTTAGATGACCTCAAGAGGATCTTGTTACTTAATGGTTACCCTATAGGAACTGTTAAATATCGTATGAATTATGTCATTTAGAAACATCAAAATACACCAAAAGATCTTGTACAAACAGCTAGGAAAAAAGAAGTTCTTATCGTTGTACCTTTTTTAGGTCATCACAGCAAACACCTGACAAAACAGCTGAGGTCTTGTATAAACAAATTCTATGGTATTTTGAACCTCAAAATAGTTTTTCAGAACACCCGAAGAATCAAGTCTTTTTTCCCTTACAAAGATCAGGGGCACCCAACGACCAATTTGCTGTAAAATGTATTATTATACCCCAGTTAATGAAAATAAATGTTATTAAGGCATTTTCAGGTGTTTTTCAGTGTTGCTGGGAAAAAATTATCTGTTCCTTTTTCCCAGCAAGACACACAAGAAATTTCCCAGCCAGCTAGATAAAATTGGTTGGTGTCCCAGCCAGCTGATCAAATTTATTTCCCAGCCAGGAATTAAATTACTTAATTACTTAATTACTTACTTACTTACTTACTTACTTACTTACTTACTTAATTCATTCATTCATTCATTCATTAATATATAAATGAGAATACTACTACTACTACTACTACTACTACTAATAATAATAATAATAATGATGATGATGATAACAATAACAATACTTATATTGATAATGATAATGGAACGATAATGTGAAACACACAGCTGTAGTTCTTGTGTTAGTATGATACTCTACATGTACTGCTGTCTCGAGCGGTTTGAATTTTAGGAGCCTTTTGTCACCCTGGAAAGCGAGCACAGAATTCATAATACCTAGCAACATTGTACACAAAAGCAATAAAATACTTGCTAGGATAAACCTGTATTGTCTACAATAAGGCAGAACAACTGAAACCTTCAAATAGCTCTTCATTTTACATTTTTATTGATCTCTTCAGTTACACAATTGCTAATGTCCAATTCCTTGCTATTTCCATGGTAGCCTGAAAACAATTAAAAAGGAAATAAATTAGAGACCAATATTAATTGGGTAGAGCCAGCAGTAATGCTGATTGAGTTTTCAGATCTAGCTATGGACTCACTAATCATTGTTATCACAGGGGACCCACACAAAGGGTGAATTTAGAAGCAATGTATGAGAATAGCAAAAACTTCCATAATTATTATTGTACTATTCTGCAATAAATATTTACACAAGATGAGGATAACCTATCTGAAATGATGTGCTGTTGTTATTATGGCTGAAAATGGCAAATTGTAGCAATTTTTACCAGAGCAACACACGTCCTTGAAATCGCTAAATTTCCCACAAGCAGCCACAATAACGAAACGCAGAACATTTCGGATGAAGGTTAGTTTATTCTCATCTTATATGCAAATATTTATCCCAGAATTGTACAATAATATGGAACTTTTTGCTATTCTCATACATTGCTTCTAAATTCAATAATACCAAGGGTCAAACACATTATGTAGGCATCCTGTGATTGTTGGTATTTGTAAAAAGTAGACTCGAGCCCCTGTAATTCTTAGATGCAGAAACCTTACGCTTAAGTTGAAACCTGTTTATTTATCATGAATGTCTTTGCGGATTGGCAAAAAAAAACAGCTTGAGGTAATAAGATCTATTTGTCATCATGGTGCAGAGCAGTCAACAAATTTAGCTATATATCTTTCCAGATCAACTGAAAATTTAAAAAAAAAAATTCCCTTGACTCGCCAAATATGACAGTTAGATCTTGAGCTGGATGGATAACAAGATCAGTAAAATTTCTGCAGGCCATATAGGTCTAGCACTTAAACTGGTCAAAATGAATGGACTTTCTCCACGCCATAAATTATTTTAATAAAATTTAAAATGTTACCATGACTGAACAACTGTTGAGCGTCTTCCTCCCAATGACACGGATGTGCAGCCATTCACATTAAAGGAGAATTGAAACTTAATAGACAACTGAATAGAGGGCCACAAAGGAAACAAAGTTCTCAGTGCATACCATGAATGCCCTAACTGAAACTGATGGAAGAGAGAGGGTCGTAAGAATGAACAAACAATGAATGGCCATCGTCACAAGCCTAACTCAACCTGATGGAAGAGAGAGGGTCGTAAGAATGAACAAACAATGAATGGCCATCGTCACAAGCCTAACTCAACCTGATGGAAGAGAGATGGTCGTAAGAATGAACAAACAATGAATGGCCATCGTCGCAAGCCTAACTCAACCTGATGGAAAAGAGATGGTCGTAAGAATGAACAAACAAAGAATGGCCATCGTCACAAGCCTAACTCAACCTGATGGAAGAGAGATGGTCGTAAGAATGAACAAACAATGAATGGCCATCGTCACAAGCCTAACTCAACCTGATGGAAGAGAGAGGGTCGTAAGAATGAACAAACAATGAATGGCCATCGTCACAAGCCTAACTCAACCTGATGGAAGAGAGAGGGTCGTAAGAATGAACAAACAATGAATGGCCATCGTCACAAGCCTAACTCAACCTGATGGAAGAGAGAGGGTCGTAAGAATGAACAAACAAAGAATGCCCATCTTCACAAGCCTAACTCAACCTGATGGAAGAGAGAGGGTCGTAAGAATGAACAAACAAAGAATGCCCATCTTCACAAGCCTAACTCAACCTGATGGAAGAGAGAGGGTCGTAAGAATGAACAAACAATGAATGGCCATCGTCACAAGCCTAACTCAACCTGATGGAAGAGAGAGGGTCGTAAGAATGAAGAAACAAAGAATGGCCATCGTCACAAGCCTAACTCAACCTGATGGAAGAGAGATGGTCGTAAGAATGAAGAAACAATGAATGGCCATCGTCACAAGCCTAACTCAACCTGATGGAAGAGAGAGGGTCGTAAGAATGAACAAACAAAGAATGGCCATCGTCACAAGCCTAACTCAACCTGATGCAAGAGAGAGGGTCGTAAGAATGAACAAACAAAGAATGCCCATCTTCACAAGCCTAACTCAGTTTGGCTTTGTACAGAGACAAAGTATGACTAAAGATAATTTGTGATTGCTGAAAAGGAAAAGTAAACAATCTGCCAAGTAAAAAAGAATTAGTGTTGTTGGTCACAATAACAATAATTGTTTTTTCAATGTATGTGTTGATGACAACAGTTATTGCTGACACAATCATACCTTGTAAGAACAATAATGTGTCTTAATTAAGCACTCAACCCAATACAAAACAGCTGATCATCAGAAACATTCTCACAATTAAAACCACAGTCTGACCAAAACCAACAAAGTTTTCTCGGTCAGAGAAAAAAAAACAATAGTAAAAGCCTGCATATACGAACATATATATATATGTATATTTTTTGTCTGGCAAAATAGGGATACTTGGATGCAGGCTTAAAGTGGGTTCTTGACAAGGTCCTAATTTCTATGTAGGAGATATAGGTATTGACTGCGAGAAAAATAAATATTTGCGATCTCAAAGTCAAACTCCTTGGTTAACGTGTTTATTGCAATTTAACTGTTACTCACATAATTATAGAACCTGCTTGATTTTAGTTCACTAAACAGGGTTTTGTATAATTATGCCAAATATCTGCCAACAGGTTCTTACAAAAGGATCTCTTCGCAGGAGTTGTCGAGAGTAATAAATCGTCTTTCTAACGAAATAAACTAAATTAAAATAAGTGCGAATTTTTCTTGATTTTTACCTTGTCTTTGAGGAAAGCACCTGGTTGATCCCATGGCTGCCTACACGAATAAGAAAAATACGTACTGCTGTCAATTTTTTACAATTCGTTGGCTCAATTCGCTTCAACTGTAAAAGATCATCACGCACTTGACTAATACAGATAACCGAAAAAAACCATTAAAACAACTACAATAGGAAGTCTTATACCTCCGAAAACGCTAACAACAAACACATTGTACACCGTCGAAACTCTGGTCGAAACTGAAATCTGTGAATGAAAATACAAGTTAATACTGTTAAATTCACTCTGTTCATTTCAATTCAGTGTAGAAGAACATCACGAGAATCTCAGCATACAGATAAAATAACAATGGAAATTAATCTTACATGTAAATGAGGAAAACAGCACAATCCGTGTTCGTCGATCTTTGTGGAACCTCCGCGCGACCCTCCGCGTGCTTTTAACAAACGACCGAACAAAACTGACGCAGGTTTTTTTCCGCAAGCGCAATCACTCTGACCAGCCGTCGTATGTTTGTCGTTCTCAGTCTTCAGAGTTTCTACAGCCAGCTCGGGTTGAAATGCTAGAAAAAGTCAGTAATTCCCAGGCAAAACCTCTATCAATAATAAATTTCCCAGCCAGCTCATCGGAACACCTGTATTTTTGCCAGCCATCAAGATTCCTCTGGGGAACAGATAAAGTGAGGAACAGATTCGTTGGGTGCCCCTGAAAGATAAACTAGTAGCTCCTTCCTTCAGGTCAGAAGTAGTGTACAGAGCAAACAGCTGGGATTGCAATGATTTCTGTATAGGGAAAACGAAACGCCGATTACGTGATAGAAAAACAGAACATTTTAAAGCCCAAACTACAAATTGTCATGAATCTGCAATTGCTGATCATGTTTTCTTAACCACCATAGAATTAAGTGGGATCAGTTTAAAATATTAGCAAGTGGTCGATCAGTTATGCATTGTAAAATTAAAGAGTCTCTGTTTATCCGTGATCTAAAGCCAGCCTTAAATGAAAACGTCGGCAGTCAGAAACTTTATCTCTAATATTAGCATATTTTTTGTCGTTTTATGTCAATCAATTTCGTTAGTTCCCAGTCCGTACAGTTGTATTTTTGAATTTAAATTTATCTGTAACTGAATAGTAATCACTTCTGATGATGTATGTTGTAACATACGAAACGTTAAGTTTATAAAAGTTGTGCAGTTCAGGCAAATGTTTGTAACCACTGTATGCGTTTTATTCTTAATGATCAACTATCTTCACAAGTTCATCAGCAATCTTAGTGAGAAGACTGCGCCACTACGCCAATTGCTTCGGAATGACATATACATTGGACTTGGGAGGAACCTCAGCAACAAGCTTTTGTAGCTCTGAAATCTGACATCTCTTAAGCACCAGTCCTTAAGAACTTCAACCCTTTAAAGCCTGTTACGCTGTCTGTCGATGCCTCTAAGAGTGGCCTTGGTGCTGTATACCTTCAGTATGGGAACCCTGTGGCCTATCCCTCGCGCGCTCTCACAGAAGACGAATCTCGATACGCGCAGGTCGAGAAAGAACTGCTCGCTGCGACATTTACATGCCAGAAATTTCACGATGTCATTTATGATCGAGAAGCCATCATTGAAACTGACAACAAGCCTATTATGGCAATTGTAAACAAGCCTCTTTATACTGCACCTACCCGTCTGCAACGCATGCTGTTACAGCTTCAGAGGTACAATTTGAAGTTCATTTACAAAAGAGGAACGGAGCTTCATGTAGCGGATACATTGTCAAGAGCCTGTATTCTTGAAGAACCTGGTGTAGAGGATGACGATCAGCTTGATGTGTTATCTTTCTCGTCGATCTCTCCCTTGCGCATGGCCGAGCTCTAGAGTCATACTCTTGCAGATCCCATTATGCAAAAAGTGGCTCATTTCATTGCAAATGGGTGGCCGTCAAAGCTCAAGAGTGTAACCCAGATGTTAAAGTCTACTTCCCTATAAGAGATGAGCTGTTTGTTGACAATGGAGTGATTTTGAAAGGCCTCAGAGTTGTGGTTCCAAATTCCTTACATAAAGAATACATCCAGCTTCTCCACAAAGGGCATCTAGGGACAGATGCTACCAAGAGAAGAGCAAAGGACATGTTGTATTGGCCCTCCATGAAGCTGTAAATTGATTGTACGATAGCCTCGTGTCAGCATTGCAACAGTGCAAAACCACACAAGTAGAAAGAGCCGCTTCTGGTCCACCCTGTTCCGGTGCTTTCGTGGTCAGTGCTGATATATTTCATTGGTTGACTCATATTCCGGCTGGTTCGAGATGAATTCTCTCCACGATTTATCTACCAAAACTGTTATTCAGAAGATGAAGCGCCACTATTCCATGCAGGTTGCTGAGCGACAAAAGCCCACAATTTTCAGTAGAGAATTTAGAAGCTTTACCGAAGAATGGAATTTCCATTGGTACAAATGTAAATGTAAACCAGCGCCTGAATGGCTGCTTAGTTTTTAGCTCTACAATTTTATGAATTTATCTGGTCTTTTTCGAAAGGTTTTCTACATTAGACGCTTTGTCGTGCTACATTTACAGTAAACGATGCCAAGTTTGATAACTTATTCGAGGGAATCTCTTCTTTTGCTACGTAAATCTTGGAAATTATTGACGAGCTCATCAAGTCATGGTTTACTGACAGGTCACAGCAAGCCACTTTCAACAAATCTTCGGAATACGCTTCGCTGTATTGGAATTTTAGGGCGTTACAGAGGACAGCGCGGTGGTAATCATCTAAGAGCATCTTTTTATCCAAGAAAGATTGACGTAAAAGAGTTATCTGGTGAACGAGCTTGCTACTCTGGTTGTAAGCAAAGGTTTTCGAATTCTCAAACTTATTAAATATTCAATTTGGCACCTCTTTTAGTAACAATTCATCTGGAACAGCATCAACAAAGGAAGACAAAAAGCCAAACAGCACAAAACCCCTCCAAAAATCGAAGCTCAACATCGCACATTTGAACATTCGCTCACTGAAAAACAGAACTCATCTAATTCAGTTAAAAGATCTTGTGTTAAAAAACAAATACGATGTTTTTGCAGTGAGTGAGTCTTGGCTTAATTCAAGCGTAACAAATGCAGAAGTTTCTTTGGAAGGCTATAAAATTTTCCGACTCGACAGAACACAGAGAGCAGGTGGAGCTGTTTGCGTTTATATTCGTAATTTACTGCGAGTAAATGTTCTTAAAGATCTAACTCAAACATCTACGACTGGCTTTCAACAGCTTTGGCTACATATTCAACATAAAAAGTTAAGATCTTTTCTGTTTTGTGCCGCCTACAGGCCACCAAACTGTCCCGTGAACTGTTTCATCGAGGACTTCACTGATAAATAAATCAAAGCGCTTACCATTGGTAAAGAGATCATTGTCGCTGGTGACCTTAACTGTGATTTATTAAAGATCAATCTCGATTCCACAGCTCTAGTTGACCTATGTACCGCACTCAACCTGAAACAGCTTATTTCTACTCCTACAAGAGTTACTGAACATTCCTCGACTCTAATCGATGTGATCATGACATCAAATAGTGATGTTGTCTCCAAGAGTGGTGTGTTGGAAACCTGTATCAGTGATCACTTTGTCGTGTACCTATCCCTTAATCTGAAACTTCCAAAACCGCCACCAAAATTTGTTTGTGCTAGATCCTACAGGCATTATAATCCTGCAGTGTTCAATGAAGATCTATCACTAGTGCAATGGGAACAAATGTATTTAATCGATGACGTCAATGAGAAACTGGATTTCTTTAATGGTAGATTTTTGAACATTTTAGAAGTTCACGCGCCGATCAAGAACATGAGGATGAGAAATCGTCGGAGTCCGTTTGTCAACAAAGAAATAAAAGCCCTCATATCTAGTAGAGATACATTACATAAGATTGCACGTAGAAGTAATGATATTCTGGACTGGGAGCGTTATCGATCATTTCGTGGGAAAGTGAAATCAAAGTTGAAAGAGGCTGAGAGAGATCACGTCCATAAAG
>OX421457.1:17831316-17833816 GCA_949126865.1 Montipora capitata | reverse complement strand
GTAAAGTCAAAATTAATTTGAGGTTGCTCAAACAAAGAAAATCGAGAAATTGTCGCTAAGCTTGTTCGTTACATTTTACACCTGAATGGTCGCGTCACAACTTTTTCAAAATTTTCATCTCGGAAAGCGGGCTTAAAGTCGCCATATGAACAGAAACCAATTTCATCTCGGTAACCGATCCATCTCGGTCAACCGGGGTCATGTGAAGAGCCCCATAATTGTATGATAATATTGTCAAATTACTGTGGATGTGCAAGTATCAGTCCACTAGGCAATTTGACAATGGTTCGACCAAAGTTATTATCAACAAAAGGACTAAAGCGGATGCTACATTGTACTTTGTTTAGAGCAAGTATTCGTCACATTCTTAATGTTTCCAAACAAAAAAAAGCAAATTAGTCATCCTAGTTACGGTCACAGATTACCAAGTACGTTGCTATGTTTTTATCTCTGTACAATTTAAGGAAACCTTGCATTCAGAAAATCAGTAAATCCTTCAGAATCTTCTTTTCGAGCTGACTATGTAGTAGATGGAAACCTCAAGACTCAGAGCAATCATTTGGTCTTCTGGCAAGTTGACTTGGGAAGGATGGTACCAGTGAAAGAAGTGTTCTACTATTCGAATTTGTATTATCCATTCGTGGTCAGAGTAGGTAAGGTGGCTAAAAACATAGATATTTACCTTTTCTGTTCTCAGCTGACAAGGAAAAGAACGAAAAACATTTGCACTGTGACCATTCCTTTCATGAAAGATTCAAGCAGAGAGATTTCAATTTCTTGTTTTCTTGTAAACTATGATGATTTTTATTACATAAAGTAATTTTCTTGGTAGAAATTTTTAAACCATTCTCCTTTTTTATTTTTATCCCTTGTTTCTAAAGAAAACATGGAACTTAATTTTAAAATAAAAACTTCAGATCACAGATGTACACCCATGCAGTTGTTCAAAGGACGGATAGCTTTGTCCGGTGTATGCTTGTCCAAATGTGACAAAATATCAAGATTGCCAATTTCATGTGTCAACTATACATTTATAAATCAAGTTTCCTATATTCATATCAAATTGTCAGATGTTTATGTCAAACGATGTACTTATACATCAAGGTTTTTTTAATATTCATATCAAGTTCCCAGATAATCATGTCAAAACATCTTCCCTTACCAATGCATCTATGCCTATATCGAGCCGACTTTTTCATATTTGGAAAAAAAAAATCATGTCAAGTTTACGTGCCCACTTTTAAAAATCAAGAAAGCCGGGTGCTCAGCATTTCAAAAAGGAAGAGGGAGCATGAGAACCAGCCGTACAATAAACAACATGGCGGCAACGAATCTCTTCAAAAGTTCTTCGTAAACTGATCTTGCGTGTCTGTGTTCACAATTCATCGCAGAGCAGAGTAGTACCAAGAAACGTTACGAGTATCAACGCCGCATCAACGAAATACGTCTTCGCCAGGTGGCTCTCAGTTATGACGCCATTGAGCAGCTGATGAAAGCTCTCAAGACAAATCTTGGTGTACTGCCATAACATCCAGGAAAGTGACATCGAGAACAGTACAGCAGGTTCAAACGGCTTCTTTATATCCCACAGTTTAGTAGCTGCGACTTGGATGATCGAGTATTGTAGGTATGAATGTGTGATGTTTTTGTAAATAGTTTCACAATGTTGATTGGAATTACGGTCGTTTTTCCTACGGGTCGTTTCGCCTACCGTCTGTTCGCCTGCGTCCAGTAAGTCAGTTCGCCTACGTCTTAAACTCCGCACTATGACAATCATTGTGTAAAAAAGTTGATTCACCTACTTGATATGCGGTGTCGGAGTTCGTAAACAAGCGATGCCATTTTTGACGGTCGATGCCATTCTTAGTAACCTGAAGCCTTTTTATTCGGTTAACTTTCAATAAATTGTCAGGATTTGCTTTATTTAAATACTTCAAAATTGCCTACCGTAATTGAAGCCGATATTTCGGTAGTGTAGAGGACTGAGGTTAAGTGCATTTGCTCTTAAGCCATTGAATCGAGTGTTCGATCACCTTTTTCTAATTTTTTTAAAAACATTTTTCTAAGGTTTTTTCTCAGTTTTTTTAAAATTCTAAATGACATACGCTGCCAGGTGTGCCGGGGTCTCCTTCCTTTTCGCTTCCCCTGTGGGTTCCACTCCAGTGCCCTCTTGACTACACGTCCCTCTGGTCTCCTCAACGTGTGGCCAATCCATCCTTAAGCTCTTTGTCTTATCTCTTGCTCTATCGGTCGCTGTGCACCCTCTTTGTCTCCAAAGCTCCTTGTTGCTGATTTTTCTAGGCCACCAAATCCGCAAGATGTTCCTCAGGCTCGTATTGATCAACACCTGCAACTTCTGCTCCAATCCCTTAGTCAGCCTCCAAATTTCAGAACCATACAAGAGCACCATTTGACCCAGAGACTCTTAGCTTGGTCTTGGTTGTTAGTGCTATGGATCACCATATTGGTCTCAGCATCGCAAATGTCTGTCTTGCCTTTC
>OX421457.1:17811316-17826316 GCA_949126865.1 Montipora capitata | reverse complement strand
CATCTGCCAAGAGATAACATTTTAGTTTATCGGAACTGAGGTGAATGTTATTTATGTATTTAAAGTAAAAATAGAAGAGGTCCTAGGACTGGTCCCTGGGACACACCACAGGGAGAAATAAGTTTTGTTGATAAATACTCTCCAATTTGAATTGTTTGCATTCTATTTTTTAGATGTGATTGAAACCAATCATTTATCAATCCCCGGAAACCGTAAAAGTTCAATTTGTCGAGTAATATTTCATGGTTGACCGCATCGAATGCCTTTTTTAGGTCAATGAAGACATCGCATGAGAAGTAAGGTTTATCCGTATTGCTCAGTATTACTTCGACAATATCAAGTATCGCATGCTCTTTGGAATGTGATTTTCGGAAGCCATACTGTGAGGAGTACATTAGATTATTTTTGTCAATAAATTCCTTCATCCGGTAATATAATAGTTTTTCTAAAATCCTATTCAAATTAGACAAAAGAGATATTGGTCAATAATTCACTTATGTCCAGGTTTGACCCGAATTAGATGCACGCGGGTTTCAATAAGCGTCACAAAGTGTCCCCTTGTTCTTCTCGCCAACTTCAACATCACTCGTGTCTCAGAATACAGACAATTGACAAAAAAACAAAGTGTCCCCCAAATGCTGCTCTTTAAGTAAAGATTAACTGCTGCATATACCCAAAGCTAAAACTAACCCAAACCTAGCTTTACCCTTACGTTATTGTTGAAAACTGGGTAGCAAATGCTTAGACTTAAAGGGACACTTCGTGTTGGATGTTGGATGGAACTGGGCCCACACTGACCAGGGTGGGAATTAAACCCACGACCTTCGGGTTAGATCTCTTTTTTTTTCTCTGTCCTTGTGTGGGCCCAGTTCCATCAGTAGGGCTAACGCTCACATGGTTGATATGGGATAGAAATCTAGCACTTCACGTTACACTACACTCTCTTCAGTTAATTCTGTTTAAAATATAAGTGCTACACGGCCAACGTTTGTATAAAGGTAACCTTTCCTTTAACATGGAACAGTCTCTCAGCCGAGGCTAAGCAGGTCTCACTACTTTAAATAGTTTTATTCTGTTATTGCAAATTAGAAATTACTTTTATAGTACTTAATATGAGGTATTTCAACGATGCTTGTAATTTTTAAGTTTAATATTTTAGGTACTCCTGGGCAATATATTTGTTAGTGTTAATGCACACGGCTCTTGAGAGGACCACTTTTTAGTGAAAAGGGTCCCACGGTTAAATAAAGTTTTGTTGTTGCTCTATTTTCGTCCCGAATACCGGCAATCTGGACTTGAGAGGAGGCCATCCTTTGGAATCTCCACGAATCATTCAGCCGGAGAGGGTACGTAGTTCACATGAACGGATACTACTTAGAATTTCTTCAAGAACCCTATACTGTCGTCGGCAATTTCTTATTTGGGAGCTGAAGACAGAATTTGTCTAATCATATCATCCAAAGCGGCATCTGCTATACTGCTATATTGTACTCGTTGTCAGTTTCCTGGTTCATGGCAGAACAGGCTTTTCAGTCGCAACAAGATTTGTCTCAAGGCGTTTATCAGCTGCTCAGTGTCATAACTGAGAGTTAGAGTCACCTTGGTGAAGACGTGTTTCGATGACTGGATGCGTTGATATGTTACTAGGTTGTAAATGTTTCTTTGTACTGCTCTACTCTACTCTTCTCGACAAGAACTTAGCTTGGTCGTCATCGCGGGGTACATTGTGAAGAACACTCTTCTGCGTTCGGAATGAAGAGATTCGCCGCCACCAGATGTTGTTTATTGTACGGCTGGTTCTCATACTCCCTCTTCCTTTTTGAAATGCTCCGCACCAGGCTTTCTTGATTTATTAAAATATTAACGTTAACTTGACATGAATTTTTTATCAAAAGTAAAAAAGTCGGCTTGATATAGGCATAGTTGCATTGGTAAGGGAAAGCTGTTTTGAAGTGAATATCTGGGAACTTGACATGAATATAAAAAACTTGATGTATAGATATATCGTTTCACATAAATCATATGTCAATTTGATATGAATATGAGAAACTTGATTTATAAATGTATAGTTGACACATGGAATTGGCAATCTTGATATTTTGTCACATTCGGACAAGCATACCGGTGGATAAGTCTTTATCTAACAGTTTCAGTCTGCAATAATTTCAGTATATTTCCTCCTGTAACAATGAATATGCACACCCTAGGCACATCTAATTAATAAGTAAGGTGTGTACGAAAACCTTGGAGAACGTTTATAACGTAAGGTAACGTCTGCTTACAATCCAAGGGGCCCATTAGCCCGGAGCTTATCCTGGTTTCTGTAGCATGAAGCGACTAGGAGTATTTCTACTTCCCCCCCTCCCCCCCACCCGATGGAATATTAGTCCATGACAGGGCTTCCCCCCGCATTAAATTTCAGTACCCATTTATACACCTGGGTAAAGAGAGGCACCGTGAGAGTAAAGTGTCTTGCCCAAGAACACAACACATCCCTGGCCAGGACCCGATCCCAAGCCACTCACTCCGGAGTCGAGCGCACTACCCATGAGGCTACCGCGCCTCCCAACGTTCAACGTGAACTATATTTTATATTTTGGATAGTGACCTATCCACTGGATAGAGTTATACAGCAATTGAGCAAATGGGGTCTGATCTACCGAACAAAATAAATGGGTAAAACTGTGTTTACTTGGCCTTTTGGCATTGACAAGTATTGAGACAGCGAATAACTCAGAGCTGAGAATCGGACAGTATTTCACCTTTTAATCATCTGAGTAACGTTTTAATTTTAAAATGATAACTGAGAATTTTGTACTTACTGTCAGGTTATAAAAATATAAAATAAAATTTGTCTTAGTATCATTCAAAAATAAGCTGGCTGCTAGTGGCATTAACCTTTACAGAAGGTTGCTATGTGTTTCAAGGCTTGCATTACTTACAGCTACATAGTTAATCAGACTCATATTAAAATAAGTTAAAGTGCTTTATCACCATTTTTTTTTGGTAGTTAAGTCTCCGCCCTCCCCCTCCCCCCCCCCCCCCCCCCCAATTCCTTTTTCGGAATTCAAGGTTTGGCAATAGCGAATGGGAACTGAATTTTATTCTGTTTCACACTTGGTTTGATTTGTATTAAGTTGTATGATGTTGAAGTTAACTGAGGGCTATTATCGATACCTACGTTGTCTTTTAACCTTAATTTTCATCTGAATTTTTGAACATCTTTCAACAAGTGGGATGTGTGGGGGAGACAACTAGGCCTACTATGTAGTGATGACCTTTCTTATATTCTAGATTGCGGATATATTTATTATATTTGAAATGTATTTTACAGGAATGGGACAAAATTGTATAGTTGGTTAATTCAAGAAATAATAATAATAATAAGTAGGCATTTATGTAGCGCCTTTATCCAATTTTCTAAAGGCGCTTTACAACAATAAAAATCAAAATTAAAAAAGAAATGCTGGAAAAAACTAGATCCAAGAAAAGAAAACGTGTCAATAGTAACTATACTTGAACAAATAAGTCTTAAGCTTTGATTTAAACATGCACACATTCACATTAGGGCTTAACTTTATATCTAGTGGCAAATTATTCCATAATTTAGGAGCTGCAACGGAAAAAGCTCTATCACCATAACTTTTGAGATTGTACCGAGGAACATTTAAAACAAAAGTATCAGATGATCGAAGCCTGCGAGTAGGAATACGAAGCTCAAGCCTATCACACATACATGTATACAGGGGAGCTAAACCATTGCAGAGCATTATAGGTT
Source organism: Montipora capitata (assembly GCA_949126865.1). Lineage (NCBI taxonomy): Eukaryota > Metazoa > Cnidaria > Anthozoa > Scleractinia > Acroporidae > Montipora > Montipora capitata. The sequence goes on along the minus strand of OX421457.1, from coordinate 17,822,538 downwards.
GGGAGCAATTTATCCTGTAAACTATACGCTTCTCAATCGGTAGCCAATAAAGCTGACGTAACACTGACGCAACTTGGTCGTATTTACGACCACCAACAACCAACCAAGCAGCACAAATCTGAAGGTGAAGCCAATAAGTAGCGAATTACAGTGGTCCAACTTGCAAGTAACAAACGCGTGAATTAGAGTCTTGATATTCGCTTGAGACAAATATCGCTTAATTCTAGCAATATTCCTAATGTGAAAAAAAGCATATTTACAAATAGCAGCGACGTGAGACTCCGGTGTCATGTTGTCATCGAAGACGGTTCCCAAATTTCTCGCGGATGAAGTAGGTACTACATTCTCATCGCCAACAAGTAAACTGAGATCAAACTGTTGGTGAGGGCGGTGTGGCGCTCCAATGACTAGCACCTCCGTTTTACTATTATTAAGCTTAAGCTTATTAGATAGCATCCACTTATTTATATCACTAATGCAGGCCTCAATGCAGGAAAGAGCAGAAAGTCTGTCAACCATCGAAGATGACTCAAATGAAAGATAAATTTGCGTGGAGAAGAGAAAACACATCCCGTGACATGAAATCTAACTATGTCCGCCAACGGTGACGTGTACAGTTAATACAAAATAGGTCCTAAGACTGAGCCTTGAGGTACACCACAAAAAAGATCTCGACTAGTGGACTTTCCATCCCGAACCATCACAAACTGCTTTCTATTAGTGAGTTGAGATTTAAATCAGCAAAGTGCTTTGCTCTTAATACCGAAACGATGTGACAATCGCTGCAAAACAATAGAATGATCAACGGTATCAAAGGCTGCAGATAGATCTAACAGAGCAGAGTGGCGACTATCAATAGCTCGCAGGATATCATTTTGAACTCTGAGCAAAGTACTATGCAATTTCTTGTGTGCAGACTGGAAAACTTCACCTAGATCATTATTTAAGTATCGCTAGTTAACTGATGAGCAGCAGCCTTTTCAATGATTAATTTGGAAGTAAACATTAGATTCGAAATCGGTCGAAAATTACTAAAAACCTCAAAGTCAGAATTCACCTTCTTCACTAAACGGATCAACAGCGCTTCCTTGATAACATCCTCAACAGTTCCTGTCTCCAACGAAAGATTGATCATTTTAGTAATCACGGGCAGAAGGTCAAAGAGGCAGAATTTGAGTACACACACAGGAACTGGATCCAAAGCACACTACTTTATAGAATCAGTCTTGATAAGATGATCATGATTCACTTGTTCAACCGACACCTATTCAAAGCTGGTCAACTGGAAAGGGCAGTGGACTGAGTCTGACCTCAGGTTTGCCAGTTGAATTACTGTTACGAGTTATCGACGTTAAATATGGTTACTTCTGAGAGGAAAGGTGCCGCATCGCAAGCATCACTAGAGAGGCTATTACGGATATTTTGCTATTAAAGAAATCTGCGAATCTCTTGGCTCAATCCACATCAGAAGAAGGAGGATAGCTCAGTTCAGCTCTCTTGTGCAGTAATTTATCCACAGTTTGAAAACAGTTTTTACAGTTCCAGACATTTTTTTCAAGGCTTAAACGCATTAAAAAGCATTTATTCGGATTCCTGTGCTGTTTTGACCGAGCGACGAAGTCTGGGCTGACGACACAGCGGGAGTAACTCACTTCGCATTCACGCGCTATACTACTGACACAGTAAGTGACAGTATAAGTTCTGTTATGTATTAAATAATTTTGTATGAAACTCCGTCCACAAACATTTCACCAACATTTCACTACCAACAAGGCTACAACTTACTCCTTCTACGTCACAGGTCCCAGTCCCTTCGCGCTCGATCAAATCTGCGTTCCCTGATTGTGCAGGCTCACGGTCAATTCAACATCGATTGCGACAACATTGTTCTCTCTTTTGAAAGTTCTAAGGTTTCATAACCAGTCCGTCGATTAACTATGGTTTCATGTCGTAAATGCTAGCTATCTGTGAATGTGTGTGTACAGGGTGTTTCAAAAGTTCTTTCCGATTGAAAATTGCATTTTGTCGCAAAAATTTAATGTAATTTTAGGCAAATTGAAACTGATTCAGTTAGTAAATTTATCTAAATAATTGTTCAAAGGCATTTCAATTCTAAGATTTGAATACATGACAATACTTTTGAAATTTCGCGCCCAATGTGCAAGCGCGCGTGCTTTGTCCCGTCATATTTTCCCCGCACATTGTCTGTTTTCGAATTTATTGCCTTTGTTTTGGATTTTGTCTCCTCTTTCACGTAAATTACCGTCACTGTCAGGCAGTCAAAGAAAATATGTTGTCTGCAAAGTACAAAATTAAACGATCAATTTGACTTGTAATTCATGGCTGCATCTTGCAAAATAAAAATTCTACAAGTGAAACAACTTTCATGTGCGAGAGAGCTTGGCTGGCCCGTTGCATGCTCCACGCTGAAAAGTCTGAAAACGCTTTGGCGATTTGTTACATGGCACTGATTTTATTCAACTTAATTATTGTATATTCCTGTTAAAATTACGGCCGTTCAAAAATTACAGCAGTACTTTCCATATTATTGCAAAACACATTGACATCTACATTGTTGTTGGAGATACAAAGTGTGCAATTTCTATTAACTAGATAAGTTGAGTTGCAGTTCTTTCGAATAAAAAAAACTACAACTACTGTTGGGTGTTTTGGAACTCTGATACAAATCTGTAAACTATGTCTTATATTGATTGTTTCGTTGGCACTTAGCGATAGCTACTACTAGTAATATATTATACCATAATATAAGTGCATCCTGTTCATGCGTGAATTCATGTGGCCGTTGGTGTCATTAATTAAAATTTCATTTTAAAAGATTGGTAAAAAAATGGCTTCAAGATACGAAGACAGTGAAACTACCTTTGACTTTCTTTAGTAAAGGTGATCACTTTTTTCGATGCTTTTAAAATGAATAAAAACTGAGATGTCTCGGATTTGGATTGTTATTATCTGTATAGTAAACAGAACATGGTATATGACTGCGCGGGGATAGGATTTTTTTCTTCTTGCGCTAGCTGATATATCTCTCACGATCGTTTGCTGCACTGACCGTCGTGAGATGTACTATCAACACTCTTAGGACACTTTCCGTTTGACAGAACTGACTGGCCAGGCCAGGCATTTGGAAGGACTAAATGTACAGCGCCTTTAAATTAACACACTTTGAGGATGATATATACTCCTCCAGAAGAATGCGAGGGATTATCATGCAAGTATTCCTTCTAATTGTTGCATTTTCTTTGCAAACTGATGTGTCTGACCGGGTAGTTCTGACAAAGGGAAAGCATAAAGCATAAAGACAAGTTCGTATTCCCGGCAGTCATGAGGTATAATCTTCTATTTATTAATGCTTTTAAGGTTCTTTATGGAGTGAAGAGAAATATTAAACACTTTTTGAAAGAGTGCTTTTGTGACATGCGGAATAATCATGGTCTAGGAAAGTGGGTTCTACTTCAAGAGCTGGTTTCTTCACGCATATCCCAAAAATCCAATTCAATAATTATTGTTTTCAGTATCAAATATTGTTTTAGAGACGGATGTCAAGCCACAATAGCACTATTTCCCTACTTCGTCAGTTGGGAAATAATATTATTATTCTCTTGCCGTGTTAACTTTGAGTTTGAAGGCCAAAACTAAAGATTGTACATCAGTCTATAATGTCCACCGAATGAATGAATAAACATTAAATGCAAATGTTGCCTTGAATTTATAATTGTGTTTTAAACTGTTTTAAAACATAGTTAGTAGAGGTTTAAAGCTATTGTAGTTTTACTTTTACGTACTCTTATTGTCCCAATCTGAAACACTTATACTAAAAGATGTAAGAACGTTTAAAACATTTTAAACATAACCAAGAATGAACTCTAACGAGAATCTCATAATCCGCTGAAATGAATTACTCAAACTTTTTGTTCTGTCATTTCATGGAGTGACTCATACATGTAGGAGTTGGTGTGCAGTTATGTTGATTTGTATTCGCACCTTTTTTAGCCTCAACACAGCTGTCAACATCAACTGAAGAAGGTCAGGAATGTCGAACGCCGGTTAAAGATCGTATCTACGAGGGAATTTCTAGATTTCGCACCCTCTGTTGGCCCAGCGTGTTGGGAAGACGTGTAACCTTGACTTCTCGTGGACATTTTTTCTCGCTGCCTGAAGTGGAAGTCTACTCTGCTCATAGAGGTATAATATTTACGATATGACAAGCTTGTATTTTCACTGATTTACTTATCTCTGCCCTCCGGTCCTTCTTGATTATAATGTAATTTGGAAAGTTATTCAACATCTTCCGCATCCAAAATCACTTTTCTCGTAATGCTCACAAGAGTTCAACTTCATAAAAAAATACTCCCGAGGGTAATCCTAGCTGACACGATTAATGTAATTGAAACCAACTCAGGAAATCAACTTCTTTTAGACGACAGCCTATACACCCTTTTAATAAGTCTAATATATGCCGTTTTCCGCTAATGACGTCGAACTCATGCTTTCAACTTTTATTCAGAAATGTGCAAAGGCCTAAAACTTTTCCGATTTCTTTTCTTGTTTTAAGCCCTTGTACATTTCTGAATGAAATTTGAACGCACAAGTTCGACGTCATTAGCGGAAAACTGCATATATTAGACTTATTAAAAGGGTTTATAATGAAGCTTCGATTAGACAATCCCTTTAATTGTATTTATACCCTGCGAGCACAGTCTCTTTCGATCTTCCTAGGTAAGTTGGGAAGAGGAAAGTTTATCAAGCAAGATCGAAAGACAGGGGCACCCAACGTCAAAATATCTTTTCGGAAGACGATTTGAGATCTAGAATTTTCGGAACATTTGTTTTAAAATTTCTTGCTTGCCTGCCTGTCCTAGGATTTTTGAACATCTAAAAAATGGTATCATTGCCCATTTTAAACGGATTTTTACCCCAAAAAAGTCACCTAGAATTTTCGGGAGCTTTTTTTCTGGCTGAAATTTTCGAAAAGGTAACTTTTGATCCCTATAATTTTCGGATCACTAGGCTTTTAGCTAGGAAATCCGAAAATATGAAATTTTTTAGGGGATAAATTTTTAAAATATGCCTATATCTACCGTTTAAATACTAAAATACGTTTAGGAATGCTATGTTTAAGTGGTTTTGAACTATATTCTCGTTGGGTGCCCCTGGAAAGAGACTCTGCTCGCAGGGTATTGAATTTAGTGCTTGCATTATCAACTTTCTCTGCACCATATTCGACTGAAATTCGACGTGTAAACTCCAGACCTAAACTATCATCGTTTGTTGTAAACTAAACTATCGTGGTGCGTGGTATTCTTTATCATCTCAAAGAATGAAGGCTAAGTTTAGGAGGCTCCAAAGGCTCCTTAAACTGGTCGCGTCAGCTGATGAATCCAAACGTTTGACCGGAAATGAAAAATGTGACCTAAAATCGCAAAACCCGGAAAAGATATTGTCAGAGATGTTTAGCAATATCTCGAAACTAAGCTCGGGTACCTTTGCCACGTAAGTTTCGTTGCATTCTTTAAGAAAAATTTTCGAATTAGTATGTGGTGGATTTTCTCCAACAATCTTCCAACGATGTTTTGAGTTCATAAATTATGGAAGTTCCGCCACAGGTAACCCAGACTCACTGCGTCCGTCACGTAGGTATTAAAATATAGAGAACATATGAGGCGAAGCTTAGGTCTGAAAATTTGCTAGAAAATGGAAATAAAAATCGATAAAACTTACCATGTGGTGAGCTGTTGTTGTCTTTAATACGTAGACGAAGTTTCGGGAAAAATGGTCCCCGTTCACCTTCCTTCATAGTATAGCGACAAGGTAGGAGACTGAAGCCAGCGTCGGGACTCCGATCGACCCAAAACAAGCACGATTTTTTTCGCGAAAATCGAATCCAGTCGCTAAATAAACACGCCAGGTTCGTAGAACAGGAATTTCTCTAAACCATGAATCCACTGAAGCATCTCCGGGTAGCAACGCGAAGCCACGAGGCTCCGTAGAACTTGTAAGTTGACCTGCTAAAATGGCGGCCCGAAAGCGTTGTCCTCGCGAAGTGTCCAATTCAAAATGGCACCTATTATACTCGTCACCAGGCGTCCCGAGTTCAGTGCCATTTTGAATTGGACACTTTGCGAGGACAACGCTTTCTGGCCGCCATTTTAGCAGGTCAACTTTCAAGTTCTACGAAGCCTGGTGGCTTCGCGTTGCTACCTGGAGATGCTTCAGTGGATTCATGGTTTACAGAAATTCCTGTTCCACGAACCTGGCGTGTTTATTTAGCGACTGGATTCGATTTTCGCGAAAAAAATTGTGCTTGTTTTGGGTCGATCGGAGTCTCGACGCTGGCTTCAGTCTCCTACCTTGTCACTATACTATGAAGGAAGGTGAACGGGGACCATTTTTCCCGAAACTTCGTCTACGTATTAAAGACAACAACAGCTTACCACATGGTAAGTTTTATCGATTTTTTTTTTCCATTTTCTAGCAAATTTTCAGACCTAAACTTCACCTCATATGTTCTCTATACAGTATTTTAATACCTACGTGATGCACACAGTGAGCCTGGGTTACCTGTGGTTCCGCTAGATTTATTTTTCTCATTATGTAAAAAGAGTTTAATGGGATTAAATAGAAAAAAAGTCATTTAAATAGTTTTATAGGTATTTTTAAAAAACTGTTTTTAAAGGATCTTTTGGGAGTGTCGTACCGTTGCCATGGAAACAGTTGGGGACTCGTGGACAACCTTAAGAAACTGCCTGACAAAAGTACGAAACACATTGTTTCCCGTCTAAAGGATCAACTTTGCTGTAATCCATTTCCTTTGTAAACCCACTCGTACCTATGGAAAACACTTTCGAGCCTCCTTAACAATCTTCATAAGACCAATAACTCATAGAAAACTGGGTGGGAGAACCAAAAGTCGCGATCCTGTATGCGCTCATTGGTATATGAACTTGGAAACGTATTCATTACTCTGCTGTTGAGAAGCGTCCTCTAGTGTGGGAGTGTAAAGTCGTTTTCTTTAAGAAAGAAGACCGTGTTTTTATATTTCAAGAAACAGAGATGTCTGTTTAGCTTAACGCCTTCTTCAAAAACCAAAATTATTACTACTAAACAAGTGAATAGTTCTCTCCACGTCCGCTAATTGGCTAACTCATAGTTGATTATCCAGTTACTCAAGTGAAGCTATCATCCTCGCAGTTATAAATGCAATTTTTGCAATTGCGAAAGAAGCCTGAAAAATTCAGGACTTCAACGGGGTTTGAACCCGTGACCTCGCGATACCGGTCCGACGCTCAAACCAACTGAGCTATGAAGCCACTGACGTTGGGAGCTGGTCATTTGTGGGTTCTAATGTTCCCGTGAGGAATGAATCTATGATGAAATGATATATGAAATGGATCATATATGAACTGCGGATATGAAATCAAGTCAGAAACTATGATCCTCGCAGTTATAAAGTTAACGCAATTTTTGCAATTGTGTAAAGAAGCTTGAAAAATTCAGGACTTCAACGGGGTTTGAGCCCGTGACCTCGCGATACCGGTAAAACACTCTAACCAACTAAGCTATGAAGCCACTGGTCATTTGTGGGTCCAATGATCCGGTTCATAACTGCGAGGATCATAGCTTCACTTGAGTTCATATCCGCAGTTCATATATAATCCATTTCATATACCATTTCATCGTTGATTCATTCCTCACGGGAACATTGGAACCCATAAATGACCAGCTCCCAACATCAGCGGCTTCAAATAGCTCAGTTGGTTAGAGCGTCGTCGTTGAAGTCCTGAATTTTTCGGGCTTCTTTACGCAATTGCAAAATTTGCGTTTATAACTGCGAGGATCATAGCTTCACTTGATTTCATATCCGCAGTTCATATATGATCCATTTCATATACCATTTCATCGTTTATCCAATTACTATTCCTCTCCTAGCAGCCGGCGTGCGAGATTTGAAATTTCCAACCACAAAAATAAAGCAGTTTTTTGGTTCCGTTTTATTTTCTGCTTGTGTGGTGTATACTAAAACAATTATTCATCTTCTCTTCAGTGATTTTTTGTTAAATATCAGGTGTCTATACATTTCAAAGTTGTGCTAGTGAGTGAGTATCTTCAACATTTAGAATCGGACAAATCCTTTTTCATTTCGAATGGATTTCAAGTCTCTTGTCGCCGAATGAAAATCCAACTTTTTCCACTGCAGGTCTTCCGGTTCATTTTAACCGAGACAACAATATTGTGGTACTTCTGACTATTAAAATAATAAAAGAGGAACATGGCTCTAAGTTTTTGCCCATGTATAGTCAGATGCGACAATGGAACTACGACTGAACAACGCGGCCAAGAGCTTTTAACTGGAAGTAACCACATTGGTTATTAAACTTTTCATGTCATAAACTAGACAGCTGTGAAATCCACTCATCGTGTTAATATAATCCCTTTTTTAGGCTGTCAGATTCAAGCAATTTGCTGGTTCATTAATGGGAGATCTTCAGATGACGTCACCTCAACTTCCTCACCCGAAGTTGGTTGGGCCCCTGAGGTGTGTCGAGGTGCATGGTTACCAAGCACCAAAACAAATGTTAGCGACTTCTTACAAATCAACCTTGGTTACGAATTCTACATTTGCGCCATAGCAACTCAAGGAAAACCAACTGCTGATCGATGGACAACAAAATACATGATACATACATCGTTGGACAACGTAACCTGGACGACCTACAAAGAGAATGGGACAGAAAAGGTTTGTAATTTTCCCTTTTGCGAATGTTGCGCTGCTTACAGTATTCAATGCGCGTTAAAAAAACGACAAAGTAAAAAAGCCATTTCAAAGAGTTGTCGTGACTGTCAGAAGCCAGGAAAATCTTCTTCTTCTTCCTCACTTCCGCCAGGTTTTTGCATTGTAAATGGAAAGAAATACTTTGAAGACATACACCTGTTGTTTTCTCCAATTTTTACCCCTATTGCATAAAAATAATGGAATACATGGATGATGAACATACATGGAATAAAAGGAATAGAAGTTCGAAATTCTTCTCTTTTACGGAGATTCACATTAAAATTGTCAAAGACCTTCTAAAAAATATCAAGAGGTATCGGTTATCGGTGTCGATCCTTTGTAAAATTAGGCATTATGTTGATTTCAAAATGTTAGTTCAATTATATCAATTGCCATTGATTATTTTTCCTTTTCGTTCGTACAGTTGTGTAGTCTGGGGTAACACCTATGATCATAATATTAAACGACTCCAAAGAATTCAAAAGAAAGTTATCCGTTTACTTACCTTTTCTAATTTTGATGCTCAATTACCAGTACTCAAACTTCTAAAACTTCAGGATCATATTAAACTTCAAACTCTATACTTTATGCACCAATTCATAAATGGCAAATTACCAGAGACTTTTGATTCATTTTTTGTGAAAAACTTCAGATAAGCTTAATGTTTACACTCGCTTTGCAAGTACTGTGGGTCTACTTTTTATGTTCCAAAAATTAGAACAAACTATGGTACACTGTAAATTTAATATTCGATATAATGGTCCTATACATGTAAATAATTATGGAATGAAAGTGATGAGAGATTTAAGATTCTACATGTAACTTCCCATTCATTTAAAAGAGGATTATCCGTGCATCTCATTAATTCCTATTAAGTTGCACTAATAACTGTTTTTAACTGTTATAGTACTTTGGTTTTTCTGTCATTGTTTATTTATCTATTTAGTTGTTACTATATATGTATATGTAAGTTGTACTAATAATAATTGTTACACTTTGGTATTTCTGTAATGATTTATTTATTTATTTATTTAGTTGTTAATAAATACTTATGTAAGAAGTAATTTTCTATTTGTTCTGTATTCTTCTCCCTTAATAAGGTGTATAAAAGTAAATAATTCAGTTAAACACAGCAATGCCTTTTCCCTGACTATATACATACTTTCAATTAATAAATGGTGGTCTTCCAACTAGGTTTATTAGCCTTTTGGTCATTTTGGGAGACCAGCTACTGTTTGTATTTTTGTATTCACATATTTGTCATTTAGCCAGCTAGTTTCCTTTTACAGTACAAATAAACCTTGTTGTTGTTGCATGGTTGTTGAAAATGCTATTTTAAACATGATCTTTGTTATTTTTGTTGCTTCAAAACGCCAGACATTCTGTTTTAAATCATCACTCCGCTTATTCTCATTCCGGAATAGTCGATCAAATGCACTCTAAGTGTCATGTCTTTGGATGCTGTGATGTTTTGTCTAGAACCATGCAACTGTTATATAACTTGTTTTCGAGACCTGTAGATGCCCTCTTACCGGTACTTATGTTTTCTTCTAGTGATACACCTGTATCTGGAATGTTCTTGGCCAATTTCTTTCCCAGTGAGCATCTGGAAATGTAGATTCATTTTATCCCCTATCTCTTTTTTTGTCAGTCTGATTGACTCCCATCATTGTCGTCTTAGAATTACCACCTATCATACTGATTATTAGTTTCCAAGTTTCTCTTACATGGTCGCTATTTTCATGGGTATTTGAAATAACAAGATTTTGCTTTCCTTATTTTAATTAACCTTGTTTCTGGCATTTCTGTAATTTAGCCAGTCTAACTCATTCTTCGTTTTGACAGGTCTTATAGCTTGTTATTCTTTTTGTGCGAGTAAATTTGATTGTTGGACTGGAGGGAAAATGTTGGTGCATTCACCAAAATGGTTGTTTTCGTTTTCCCTTGTGGTCCACACTGAAAACATGTCATCAATGTTACGCTTTCAGTGGGCAGGTTAGCAGCCTGGGCATTCTTTCAAATAGCTGTTTTTCAACATGAGCCCTGAAAATAACTGCGAAGGCTTTTGAGGGTTGTCCAATACACCCAAACTGAGTCCGATGGACGAAGGCCATGAGCAACCAGACTCACCGGAAGTCAGTTCGCGAGAGACTTAGTAAATATACAGCAAAGTATAGTTGAGGAGGGGGTGGAAAATGTCGGCAAACGGACTCCATCGGATTCGATAGAGACGGGTTGACGTGGAAAGAATACATCGGACTGCCGCGAGTCAGTTCGCGAGAGACTTAGTAAATATACAGCAAAGTATAGTTGAAGAGGCGAGGGGAAATGTCGGCAAACGGACTCCATCGGATCCAGTTGCGGTGGCAAGAATCCATCGGACTGCCGCGAGTCAGTTCGCCAGAGACTTAGTAAATATACAGCAAAGTAT
>OX421457.1:17766316-17803816 GCA_949126865.1 Montipora capitata | reverse complement strand
TCAAAGTGCACAATATCAATGTGATTGTCTTATCAAACAGAGGCATCTCTTTTCAGCTTACATGTATATTCAGGCTACTATGTCATCAATCATCGTCACCATAATTGGCAGCATAAATTCTAATTTCTTTTGCAGGTCTTTCATGGAAATACTGGGCAAAATGACATTGTCAAGCATAATCTTGTGGAAGTTATCATAGCGAGCTTCATCCGCTTTCAGCCAACTGACGTTTTTGCTCATAAGGCATTGAGAGTTAAGCTCTATGGAGCACTCAAATCTCTAGGTAACTCATGAACATATTTTCTATACGTTTTACAAATTAATCCATCTAATTATTTAAAAAGACAAAAGTAGAAAAAAGTAAGCAACTCTATTCGGACTTTTTCTTCATGTGTATATATATGTTCAGGAGTAGTGTTTAACAGCCTACTGTTACTATTGTAAGAGTTACGTATCAAGAGAGATTTTTTGGTACATGAATTTTGAATTAAGTAATGGACCGTTTCTAGACCTGTGCAGTTTTCTTCTGTATTCACTAATACCTTTTTCTCCATGCCAGTTCCTATTGAAGCACCCATTCTTGTCAATGTGACTGCACAATCGTCGACTAGTGTTGCTGCCTTTTGGAAACTGTCAAAACGGTACTACAACGAAAGAAACTTGATATCCTTTGAATTTCGATACCAAAAGAAAGGCTCCAACCTATCAGAAATACAAACTATCAAAGGTGCAGCTTGGGTTGATGCAAAAAACGTTTCCATTATCAGTGGTTCGTTGGTTTTCTCCACGGTCGTCACAGGGCTTGAAAAGTTCACAGAATATGAATTTAAAGTGTGCGTCTTCAGTTCGGTGGGGTGTGGACCAAAGAGTTCCTCAAAGATTGCAAGGACATTGGAAGATGGTAAGGGACTGTAGCTTTTTATCAGGCTTAGACTAAAGTATAGTCAATTGGGGGCATTGTCGTGAATTACAGCAATGAAAATCGCAATTCCCTATAGCCATTTACACAGCTGACCCTTTCTTATAGATTTTCTATCTCCAATTATTCCATGTGGTGTTGGAGAAAGTAGTCAAATGCAGTTGAAAGAAATTGACATATTTGCAAATGTGGAATGCAATGGTGTTTTTACTTATTAATTGATTAATTGGTTTATTTAAAAAAAAATTTTGTTCCTGATAAGCCATCTTTCTTCATTTAAAATGTCACTTCCTTCATCAAATTAATCTCCTTTATTGGGTAGAAAGGAAGAAAGTTGCTTTTCAATTAAGAATGGTTGAATCAAATTTCCATGGGCAAAGTTCATTTCTGATTTCTTGTCTTTGCTGCATTTAAAATCTTTCAGTCCCATCAAAAGCTCCTAGCAATTTTACAGTGACTGCTAACACATCTACAGCTATCATAGCGTCCTGGCAGCTTCCTTCCCCCGACTCCAGACATGGAACCATTAGAGGATTTAAGATATTCATCAGGAAAGAAGGCTCCGATATTAACAGACTAGAAAACATTTCTGTTTCCAACGTCACGATGTACACAAAAAATGTCACCGGATTGGCTAAATTTACACGATATGGATTTCATGTGTTGGCTTTTACCTCCGCTGGTGATGGAATGAACAGTTCTGTTGAATTCGCAAGAACAAAGGAAGATAGTAAGTGATATTGTTCAATTTAACTTTTGTTAAAACAAGGCTCCCTTTAAATTAGGTAAGTCAGCCTGTCACCCATTTAAATTAATGTATAGGTAAAAAACGAAAGTCTTTGTTTTAAGGCTGCAGATTATATCGTCTTTAGTTTTTTTCATGGCTTATTACATTACATTGCATGTGCACCTGTTTCATGTACTTGTATGTACCACAGTGGAATGTTCCAGTCATCGCTTTTCCCCTAAACTTTTGGCTACAAAGGAAAACCATTTTATGGAAAGTATGAACCTTTATATATTTGAGCTGCAGAATAGAATGAAATGAAATTTGGAAAGATCATTACAGCAAAGAAAAGGAAGCCTAAAAAATCCAGGCTTGAATGAGATTCGAACCCATGACCATGCAATTGCACTGCACTTGCTCTACCAACTGAGCTATCAATCCAACTAAGAGCTGGTCACTTGTAAGTAGAAGCCTGAAATAAATCCATGCTCAGTGAACTGGATTCAAACCCATGACCATGCAATTGCACTGCACTTGCTCTACCAACTGAGTTATCAATCCAACTAAGAGCTGGTCACTTGTAAGTAGAAGCCTTAAATAAATCCATGTTCATTAACCTGGATTCGAGCCCATGACGATGCGATTCCACTGCACTTGCTCTACCAACTGAGTTATCAAGGCAACTGGGAGCTGGTCACTTGTAAGTAGAATACAAAAATTTGGTTTTATCAACGGAGTTGATAATGTAAATTGGCCACCGTACAGAGATTCTAAAAGCTGACGTTTCGAGCGTTAGCGCTTCGTCAGAGCGAATCGAGGGATTATGGGTTACGTGTAGTTTTTATAGTAGAGTAGGAGCTACGCTATTGGTGGTAACATGGCAACGTGAAAAATAGGAATATATTAGTTAAATGAAAAGCGTTCGTTAATACCGTGAGGATTAAGGGTGCCGATTTGAAAGATGAATTTTTGTTCCAGATTCTTGCGGCTTTCCGTCGTACCTAGATGTAGGGAAAGGCCGCAGATAGCCATGTGTTTTTTGGAGTGGTTAGGCAGATTAATTAAAATGGCGAGCGACTGGCTTGGATGCATCCTTGTCATTCTTCTCAACATCGCGAAGGTGTTCGCGGAATCGGTCACCTAGTCGTCTACCTGTCTCACCAATGTATAATTTATTGCATAACGTGCAGGTTATGCAATAAATGACATTTGCGGAGGTACATGTGAAACGATCGGTGATCTTAACAGATCGCTTAGGTCCCGATATCTTGCTAGTGTTAACAATGAAAAGACAAGTTTTGCATCGTGAGCGCGCGCATTTGAAAGTGCCGGGTTGCTCGTTAGTTTTGAGCGCGCTTCTAACTAAAAAGTTGCTTACGTTTTTGTCGCGTTTGAATGAAATAAGTGGAGGTTGCGAAAAGATTCTACCAGTCTCGGGATCATTTTGGAGTAATTTAAAATTACTAAGAATGATGCTTTTGACTGCGTGATTATGAGGATGGAAAGTGAGGGTGAATGGAATTCTGTCATTCTTATCTTTTTGTGACGTTTGTAGTGATGACTGTCGATCAAATTGTTGGGCGCGATGATGGCCCGCTTTGACCACAGAGACAGGATAGCCACGTTTTTCGAAGAACTGGCACATCTCCTCTGATTTGCTGGAAAAATCGGAGTCATCACTACATAGACGTCGAAGTCTAAGAAATTGAGAATAAGGGATGGAGTTCTTGACATGTGATGGATGTGACGATGAATACAACAAATAACTGTGTGAATCAGTAGGTTTGTAGTGCACACTAGTACATAGCACGTTGCCTCTAATAGAAACTTTGATATCTAGAAAAGCCAATGAAGTTTCCGAAATTTCCCAGGTATATTTAAGAGCCGGATGAAAAGAGTTGACGGAGGTTATAAATTGATCGAGTTCTTCTCTGCTGGATGAAATAGCGCCGATGCAGTCGTCGATGTAACGGCCGTAGAGTTCAGGTTTGGGGCCGTTGTACTGATTAAAAAATTGGTGTTCAACATATCCTACAAAAAGATTGGCATAGCTAGGTCCCATTCTGGTGCCCATCGCTACACCATTAATTTGTTTGTAATAGTTGCCGGCGAATGAAAAACAGTTAAGCGTTAAAACTAGTTCGGCAAGGCGGAGGAGCGTTTCCGAGCTAGGTTCTTTGACAGTGCGTTGATCGAAAAAGTGTTTAAGTGCTTGAAGACCTTCGCTATTAGGAATGACTGTGTATAGAGATGTAATGTCCATGGTGAAAATAAGTTTGTCTTGGCCGGAGAAATTGAAATCGCGGAAAATTTGTAGTGCGTGTGTACTGTCTTTAATGTATGATGGCAAAGATTT
Organism: Montipora capitata; assembly: GCA_949126865.1. Lineage (NCBI taxonomy): Eukaryota > Metazoa > Cnidaria > Anthozoa > Scleractinia > Acroporidae > Montipora > Montipora capitata. The sequence continues at coordinate 17,799,814 of OX421457.1, read as the reverse complement.
GACGATAGGCGTCATAATCCTGTCTAAGTAGCTAGAAATGAGTTCGGTGGGGCAACTACAGGCAGAAACGATAGGGCGACCTGGGTTGTTGGGTTTGTGAATTTTAGGCAAGAAGTAAATGCACGAAGTTCTAGGGGTGTTGATGATGAGATTAGTGGCAGTGTCCGGTAATTCTTGATTAACTATAAGATTTTGAATGGTGTCTTTGACAAGTTTTTGATTTTTGGAAGTGAGATCTTCAGGGATTTTGGTATAAAACGAGGTATCCGAAAGTTGCCGCAAAGCTTCCTTTTGGTAAAGGTCGGACCGCCAAACATTCACCCTCACTTTCCATCCTCATAATCACGCAGTCAAAAGCATCATTCTTAGTAATTTTAAATTACTCCAAAATGATCCCGAGACTGGTAGAATCTTTTCACAACCTCCACTTATTTCATTCAAACGCGACAAAAACGTAGGCAACTTTTTAGTTAGAAGCGCGCTCAAAACTAACGAGCAACCCGGCACTTTCAAATGCGCGCGCTCACGATGCAAAACTTGTCTTTTCATTGTTAACACTAGCAAGATATCGGGACCTAAGCGATCTGTTAAGATCACCGATCGTTTCACATGTACATTGGTGAGACAGGTAGACGACTAGGTGACCGATTCCGCGAACACCTTCGCGATGTTGAGAAGAATGACAAGGATGCATCCAAGCCAGTCGCTCGCCATTTTAATTAATCTGCCTAACCACTCCAAAAAACACATGGCTATCTGCGGCCTTTCCCTACATCTAGGTACGACGGAAAGCCGCAAGAATCTGGAACAAAAATTCATCTTTCAAATCGGCACCCTTAATCCTCACGGTATTAACGAACGCTTTTCATTTAACTAATATATTCCTATTTTTCACGTTGCCATGTTACCACCAATAGCGTAGCTCCTACTCTACTATAAAAACTACACGTAACCCATAATCCCTCGATTCGCTCTGACGAAGGGCTAACGCTCGAAACGTCAGCTTTTAGAATCTCTGTACGGTGGCCAATTTACATTATCAACTCCGTTGATAAAACCAAATTTTTGTATACTACTTCCCCACCGACGCAGCACCACAGTTTCTTTAGAAACTACCCCTTCATTCACTTGTAAGTAGAAGCCTGAAATAAATCCATGCTCAATGTAACTGCCATAAGCGGACCTCAAAGCTCGTAGCAATTCAGACTCCACAAAACCACAAGGCGAAATAAAAAAGAAGGGAAAACAATTTATTGGTAATGTGGAAGATGCGGGTTAAAACTACAAAATACAATATAAATAAAAACTTGAATGCTGTGCACATAATAACGAAACGGCCAAAACTGAGACGATTATACTTATATTGTTACGAATACTGGAAAGCTGTGGTAACTGAAACCACACACTACTAATCACTAGGACCGACTTACTGCGATTTACTGCGACTAGCGCAACTACAACTGATGGAAGGAGGCCAAAAAGGGTGTAAATGACAGTAAGGGGACAATAAAGAACAAGAACAGCTAACGAGGGGGTGTAAAAGTGTAAATGACATTGAAAACGAAACATTAAAGTGCACCCAATTAACACGTTTTACTAGATCTTTCATACCGGCCCCTAAGTGCGTGGTCCAACAAGCACTTAAACTATTAATTGAAGTAAGATCTAAGCGGAAACTGATTAACTTTAAGCAAATTCCTTTAACCTAAGTCTATAAATTTCGTATGCTGTTCACAAGAAAAATAATCAAAGTTGCTTGAAATTTCTTAACTAGGGTAAAATGTTCTTTGCTCCTTCCTCAACAAGTAAAACAAGTTTGTCTATTGGGCGCTCCAGAACAGCTGACTTGACTTTAACTTTGGCCTTACGCACTAAGCCTTTCTTATCTGGGAAAACTTCTTGGATTCATCCAAGCGGCCAACAATTTCGAGCTGTGTTTTCAGCGGCGACAAGGACAACATCGCCAACAGCCAGATTTCTGCTGGGAAATAGCCACTTTTGACGACTCTGCAACAGTGGAAGGCACTCCCTTGACCATCTTTTGGAAAAGATGGTCAAGGGAGTGCCTTCCACTGTTGCAGAGTCGTCAAAAGTGAAAGACAAATACTGAATTTGACGCCATCTACGCCGAGAGAACACGTCTTCCTTTTGAAAAACACCTGGTGGCATGGGCGAGTCACATTTCAGCAATAGAAGGTGATTTGGTGTCAAAGGTTCTGGATTTGCTGGGTCGTCTGAGACAAAGGTGATTGGTCGGCTGTTTAAAATGCTTTCCACTTCACACATAAGAGTGACGAGGCCTTCATCGTCGATAGACTGCTCTTGAAGAAGAGCGCGCAAGATTCTCCGCACTGAACGAATGCAACGTTCCCAAATTCCACCGTGGTGTGAGCCATAAGGGGGGTTAAAACTCCACTTGATGTTCTTCTGCAACATTTCTTCGGAAATCTTGTTGTTATTCCAGGCTTGTATTGACTCCCGTAGCTCACGTTCTCCGCTGGTAAAATTGGTTCCATGTACTTGTACGTACCACTGGAATGTTCCAGTCATCACTTTTTCCCTAAACTTTTGGCTACAAAAGAAAACCTTTTTATGGAAAGTATGAACCTAGATATATATTTGAGCTGTAGAATAGAATGAAATGAAATTTGGAAAGATCATTACGGTTAGTTGAGCAATAAAAAGGAAGACTAAAAAATCCAGGCTTGAATGGGATTCGAACTCATGACCATGCGATTGCACTGCACTTGCTGCAACAACTGAGTTATCAAGCCAACTGCAAGCTGATCACTTGTAAATAGAAGCCTCAAATAAATCCAAGCTCATTAAACTGGATTCAAACCCATAACATGCAACTGCACTGCAACCAACTAAGAGCAAGGCCTTCTGATATTACGCGATGGTGCGATTCGACCTCAAATCGCATCCGATATAGGCATATTTCTCTGCCCTAAAAAAATTTCATCTGTTCGGATTTCCTAGCTGAAAGTCTTGTGATCCGAAAATTATAGGGATCAGAACTTACCTTTTCGAAAATTTCAGCTAGAAAAAAGCTCCCGAAAATTCTAGGTGACCTTTTTTAAGGTAAAAATCCGTTAAAAGTGGTCATTTATACCATTTTTCAGATGTTCGAAAATCCTAGGACAGGCAGGCAAGCAAGAAATTTTACAACAAATGTTCCGAAAATTCTAGACCTCAAATCGTCTTCCGAACAGATATTTTCCGAAAATTGACGTTGGGTGCCCCTGTAAAAAGCCTTTGTTACCTTCAATTTCGTAAATATTCGAAGTTCAAGGCGTTATTTTGCATGTGGGGGGCCTGGTACAAGTCTCATTTTTAAAGAATCGGCAATTGGTGTAACACAAACACGCCCTTTGTTCAGATTAGCAAATCTGTTCAGAAATATAATACTGCACACAAAAACAAAGTGTAAGAAGCTAGTCGTAGCATACAGGAATATTAATAATTGTTGATCATTCATTTGGCATGTTAGCTGTGTCCTGTCAACTTTTAACGTGGTACACCAATAGTGCAGAAGACCCCATTTTTTTACTTGTCTCAACTAATGTCAATCAAGATTCATAACTACTGTTCCCTTATGTTCAAAATGTCTTTAGGGTGTTTCTTTTTATCCCGAAACCTTGAAAAACAAGCTTAAAATTGCTCAGAAAAAAATCGCATAATTTACAATATTTATCGCATAATTGGCCTTTCTAATCGCATAATCTGCCCTGCAAATTTCACACGATTTGCATTTTTTTATCACACCCTATCAGAAGGCCTGAATTAGAGCTGGTCATTTGCAAGTTTAAGATGATCCCAAAGAAGGCGAATTAATCTTATGTAAAGAAATTGTCAAGGGTGCCTTAAAAGATCCAGGCTGGAATTAAAGCATGAAAGAAAGAAAAAGAAAAAGAAAAGAAAAAGAATGAAAACCGCAAAAGACTTGATTTTCCTGGAATTTGCAATTCTGTGTGCTAAGACATGTGTTGATTTTTCTTTTCCTCCAACATTTTGTTGCATCCAAGCTGTGCATGTATAAATACTGTCCACACCCTAACAGTATTGTGCAAAGGAACAAGTAATGTGAATAAAGTTGTTGTTGACTTGTTGTTTCCCCGGTATTAGAAAGAAAGGCTCTGCTTGTAGCAAGTCAATTCACTGAACAGAAGAGCGATTCTAAGACCAGGACTAAAGAAATTTCACTGAACAACACGGAAAATTCTAAAGCTCTTTTTTCTTAAGTTTATTGTTTATAGTTTCAGTAGATGTAAATTTCTATTAATAGCCAATTTTCTCCCTTTCACCACCATCTCTACGCACCCAAAAAAACACTCTTAGGCAAGTTCACTCTGGGATCGAAGTTGGCCATAAATGCAAAAGACATTTGAGTGAACTATAAGCTTACCTTTAAGATCACACGAGACCAGGCAGATTGCTAACACACACAAACAAGACAACTAACCGAATTAAAGCTGCTTATAAATGTATTTTTTCTAGAAGTTCTCAAGTCTGAACTATTCTTCTATATAATATATCAGTGTATTTTTAGTGATGGTGTATAGCCTCGCTTTGTCGGGATGACCATAAAAATGGTCGGGATCGAGGAAAAAGTGAGTGCGAGAAACCATCCCTCCCAAGGGCCTGTGGAACAGGAGAATGCCAACCGCTGTTCACGTGCCAAAGACTAGAGAACCTTGATAATTTTTTCAAATTTTTCTTATCCTTGTAACACATGTTATAAGAATTAATGAACAAAAGTCATTTATTATTTGTTTGATTTGTTTATTTTAAGTTCCCTCTAATGCTCCAAGTGGATTTATGGTGACTGCAAGTACTTCTACAAGTGTCACAGCATTATGGCAGCTGCCACTCACAGGTTCCAGAAATGGAATAATCAAAGGATTTAAGTTGTTTATTAATAGGAAAGGGTCAGAGTACAAACCAAATGTTCAGTTGGTCAATGCTTCCAACGCTTTAGTTTACACAAAGAACGTCACTGGATTGCAAGAATCTACAGAATATGAATTGCAGGTGTTGGCGTTCACTTCTGCTGGTGATGGACCAAAGAGTCCTGTTCAGGTTGTGAAAACACTGGAAGTTGGTAAGAGTTACAGAATTTTTCGAAAGATGAACGCAAGGCGAGGACCTAGAGTTAATTTTTTACGTTTTTGCCTCCATGTTTTTCGTTTTCTTATGATAGTATACCGGTAGTAATTTATAATGGTAATTAACTGAGTGGAGTGCAATTTGGTCTGAAATTTGCCTTGTGAAATCTTCGAATTCAAATCACAAGTATGATTTCAGTACAAAATTGCACATGACGCGAAGTTCAATTACCACTTTATTACATCTGTTTAGAAATCGCTCAAACACAGGATTTCAGTCAGTACCAATAGTTTATTGATCCAGCGAAGGGTTTATCAAAAAGTGGAAGCAGAAACGCTTTTACATACATTTTGTGTGCAAAACAGAAACATTCAGACGTCATGTGTCAAAAGCTCAGTCAAGAGTAACGAAGGACTAAAGTCAGATCAAAAACAGTTTAAACATGAACTTCGCCACACATTGGCTTTCTTTGTATCTCATTTTCTTATAAAAGCCTGGCTTCAAATCTGATTGGCTATTTTGTTTTAGTGTTCCTTTCTCATTGCCAGGGGAAAAGGTGCGATTCAATCAAAGTGTGATTCACGAATAAATCGCAATGCTCACCAGCAATAATACACAATGAAACTGTCTTGCTGTTTGTTTCATATCATTTATGTCTCATTGAAATCTGAACTGTAGAATCTCCATATTTATTAGGGGCATAAAAGGGCAGTAATATCCAGAGACTAGGGAAAACGTTTCATAAAACGTTGCATTAGATTTCAAAGGCATAAAGTTTATCGTTGCCGACTGATGCATAATCGGTGATAATGCTTCATGTTGCACAATTTTATAGTTACTGCAGATATACCTGCAGTTCATGAGAGCTTTGCATGTAACGTTGATCTTTGTGCTTAGAATTTCATTAAAACTACGGCATTGAAAATTTGATTCTAGTTTGTACCAATAATAATTTGTGCCATCTTTGGAACAGGTTTTTCCATGGCGAGTATTCTTGGTTTTTCCATTGGTGGTGTATTTTTTCTTGGCTTTCTACTTCTTGTTCGTCTTTCTTGCCGTAAAAAGAGAAGGAAGACGCGTCCTGCAAAGTGGTAAGCTTTTTTTCTTTTAACTGGTACAGTAGTTTTTAATGACTCATGAATTGGGGTAGGTAACACAATGCTTCTTAATAATTAAAAAGAAACCTTTTATTCGTAACAAAATGGACAACTTTGAGTTTACAAGACATGTTTCGATCGATTATCGATCATCGTCAGTTACAAGTGTTCGTTACAGTGCCAATTTGAATTTTTGTCAATGTTACAATTTGAACTTACGTTTATACATTGCCGTTAGAATTTTAAATTAACGGTAAACGTTACAACAATTCTAAATGCAAAGAATCGCGCACAAACAGTGTAACAAAAAAAAACTAACTTAAGTGCTTAATGGCGGGAAATACAACAACACCAAAAACTACAGAAAACTAACACTAAACACAAATGTAGCTAAAAAGATAGGGTAAGCTCCACATACTTTAGCTGCCAATTTAGACTGGGATTTTCCCAGTGGATATGAGCAGCCTCTTTAAGCAACAACTGGAAACGATTACCGGTAGGTGCCGTATCTAAAATGGAAAAGCAACTCTCAGATTCGACATTCCTCAGAGTGTTGCAAATGTTGCAAAATGTGAGAAGTCGTGTACCTTCTCACGGATGCTCACGGATGCACACCGAAATGTGTTGGGATGTTTCCCCGACGTAACAGGCATCACATCCTGCACCAGTGAATTTATACACGACACGCGAACGGAGGTGGAAAGGCACAGGATCTTTCACACTGAACATGTTGCGGATCTTAAATGAAGAAAAAAGCGAGGTTAATGTCTAAATCGACGGAAAAACGCTTGACTAGCTTATGTAATCTTGAAGTTCTCTGAGCTTGTGTAGAAAAGGACCCTACGTAAGGTAACTTAAAACACTTGCCATTAGTTGAGGGGGTCTGGGCACTAGTAATATACTGAAGTATCTTCTCGATTAGATGTGAAGGGAAGAGGACGTAAAATGAAAGTGAGGTTCTTAACGTCATTGTGAAAGCCCGCCCAACTGTTGTTGATTTTGAAGGTTCTATCAACAAGCGTTCTCAAAAGGCCAATTTTGTACGATGGAGCAGTGAAACTAAAGCAAGAGAGTATAAAGCTAGGAGAGGTAAACCCTCATATTGGACCTATTCCCATCGTGATCCCTCTTAAGTTATTTTATATCTCCTGGGAAATCCGGTATTCCCACGAAGGTTCTCTGATAGCTAATTACATGTATATTTCCCTATTTTTACAAAAGTTGACAGGTGAGCGAATTCCCACACAACATTGGTAAAATGGGGACATATGATTGGCTATCAGATACCCTCGTGGGAATACCGGATCTCGCAGGAGATCTAAAAGTAACTTAAGAGGGATTACGATGGGAACAAGGTCAATATAAGGGATTACCTCTCTTTCCTTCATACTCGCTTGACTAAAGTAATTAGTTAGAAGACCCGTGAACGTTTTCTTGCGAAAAACTGTGGTTGTAGGACCTTGTGAATGGCTATGAATGAAGACATCCAAAAAAGGTATTTTATGGTCCACCTCTTTCTCCATGGTAAAACGTATGTTAGGGTGCCTGGTGTTAATGAAATCAAAAAATGAAAGTGCATCTTGTTCCGTCTCAAATACATGTACACAAAACGCGTCATCAACGTATCGTCGATAAAATATAATTTTAGACGCCTTGCAGTTCTCCAACCAAATATTTTCGTGGTGGCCCATGAAAAGATTGAAGAAGGCAACATAAATACTTAGCTAACTCATAATTATAAGTCCCAATTGAAGAGACTATTGGTCTGATAGCTGCTTCTCCATTATAGATACGGCACCTAATCGTTTCCAGTTGTTGCTCGAAGAGGCTGCTCATATCCGCTGGGAAAATGCCAGTCTAAATAGGTGGCTAAAACATGCGGAGCTTACTCTATCTTTTTAGCTACATTTATGTTTTAGTGTTAGTTTTCTGTAGTCTTTGGTGTTGTTGTTGTATTTCCTGCCATTAAGCACTAAGTTTGTTTTTTCTTTTGTTACACTGTCCGTGCGCGCCTTATTCGATTGTTTGCATTTAGAATCTTTGTAACGTTTACCGGTAATTTAAAATTCTAACGGCCATGTATTAATGTAAGTTCATATTGTAACATTGACACAAATTCAAATTGGCACTGTAACGAACACTTGCAACTGAAGATGATCGATGATCGATCGAAACGTGTCTCGTAAAATCAAAGTTGTTGTCCATTTTTTACGAATACTAGTTTGTCTGCTTTTATCCAAAACCTTTTATGTATTGCAAAAACTGAAATCTGCTTTGCCAGGGGTATATTGTCATTGGTCATTACTCATCTGTAACAGGATGTGTAAGATGTGTTTTGGTCAATATTTGTGACCCTATTTGGGACAAGGGGGATTAAGGTGAATTTCGAAAACGTTTTAACGCGTTTAATCGCGTTCGTCGAAACGCGTGGAAACGCATTTTGTATGCGTTTAAACAGATTTTTAACGCGTTTAAACAAACGGTTCTGTTGCGCTTCAATTACTGCATTTCGTATGCTGAAAAGTGCGCTAATTTTGTTGTATTTGAATGAATAAATTACCTAAAATAAATTACTTGAAATGCGAAGATTAGGGTGCATGTCTTCCAACCCACTGTGTCAAAATGATCAATTCATCAGCAAACTTACCTTTTGCCTTTCCTTTTTACATAGCAGGTGGGTAAAAATTGTCTTATAAGAATCACATTCCGTCTTTAATTATTTACTATCCTTTTTTCTGTGAGCGCCTCATGCACACCGACTTTAGCCCACTTGCAGTTCACGAATCTCGTGCTATCAACAACGGCAACCAGACAATTAGCACAAGCAGGAAAGGAGATTCGGTTTTCGAGTCTTCCTAAGACTGGAGCAAGCAGTCGCATTTGAGCCTACGGATTCTGCAGACAAGAGCCAACGATATTGCTCAAAGAAACAGGGGCACCCAACGTCAATTTTCGGAAAATATCTGTTCGGAAGACGATTTGAGATCTACAATTTTCGGAACATTTGTTCCAAAATTTCTTGCTTGCCTGCCTGTCCTAGGATTTTTGAACATCTAAAAAATGAAATAATTGCCCATTTTTAACGGATTTTTACCCTAAAAAGGTCACCTAGAATTTTCGGGAGCCCTTTTTCTGGGCATGTTGTAAAACACGGACTGGATTGGATTTGTAAAACACGGACTGGATTTGTAAAACACGGATTTGTAAACCGCGGATTTGTAAAACACGGATTTGTAAAACACGGATTTGTAAAACACGGATTTGTAAAACGCGGATTTGTAAAACACGGATTTGTAAAACACGGATTTGTAAAACACGGATTTGTAAAACACGGATTTGTAAAACACGGATTTGTAAAACACGGATTTGTAAAAGGTGGTCTATCATTTTTTGTAAAAAATGACTGTTTGACTGTTTATTTGTTTATTTCTGTCTGTCCCTTTTTAATCTTAATTCTTTTACTTTATATTATTTTCATTTTATGTTACCGCTTCACATTCAAATAATTTCTCTAAAAGATTGTTTGATTTTGAGTAATATTAGCATTTGGAAATTTTTACGAATAATCGAGAAATACAAGAAGCACTCGCTTACAGCGAGTAAGTATTCCCGGCATTTTCGGCATTCCCTCGTGTTCAAAAACAAAATTCCGCGTACTTAAATTTAACTTTACAATGCATTCGGCGCGTTTTTATTTTTAAAATTATCAACATCTCAATACACAGGAGCTGGTCAAGACCGATTTTCCGCCGATTCAAAGCGACGCTTTGAGAAGGAAGCCGGTATCCTCCATAGTGTCAAAGGCCACAGAAATATCTCCGGGTTCCTGAGGTTTTGTCACGAGCCCTATGCCATAATGATGGAGTATTCGTGCTTCGACTTCGGTCATTTTGGCGTAGAAAAAAAGGTGACCACACTTCAAGATTTCGTGCATTTGGTAGACGCTGAATTTGACTTTTCCTCGTTAGCCGATGTGTTATTGGTATGCACAATAGACGTGGTCACTGGGCTAGATTTTCTACACAGAAACGGCATTGCCCACAGAGACCTAAAACCAGGCAATACTTTGGTTTGCAACCAACACTACGACAAAGATGACCTTGAAACATCGTATGCCAAATGCCCTATTGTCTGTAAACTCGCAGACTTCGGTCTTAGCAGGTCACTGAAGTCGAAGTCGAAGCAAGAATACTCCATCATTATGGCATACGGCTCGTGACAAAACCTCAGGAACCCGGAGATATTTCTGTGGCCTTTGATACTATGGAGGATACCGGCTTCCTTCTCGAAGCGTCGCTTTGAATCGGACGATTCACCTTTTAACTTCTTGACACAAACATGACGCTGCATCTCTCCTAATGTACAGTCAGCCAAATAGACGGTCCCAAATGTCCCGCTTCCAAGCTCTTCTCTAATTTTTACAGAGCTCCAAGAGACCTCTGGAAACTCAAATCCACGTCGCCGTTTTCTGGTCAGAGATGGAAGTTTAAAAGAAGCCGCCATCTCCTTCCTCGCACAATAACCTATCTTCTCCCGCGCAAATTTAAAAGATACAAATTTATTTTCTACAGAGGTCTACAATGCATTTTTAAAATTACGGTCTTTTGGCAGCCTGGTTGTTTGTATGTCACGTACACTTTTCTTTGTTCCATGTTTGCCCTAGTAAAATGACCTATTCCCGTAAAACGTTGGAAATCGGTCTTGACCAGCTCCTGTGTATTGAGATGTTGATAATTTTAAAAATAAAAACGCACCGAATGCATTGTAAAGTTAAATTTAAGTACGCGGAATTTTGTTTTTGAACACGAGGGAATGCCGAAAATGCCGGGAATACTTACTCGCTGTAAGCGAGTGCTTCTCGTATTTCTCGATTATTCGTAAAAATTTCCAAATGCTAATATTACTCAAAATCAAACAATCTTTTAGAGAAATTATTTGAATGTGAAGCGGTAACATAAAATGAAAATAATATAAAGTAAAAGAATTAAGATTAAAAAGGGACAGACAGAAATAAACAAATAAACAGTCAAACAGTCATTTTTTACAAAAAATGATAGACCACCTTTTACAAATCCGTGTTTTACAAATCCGTGTTTTACAAATCCGTGTTTTACAAATCCGTGTTTTACAAATCCATGTTTTACAAATCTGTGTTTTACAAATCCGTGTTTTACAAATCCGTGTTTTACAAATCCGCGTTTTACAAATCCGTGTTTTACAAATCCAGTCCGTGTTTTACAAATCCAATCCAGTCCGTGTTTTACAATATGCCCTTTTTCTGGCTGAAATTTTCGAAAAGGTATGTTTTGATCCCTATAATTTTCGGGTCACTAGACTTTCAGCTAGGAAATCCGAACAGATAAAAACAATTTAGGGGGTAAAAATATGCCTATATCTACCGTTTAAACACCAAAATACGTTTAAAAATGCTATGTTTAAGTGGTTTTGAACTATATTCTCGTTGGGTGCCCCTGAAGAAACGCGAACCACTGAACGACGCTTCAAAATGTTTCCATTAGCGCATCAGGTTTCACCAAGAGGCTGGTCAATCATTTGTCTCAAGCTTGTTTTAATATTCTTAAACTCTTTAAAACCTTCACATTCTCCTCTTTCGTGTTTCCTCTTCGGAATTTTTGGCGACAAAAGAGCACATCGCCAGAATGAAGCAGAATCGAAGTGATGACGCCGCTAGCATTCGGCATGTGTCATGTTATCACTCGAATAGACTGGTCACGATGTCGTGACGCTCGCCCCGCAACAACTGAAAAAGGTTTTCGCCCCATAGCGACGAAAAAATTGGATTGTTTGTACATTATTGATAATGCCTCTAGAAAATAGAAAATTACAGAAAATAGGCGGTCAACATTTGACCACCTTCAGAAGGACGTAATTCAAAGAATGAGCGAATCACATAAACATTTCATCGAAATGTGATAAAGTAAACATTGCATTGACTTGACCAAATACTTCTGGGTTGTAGAATTATCTCCATTGTTACCCTGGATAGGGAAACAGAAACCTAAATGTCCAGTTGCGAGAGAAGTAGGGAGCGATTCAGTGAAACTGGGAACGTTTTTAGATTCGGGAACATTTGATAGTCTTGCAAGTATTAACCGGTTTTTCTGATCAGCGAATTGATTTTTTCGGAACTTCCTTGGTGTTCACGACAGGCTTTCCATCGGATAGTCTTGAATTTATATGTTACGGATTCTTTCAGTTGTCGCTATAATAATATAATTATTGTCGAACTGCGAGAGAAGTAGCGAACGATTAAACGAAAGCAAGAGCCGTTTTTTGCTATCTTTGTGACCGGTACCTTCCGGTGTGATTAAATGGCTCAAAGTTGAAGCTTTGGCCGAGGACGCTGAATATATCTGCTCTCGTTCGCTCATGAAATATAGGTTTCCTCTGCCAACTGCAAATCACCCGCGAATGTTTCGGGAAGGTTGGATGGGTTCAGAGAAGTATCATATCATATCATATAGCTTTCTTTACCCTCGGAGTTTAGAGTAGCTTGGTGTAGCTAATATCTCCGAGCATTTACCCTCCCAGCCATGATACACCACAGAGGACAGACCACAACACCGGGAACTACATGCCCTACTCTTTGCGACAAGTGTGTGGGCTCTTTTACGTCCCACAGGATTATGAACATTGAAGGGTTATGAGACGGGGCCTACGGTTTATCGTCCTTATCCGAGAAGACTAGAGAGTCTAACCATTTGCAGATGTAATTACAAAGGCAGCACTTTCTCCTCATTTATTTAAAGACCCTGAGTGTTGGTCCGGCCGGAGTTGAACTCACGACCTCCCGCGTGACAGCCCGGTGCTCTACCAACTGAGCCACGGGTGTGCGGTATGATCCATTTCTTTCAGAGCTTTGCTTTTTTCGTTATTTCAGAGGTTTGAAAGGGCTATCATATTGTTGCAAGTTATCGTGCTGGTGTCTTGGCGCTTCGCTATCTGCCTATTCAAGCCCTTTTCATTATCGCAAATCATAAACAACAGGAAATTAAACAAACTGATGTCTCGTTTTGACAAGTACTAAATGACCAAAAAGTCTAAAATTTCGAAAGATTGCGTGACTGATCGCGACAAATCTGTGGATCAGTTTATTTCTTTTGAGCGGTAAACGAGTCATCGATCAATTTCTTTTCTAATGGCCTGAACGTAACACTTTATATGCAGCTTTAGTTGAGCCCTGTAATGATGGTACGAGTTGTTTTATCTTCGTTCGGTTGCTTGGGCCTTGGTCGTCGCTCACAGTTGGAAGACAGCCGCTATGTCAACTGCCTTGATCAAACATGATTAAAAGAAAAATGGTAGTAAGTTTTGCATGTGAAGAATGCCTCAGCTGGTATCCCAATGCAGAATTTTATTTGATTGATTTATAAGTGTTTGTGACACTAAGACCAACATGAACAGCATTCAACAATCAACGTTCTGTTTTACATTTCTAAAACAGGATCGCACATGACAAGAGAAACCTACTGATGACCCTCGCTAATCACAGGGTACACATCAAAGACAACTTGTGCTTAACGCCATCTTGTAAATTCATTTCTACATTCCTCACTTCATTTGAAACAAATTTCTATTGTTTATGTTCATGATTTAATTTACCGTTAGAGTTTTTTTGTTATTCACCTTAATCCCCCTTTTCCTAAATAAGGTCACATTTATTGAAGTGGCAAGGGCCATTTTAGGCTGCAATAAGCGCAACTTTTAGGACGACAATGTGCCCAGCAAGTTGTATTGACTGAAAGTAGTAAATCCCGAAGAAAAAGTTACAAGTGAAGCTCGTGTAGAAAAAAATAAGCAAGAGCAAAACGACAAATAAAACCAAAACGAAGACGTAAAGCGCTTACCAATTGCTGGATTTGGGAGAGAGCGAGTGAAAAAATGAAAATTCAGCATTCCTTTACATGGGATTTTAGAAATTTACATTAAAGTGCCCATTGCATAACCCCAAAATGTTGTGTTTTTTTTTTGCTAAAATGGATCTTTGCACCTGTTCGAAACGCATTGCGGCCATTTTTTTTCTTTTTCCAACAAATCCTGCCATTTTATAGGCTTCGAAAGTTGCGAAAATACAAGCATCTTTTGTTCACGACCGAGTCAGAAGGGGGGTGGGTCTATTCCTGTTTTGACGTCACAATCTACTTTGCATGCATTTTTACAAAGAGTTAATGCAATGTAAATTGAAAGGATGATTGCTAACGAATAGAGAAAGATTTTTTACAATAACTAAAAATTCCTGTGTTAAGTATGAAAATTCGAGAAAGAGGTACATGTAAATGCGACTAATTTGTTTCTTGCGTGGCTATTTTTGTGTTTTGATTGTTATGCAAATTTTGACAGAGAATATATTAAAAGTCACGCAAAAAATATCAACGGAAAGATCGTTAAAAAATCTTTATTTTGAGCGGTTATTTGAACATAAAAGATGCAACGCTTAGCGAGAAATAATATTTTATGTGAATAGTTTGGAAAAAAAAAATTACGATGCTTTCCCTACACTGTGGAATTGCGCAAAACTTTAGCCAGTCTTTCCCAGAGTCTCCATTGCCGTTGAAAGTTTCAGTTTCGGAGACTATGACGCGTTTGTATTCTTTTATTTCAAAATTCATTATCCTTCACAATTCGCTCTTGCTGTACAATTTCGAAACTCTGTTTTAGAAATTTCAGATAAGATACTCAACTTTTAAAACGAAATTAAAATTTTCACGTCTTTAAGAGAGCCATTCAAACTTACATGTATTCTTGAATCGGTGAATTCACTTGCACGTTGAAATTCTTTTTACTGAATGCATGAGAACAAAGCTAAAAATAGTATCTGGGAGAGAACGGAGCTCATTAGCGTTTACACAAACCCGGTTTAATTTGTAACCGCAACGTTTTTGATGCGGTTAAGCATTCTGTTTACATGAATGCTGCCAAAAGTGGAGCATTTTCAAAATGATACAGTTTCATCTATCATGGAAATGACAAAACGGCATCGATTTTGAATGCGGTTACTATTTTGGGCTCAAAAATTCGTTTTTCAATTTTAAATTGTGAATCTTGCAGGTAGTGCAGCTCACTCTTTTCTGGTTTGATTTCGTCTTTTCAGTTTTCATGCACTTTACTGTCCTTAAATCGCGAAGCTTATCATAACGATAGGCAGAGGCATTTCGAATTGTTAACTTTTTTGCAGCTGCTGGCATGCTCTGGCAAAGTAATGAAAAAAATAAGCGACATTTTGGGATTCGACCTGCAAGAATTCATGTCTGGTGGGACAACTGAATTTTGTGGAAGTTATTGTCTCCCTTTCGTCTGTGATGAATTCGGCATGACGTACACATACGGAAAAATTTAATATAAAGTTCCTTTCCTTTTTTCTCCTCTCTCTAAATTCTCGAGTCCATACCATTCTTAATTACTGATGAGGTAACCATTTCCGATCAGGGATCATTTGGCGGTCCAGTTTGGGGATCATATCTGGTCCGGGGATCATTTTCTGTCCAATTTGGGGATCATTTCTGGTCCAGGGATCATTTCCGGGACGCGATCATTTGCGGATCTGTACAGGGCTTTTCACTCTGGTTAATTTGTTTTCATGTTTATTGAAGCGTGAAGAGGCGGTTTTCGTATTTAATACAGTTATTGAAACTAAATAAGAGAACCAACCTAAATGGGTGAGCGTCCCAAGACTTTTTCCAGTGATTGTAGCTTCCACGAGTCTCCTATAGCCCAGTGGTAAAGAATCCGAAGTTGTAATCGGAAGGTTGTAGGTTTGACTCCCGAAAAGGACCACTCGGATTTTTTCCGAGTATCCCTGAGACACCATCGAAATCATGGATCATGGCCTGGCTCCAACGAGTCTCCTATAGCTTAGTGCTTGAGCATCCGAACTAGTCATTGGAAGGCTGTCGTAGGTTAAATACCTGCAAAGGAGCTCTCGGATTCTTTCCGAGTATCACTGAGTTATCATCGGAAATATCCTCTCTTCATTTCATTCACCGGGATTAACATTTGTGATCCACTTCATTTATATAGCGAGAATGCACGCTGCACACAATTTCAGTCCTTTCAGTGTAGAGGGACAGTTGTCATTGGAACCTACGATCATGGACAAATTCCTTTGGGACACTCATTCCAGTAAACATTTTTGGGATTTCACTGAGGCGTCCCCCCCCCCCCCTCCCCATCCCAATCAACCAACTACCCAATCAATGTTGGGCATAAACTGGTCCACTTTCAGTCCTGCACACTGTTTTCACTTCATTTCCCTCAAGCAACAATGCATGGTTGGAAGGGGGTTGCAAAAGAGTCCAAAATATGCGATAAGTGAGTTGAAAGATAAAATGCTGAATTGTTCTGAACAATTTGTCCATGATTGTAGTTCAATGGCCTTATTCTAGCTTCCACTAGTTTCCTATATCTCAGTGGCAGAGCATCCAAACTAGTAATCGGAATGTTGTAGGTTCGACTCCTGCAAATGAGCACTCAGATTTTTTTAGAGTACCCCCGAGTCAACATCGAAAAACAAATCTCTTCATTTAATTTACCCGGGGGTTAACATAAAACATCTCTTTCTATACAATTTACAATATACTCCATTTCGACACTTTAGTCCAATCAGTAAAGAGACTGAGATAATTGTCACATGAGCATAACTGGGCTAATATCTCAAAGACACTTTGCCCTGAAATGTTCATTTTTGGCGAGTAGGCCTTTTGGATGTTGTCCTTTCATAATAGAGTGTTTTCATGTGAGGTCACGGCGGCCACATTGGTGTTCCAAAGCAACGGAACAGCGGCCATGTTGGCGTCCCCAACTAATTCTCCGGGAATTGAGCTCTCTTGTGTCATACAAACGTTTTCCTTTGTTTCGGTAGAAAAACAAGGTTACGTGAGTGAAAACACTCTGTACCCCGAGAAATCCCATAATTTCACAAATTTACCTAGTTTTTTTATGACATCACACTTTAGAACTCTAGGAGGTAATCGGAAGGTCCAAGGGTGGGTCTGAGCTGCAGGGTATCATTAGGAAAGGTGTAGGGTTGTTCAAATAATGATCTGTGACCCAAATCTCATTTAAGCCTCAACGGAGTGGACTCACGTAGCCTCAGAGTTGCAGAAACAAAACAAAAAGATAGCAAGAAAGGCTGTTGTGAAAGCTCTATACTGTTTATGGTCCAACCTGGTAAAGCACTCGTAGCCAACTATTAGGGATAAGCCCCATTCCTTCTGCGACCTACAATAAGATTTATTGTGACGTTGTGTGAGTCCCATAACTTACTGAAACCTCGTTCCACATCTGGGTAGCTGTAATTGATGTTGTTCCTTTGGGTTGTTTTTTTTTTTAGGACAGCAAAGGATATTAAACCGCTGAATTCCTGCGAAATTCCTCCGGAGAGAATAGAATTATTGGAAGAGGTGGGTCAAGGAGCATTTGGGAAGGTGCACAAAGCCAAATTGATTGACGGATTGGAGTTCTTTAAAAAGAATACCAAAGACTGCTGTGAGAAAAATTTCAAGTACAAGATCGTTGCTGTTAAAGAATTACATGGTGGGTATGAAAGTGTCTATTCCTTGTATGGATCACACATCGAAGTAATTACCTTGCATTTGTATCCCGGAGTCAATTAAGCTCTGTAAATAAGTACGCAATAGCAAGCATCAACTATTTAGCTTCGACTTCAACTGCATTGTATTATTTGGATATTTGTTCTAGAGAACTGCCCCACAATAGTTGAATACCTCTTCATATAGTTTGTTGGCTGTTTGGGTATGGCTAGCCTTTACATCGAATAGGGCTTTGCAGTCTGGAAAAATTTTAGTCATCTACATGTAATCAGGTGTCAAATATTTATGCCTTGGACATTGTGATACAGTAGCTTTTTGCTTTGCACGAGACACACGTCTCATTCAGAAGCATGATGCCATTAATGGTACTTCGTAATGTGTTAAAAGGAGTTCCCTTAGGCGTAAGAACTTTAATTCATGTATCGCTCTTTGGTTGGGGTTTTGGATGACGTCATGGCAAGAGGGTCACTTAACGTAACGTGAATCTCATTACATAGCGGTATGTCGATGAGTGTGATTGCACTTATGTCATGACACTGCGTGCAGCAGCAAGCAACTCTCAAGGGTGGACCGATTTAGGGCGATTAAAGGACAACTTTACGGGCTTGACTTCGAAATATAGTGTTGTTGATGTAGGGATAAGGGACACTTGATTTATTCCCTTGACTCAATAAGCTGTAAACACAAGTGAAGCTATAATCCTCGCAGTTATGAACGCAATTTTTGCAATTGTAGTTGAAGTCCTGAATTTTTCAGGCTTCTTTACGCAATTGCAAAAATTGCGTTCATAACTGCGAGGATCATAGCTTCACTTGATTTCATATCCGCAGTTCATATATGATCCATTTCATATATAATTTCATCGTTGATTCATTCCTCACGGGAACATTGGAACCCACAACTGCGAGGATCATATATGATCCATTTCATATATAATTTCATCGTTAAACTGTAAACTGAAACTTTATTTAACAATTATTCCACGAACGCACATCAAATATGAGATTGTAAATAGCTAACGAGGCGAGTAGTGCCAAGTTGGCGATAACCAGTCTCATATCCAACAAGTGCGAATGGAATAATTGTTTTATTAAATTTTCATTACATTCTGAACGCTTGGACATTTGGAAATTAAGGCCAATTAGCTTCCAATTAGGTCATACAGTATATGAGCTGATAACCGAGATTGAGTGAACCAATCACAAAGCTAGAAACACAATATCCGAGGTCAAAGATTTAATAATAAAATATAACCAGGTATAAGATACTGAATTACTTTGGAAATATTCTGTCTCAGTATAAATTAAAGCTCCTTGTGGTAATAACATATTGCTGAAAGAAAAACTAAATAAATGATACCTCGATTACTTGGGAATTTAAGACGATATCACACCAACCGTAAAGACCATGAGGACAGTAAACTTAGACTTAAAAGGATCAGACTTGACAACTCATAAAGTTTGTAAAAATAAAATTAATTATTCAGAACCTATTTATACAAAACCCATTCAACAATAATTAAGGAAATGTCAAGGATTTAAACTAATTACTCGCATATCAGTCCTTTGCAAGCTTCTCAGTGACAGCTACTTCTTGAAATGTAGCTTCTGATTTGTATCTCACGGAGGCACGGAAGCTACTGGCATCAAAGACTCCACATGCTGGTTTTTGTGTTCAAGGTACGACAACGCAACTCCTAATCAGTGTTTGGTCTTCTGTGTATTTTTGGGTGTCCTGTGCAATTAATAAGCGAGTATTTTCTGAGATTGCATTTGTGTTGGCACACATTTGCCGCTTTGAGGCGCTTGCTTACGTTCTGCCTCTCTTAGACGCGCTAACCCACGTGGTGATTCGTTTGTCCTCGGCGTTGATCAGCAGGGGAATCAATCTCGTTCTGTCCACTCAGGCGCCCAAGGTGGTATCGGTATTGCTTAAACGGGCGCGCAAGTGTTATTGATAAGATAAGATAAGATAAGATAGTTTGAAACGTTTTTGCTGAGGTCTGATATTCTGTTTTCGAAAAGTTTTCATCCTTTAAAAGTTTGCTGAATCTTCGTAAAGAGACATGTCAGTTTAATTCTCAAGCTTAACACAGAAAGTTTTAGTTAGTTCTAAAATTCTTTCTGTATTCATTAGCAATCATCATTTCAAATTTCAGAGAAATGTGTCCAGCTCCGAATATTTTACGATTTTTTTTCAATGTTCTCTCAAAAGGTCAAGTTGATGTTATATGCATAATCGGGCATAATCAAGATACGTGTGTGACGCGTCACAAATATGTTTTCACAAAATGTTCCCAAATGGTCAAGTATTACCACATAAGACAATAATTCATCATTCTAAAAGCTTATTCTACGCAAAAAGTAGGTTCCTGGAGGTAATTTTGAGAGTGGAAATCAAGTTTACGACCGACGGTAAATACATCACATTGTTGAGGCCGCATGGAATATTGAATTACGTTTACACAACAACAAGATGCCAGCCCCACTTTGACTATATGAAAATCCTTTACTATTGCCATAAAATGTATCCAGATATCTTCACTAGGCTCTTAAGAATTAAGCTCTCTATGTAATTTTTTCCCGTGATTTCAAGTAAAATTCCCTGGATTTCATTCCCTTCGGTTCAGGCCATTTCTGTCTCGCTCGATGGCGATTTTCGGCGTATCACAGTATGATGTCATTTCAACAATCCTTTGTTTATTTCAACCGATTCCAATAAAAACTGGCCAGTGATTGTCTAATTTCATAAACATCCTATGTGCCAAATTTGTAAGGAAATGGAAGTAACGCAATTTCTCAACAATCTTACCCTGAACGGCTGCAATTTTGCGGCCGCGGTGGAGGGGGGTTTGGGAAATGGATTCAAAAGGAAATTCAGTTTAAATTGATGATTGGATGCTCTTAAAAATAACCAAGAAAATTATCCAAAGAAATGTTTTTGAACAAAATGAGGAGCCGGATTTTAAAGCGCTGATAGGCCTTCGAACGACTGAGCCCTTGCACTAGTAAGGGCCTTTTTACATGGAGATAGGGTGACCCTTCTAGAAGGGGCACCCTCTTAGAAGGGTAAACCTTGCCTTGGCCACCCTATCTACTTGGTAGGGTAACCCTAGGAGGGCCAACCTTTTGCCATGTGAACACTTGAGGTAGGGTCACCCTTCTAGCAGGGTCAACTTTTGTGGGATCGGATTACTGTCAGATTGCAGCGAAAGTCTATAATGAGGGACACCCTTTCTCCATGTAAACAGGCCCTAAAACAAAATGTTCTATTAACTTGTCTGACGCACTCTACAAGCACTTGGACAGAACCATACGATATCACTAGCCTTCACAACCTTTTCTCTGTACGCAACCCCCACTTTCAAATATGCAAAAAAATATTCATCTATTGCACGAACCATCCATCCTTCCCCCTCAACTGCTACCTGTACGCCTACAAACATATCGAACTCACTCTCCTAAGCTCCGACTACCCATAGTTCTAAAAACTAAAACTCCATTGGTTTTTGTTTTCAGTAGGACACGTTTGACTAGGTATGGGCGGAAAAGTCCGGAAGTATAATGAAAAGAGCTCGTCTTAAGTTTAGCGGGTTAAAAATGCAAGCTGTTTTCTCAAGCAAAAACCAGGGATTGTCTCGCCTTTATGACCGGAAATTCCCTCAAAGAGTTATACTATCTCGAGAGATGGTATATAACTCATCCTCATAAATGCCACAGCCAATTACATTGCCCGTAGTGAAAGAAAAACGGAAGTACTGGGTTGTGCTTTATCGCATAGACTGCAGTCAGATTACAATAAAATAGATAACCGTTCATCACACTGCACATGAAACACTAAGCAACCTACTTTGAAACTGATTTGTTCAACATTATTTCATACCTTTTTTTCTCAAGAAAACGCCAATGAAAAGCAGAAATTAGAATTTCTGAATGAGATTGAGCTCATGAAGGTACTGGGGAAGAGTCCAAACGTGCTGCGTTTTGTGGGCTGTTGGACAGAGACCACTCCACAGAAGACGCCTTTTCGTCTTATTATTGAGTATGTTCCCCATGGAGACTTGCTTCACTGGTTGAGAGCAAAAAGAAGTCAGGTAATTATGTTAGGCAAACATCATTAGTAAGCCAATTCCTATAGATGCATTAAGTATTAAGGGGAAAACAAAGAATATTACAACATTTGGATAGGAAAATTCAAAGGAATGTTTTGTCCTAAGGCGAGCTTCAATGGCATCTTAAAACTAAAATCATCTGGCCCCAGTTGTTCCAAGGGTGCATAGCGCTATCCACTGGATAACTCAATCGGTTTTGCTAGTGTTTATCCGCTGGATAGTGATTTATCCGGTGGATGGCGCTATCCACCTTTTGAACAATCGAGGCCTGGGTGTTAGCCAAAACAAATTATATGGTTGTGACTTTGTGGGTCAATGAGGACCACAAACCGTTATTAATGATAACGCTTATTGCTTACTTGTATACACAGATTAAGGGTTCTACCTTGGGAGCTGCCCTTATTACTGAAAGCAAGAAACAGTACGCAGAAACAAAAGAATGCAACACAGCTACACTAGACCAGGTACGGTATATGCTTCTTAATTTTGATATGATATTAAATCCAGGATGCAGACCTGATAGATCTTTATTCTCATTCCTTTGTGCCATTTTTTAAAAACTGGAGCAATATCAACTGCCTATTAAAAAGCCACAGTAAACAGTATAGGATAGCCTTGTAGAAAATATGTGTCTGCAGCTAAAGCTTATAGATACCTGTACCAACAGGCCATATAATTGTGATATTCAGGGATGCAGCTAAGTGCCAGCTGCTGGTGAAAATCGCCGCTTGAGAAAAGGGTGATCGCCGGCTGAATCAAGGCTGCATTTTTGCCGTCGATCGAAGCAACTGAGAAGATCGCAAATTATTCTCTACAAAGTCTAAAAGTCATTCGATGTATTAACAAAAAAACATGAATTTCTGTTAGTCGATACGGAATTATCATTAGAATTTATCGATACTGAAAATAAAATGAAAGCGTTGTTTAAGGACGTTCGCGCTAATTGTTTGTGCGCAACGTTACTGCGCAGGTAACGCGACTGTAATATGTCACGCATTACTTCGAGCATTAGTGAAGTTGAGGTTTTAAAACCTTTGCAAAAAGCGTGGACGATAAGCCTTGCACAGCGTTGGATCAGAGAAGATCGTGATCAGTCAAAATTGATTTAAAAAGTTTATGAAAGTCAAGTAGACTACTGCACGACTGATATTCGCGAGGTTTTATCAGTCGTGCACTAGTCTACTTGACTTTCATACAAATTTTTCAAGCATCAGTTAAAATAACATGGCGGCAAAAACGCCGAGGAAAAAATTCCAGGCCGGCAAAAGAATGGCACATTTATTTCCGAATCATCATGAAACTTCAAAGAGAAGTGAGCGGGAGGATGGAAAAGCTCTGGAAAAGGTAGCTGATCGAGTAGACTAGTGGCTGAAAGTTTGGAAAACTCGAGGACGAAACGTTGCGTAAATTTAATGGGGCTGTTTCTTTTTAATGTTTTTATTACCCTACGAACTTAAGTTCAAAGTGAATGCATGTTTTTAAAGTTCTTTTCCTTTACTTTCGTGAAAATTGAGCAGTACTTTCGTCCTCGTCCGCTTGAATAGTGCGGACCTGCGTGGAAACAATCAGCGATTGAATTTCACAAAAAAACACACTCCAGAGGATGAGCATGGCGGCAATGGAGAGATATTATACAAAACACCAACCAAATGAAGATGACCCCTGCTTAAAACTTCGTTGCTATGCTCGAGAAGGGTTTTTTTTCCGGTAAAAACCTTTCATCTCTTCAACGATCGATCCTCTCTTGGGTTCCAGTCCTTGCCCGACAGGTCACGCAAAAGCGTGACAAACGAACTTTTCCAAGAGCTTTGCAAAATCACATCGATTTTACTCGTTCAGATCATCGGTGACCCCTATTTTTTTAATCATGAATCACTTACTTTACTTACTATCTACAAAATATGATGAAATGAAAAAATTCTCACCGTAAGAAGTTATCTTTTTTAAACATTTTCTTTCCTCGTGCCATCGAATTCTGGTAGTGGTTGCAACAGATAGAGCTTACGAAAACGCTCGTCAAGGATGAACTCTACTGTTTACCACATCCCTAGCGGCATACAATTATCTAAAAATCTCACTCCTAAAAACCTATGCACGGAAACTTTCACTCCAACAGTTTATTTTTATGATTTTCGATGGATGAGCAGATGAGCCTACATCTCGCTATTATGACCGATTTCTCGAAATTAAGGCATTTTTCCAGTGCCATTTTCTCCGAAACAAAGTCGGTAACCCCCATTTTTTTTTTCATTTTTGGAGTATGTACTTTATGACCTAACTCTAGGCGAGAAATGAAGAAAATCTCACCGAAGGAAGATTTTGGCGCGAACGTCCTTAAGTACTTTTCTGCGTGTCTTCTCTTTCCCTGTATTTGCCATCTTGAAGAATGCCGGGTGTTGCGAAAAACTGGAAACAATCTTGTTACCAGGTCCCTTTGATGCTCAGAGCACAAACTTAACGGCCACAACCGAACGAGCTTCGACCTGTTATTTTACACCGTGCAACGCCTGCTGAAACATTTTTGCAGAGCCGTTGCACTAAGTTACAGCTAAAAGTTTCACCGTGTAACAGTGGCTTTGTGCTGCCATTGATAATTTTGAAGTGACCATGTAATCTGTTGTTTCTCTTAGTAGAAGAGTAATGGACATTTAGAGTTATAGAAGGCAAAGTAGAGTGTTAACATAAATTGATTTGACTGTAAAAAAAAAAAAAAAAAAAAAGGATAATTAACTTGAAGGCTGAGGCTTAAATCAGTGTTTGTTAACTCAACTGCAATGAATCTTTTGTTAATTTAACCGAATAAATTTCTCACTTAGGGTGGTGAAGCAGATGGGATTAAAAGAGATGTATTGTATGAAAACAGCTGCATTTCCACATGTGCCTCAGAACATGAGGAAATCATCGCTTCTGGCAACATTGATTCTGCATCACCCTTGATGTGCTTCCCCTCTACATCGGCAGAAGATCACAAAGAAACAATCACCTCTAGCAGCAATGAATGTGTGATACCCTTGATTGCCATTAGCTGCCCTACAACATCTGGGGAAGGACAAACCCTCCCTTCTGGCAACGATGAATGCACAATACCCTTTTTAAGCCTTCCTTCAATGAGTGGAGAAGAATGTGATGAAACCATCGCTTCTGGCAACATTGATTCTGCATCACCCTTGATGTGCTTCCCCTCTACATCGGCAGAAGATCACAAAGAAACAATCACCTCTAGCAGCAATGAATGTGTGATACCCTTGATTGCCATTAGCTGCCCTACAACATCTGGGGAAGGACAAACCCTCCCTTCTGGCAACGATGAATGCACAATACCCTTTTTAAGCCTTCCTTCAATGAGTGGAGAAGAATGTGATGAAACCATCGCTTCTGGCAACATTGATTCTGCATCACCCTTGATGTGCTTCCCCTCTACATCGGCAGAAGATCACAAAGAAACAATCACCTCTAGCAGCAATGAATGTGTGATACCCTTGATTACCATTAGCTGCCCTACCACATCTGGAAAAGAAAAAAAAAAAAAAAAAAAAAAAAAAAAAGCCCTCCCTTCTGGCAACGATGAATGCACAATACCCTTGTTAAGCCTCCCTACAATAAGTGGAGAAGAATATGATGAAACCATTGGAGACGATGAAGGAGAACTCATCGGTGATATCAATGATGAAAGTGGGATTCCTTTGCTCAGCTGCTCTTCAACATATCCAGCAGGAAATGAAGGAACTGACATCGCTGATGGCAACAATGCGATACCTTTCGTGGTAGTTTCGTCATCCGCGTCAAACCAGGAAGATGTTCCCACCAAAAATATGGGCGATGAATGTGATGAGGATTGCGAGTCATTTGCACCACTTGATCTTATAAAACTTGCCTGGCAGATTGCACGTGGCATGGTAAGTTAATAATGGTTGGAATGACATAAGTCAATTTTCGCAAACCATTTGGTTATACTCGCTATTGCTCAGCTAGCTTCAGGGTCTAGGCATTGCGGCAATAAGATCTCTGTTTGTGACTGGGAATCACGATTACCTAAACTTTATCCAAGTCAGCGTTGTAATATTGTTGTGCGCAGCATTGGTCTTCTGATCTTTGTGTAGCTTTGTAATGCCTGGCTTGGCATATCAGTTCATGTTATTGCTCCCAGTTTCCTTATGGTGTTCTTTTAGTATCATCCTGATGAGATTTTTAGTGGAGGGGAAGTATTGAACTCCTATCCTTGTACAGTGGTATAAACAAATTCTTCCGTTAAAAAAGTGCTATGACCTAAGGCTAAGTAAGTCTATGTGAGAGGCAGTGTGGCCCAGTGGTTAGGGCGCTTGCCTTCAGATCCGGAGATCCCGGGTTCAAGACCCGCTCTGACCACTCGTTGAATTTGATCCTGTTAGTCCCTGGTTCAACTTCCCAGCCACACTTGTAAATAGCCAACTGGTTTGCCTCCAGCCAGTTGGGATTCTTAACAGTTGTTGTTGTTCTGTTCTGTTGTTTTGTTGTGTTTCATTGGCCCTGAAAAGCCCCTATGGGGAGCATTTAATTATGTATGTATGTCTGTCTGTCTGTCTGTCTGTCTGTCTGTCTGTCTGTCTGCCTGTATGTATGTATGTATGTATGTATGTATGTATGTATGTATGTATGTATGTATGTATGTATGTATGTATGTATGTATGTATGTATGTATGTATGTATGTATGTATGTATGTATGTATGTATGTATGTATGTATGTATGTATTTATTTGAAGGAATCAATTATGTTAGGAGTCACTTTCTCTGGATGTACAATAGGCCATTTCCGAGTTCAAGTCTGCCTCCTCTTCAAAGCGAGTCTAAGTGCGAAGTTTTTCTTATGAAATGAGTCATAAATCAGTCATATTTCAAGTACAACTATTTACCATCACAAAAACTTCGCACTTAGACTCGCTTTGAAGAGGAGGCAGACGTGAACTCGGAAATTCCTTATTGGCGTGATATGATCAATGAGTCTCTTTGGCCCAACGGTTTCTTGAAATTCTCCAGTTCCCAAGCCACTAGCCAGGACTTTGCATCTCAAATCCCTAGCGATACCCATGGTTATTCTTTGTCGTTTACAGAACTGTCTTTCCCAGAAGGGCCTAGTCCACAGGGACTTAGCAGCAAGGAATATTCTCGTGGGACATGGTAAGAAAATCAAGATCGCGGACTTTGGATTGATGCGGCAATTGTACCATGAGGTGTACGAAGAAGACACTGAGAAGAAACTGCCAGTGAAGTGGATGGCTCCTGAGTCAATTTTTGAAGACATCTTCACCACCAAGAGCGATGTGTAAGTATCAGGTTTCGTTTATTATATTCATTAAATACAAGATAATCAATATGATGTTAGTGCATTTTTCATTCAATGGATTGTATTCAATGTTAGAGATAACATGTCATCTTTGGTCTTGTATTAAATAAATTCCACACCTAAGTTCAAACTACACACCAGCAGCAAAATGAACACTGTTTAGTAATTTTGCTGATCCATTTGTTTTACTTGCAGTTGGTCCTATGGCGTGGTTCTGTGGGAAATTGCAACTCTTGGTCAGTAATAAGAATTATTTATTCAATTTTAATTAATATATTTGTACCATATTTTTGGTCATTTGCCGATAATGAGCCTCCAATGCAAGGTGTGTTTTGTGAAACTACACTCATTCAAAACTGTGTATCTCTTTGGTAGTACTATAACCTGGCCTCAGTTGTTCAAACTAAGCCTGGATAACTTTATCCAGTAGATAAGTCACTATCCATTTTTTATAAAGTATACTCCACATTGAACGACTAAACGTTGGCCAAGACTTTCGCACACACCTACATGTAATACGTTAATGCTCAGGGTGTGCATATTCATAGATACGTAAGCAAAGACTGAAATCTTCGCTCAAATTGATATTATCGGATAGTGACTGATACTGATTGTTTACTGACTATGTATAGGCAATTGAGTGGCTGACTGACTTCCCAATGGCCTACTTCCCATCTGACTTAATTGTTGAACGAACGAGCGAACAAAGGAACGATTTTCTTGGTTGTTTTTTTGCACTTTTAAACCCCATTACATAAATTCTTAGTGACAGGGTCCCCCCGGGGGTGAATATACAACTTTTATATTTCCTTCGCAAAAGGAAAGGAGACCTTCAAGGCTACATATGATTGTGTTTTGCCCAGAACACCCTAAGTGAGACCAAAATCCGAAATATATACCCCTAAGCGAGACGACGGGCATCCCTCCCCTTGAAATGAATTTATTCAACTTTGAATTTCAACATTTTCGCGACAAGTGTCCACTTTGGTTGAATAATCAAAACTTGGTTTGAATGACTGTTGTTGCTGGCACATCTGTGGTCGTCTTCTGAATATCACCACATGTTTGGCTGGCTCAGCGCATGTTTGCGTTTCTTTCATTTCGTGTACCGTTTTAGTGGGTGAAATCATTCCTAAAATAAAAAGGTTGCGAGTCGGGTGACAAATCACTGCTGCTAAGGCGAATATGTTATAAATTACAAGTAAAAGTAATGATATACCACGATGATGTTTCATTTCATTTTCTCACCGCCTGTGAATGAGCTGGCTGGACTCATGCACTGACTCAATCATTCAATCAATCAATCAACTTTATTTAAAGCAGGGTAAATGGCTCAGCAAGCTGGTTTTCAGACATGCTGTGTAAGAATTACAAGGTTCTATGAGTAAAATGAACTAAGAAGAGTGAAAAGTCTAGCCATCTGGCTGTTTGTCTAAATGTCTATCTGGCTGACCTACTGCCCGACTCTGACTGACGGAATGACTAACTGAATGTGTTAACAAAGGAATAAAGGAAGGAAGGTAGAGGTGGTCCATCCAGCTGGCTGGTTAACTAACCAACTTGATCAGTTACTCGAAGACTGATTGGCTGACCGACCAACACTGACCAACACACTGACTGACTGACGGACTGACTCAGTAAACAAATGAGGGAATGAACCAAATCTGGCCATCCAACTAGTAAAGCAGCTATCCAAAGGACTGACGGACGAAGAGAGCGAGTAGTTAATCAATAGATTAATTGAATAACTGGTTCACTGGCTAAATGACCAAGGAAAGAAATGGACTTACAGAAATAAGAGCAAGCAAACGAACGGGGAAACATACTCCGGTTTGGGGTTTTTGGGGGAGGTGGGGAGGGGCGAGGAGAGGTTAAACTTCTCTAAGATATTCCAACGCCAAGGCGTAGACATGACCAATCCGCCATTTTTCCTCAGTTCATGATGAAAATGGACTGAAAGATCTCGATCTTACCAATTTTGTGTGCTCAGCATTTGCATCTCTAAATGTGCACCTACTTGCTTATTTATTTATTTATTTATTTATTTATGTCTTTCTTTATTTATTTATTGTGAGGTTCAAATCTTTATGAATCGAGGTTTTCTTTAGTAAAACACCTCGCTTTCTTTAAATGGTTTATGGTGTGCCTCAAGACATGTTATGTGAATAATTTACAGGGGGCTCACCTTACGCTCAGATGAGACACAAAGAGGTCTTGGAGAGCTTGAAGAGTGGTTACAGACTGGAAAAACCTGACATGTGCACAGACCGTGTGTAAGTTCTCACTAAGTAACTATAGGCAGGAAACATCATATGAAACCATTTTAAGAAAGGTGTGGTACATACGATCGAAGTAGGAATGTTTAGAATTTCATAGTGTGAGTGAGTTGTTTGATCTGTTTTCATGCCTCTTTGCATCCATCTTCCTGAAACACAAAATTCTTGAAGATAACTACTAGGCTAACTACCAGGTAACACAGTTGAAATTTGTTGCGACTTCATTAGAATGTGAGTTTGAAAGAAAGACCTCCTGTCGTATCTGGTCTTGCAGAACTCAAAGATGTACAAAACCACTGGGTTTGCCTTAGTTTCCATTTCCTCCGTCTCACACTTCCTGAAACGACACAAGAATTGACTGGAGCTACAATTACATGGATTTCAGAAACCTTGCGTGTATAAAGCCTTTAGGTATTTTACTAGTGTGCCTACACGGAAGAAATGCTGCCGAGGGGAAGGGGTTAAGTTAAGTAGACACGGTTCGTGCGTGGAATTGAAGGGGGATTTTAATAGGCCATGAGTAGGGAGGGTACAAAAAGTAAAGGTAGACTCCCACTGGAGAAAACAAAGAAAACAGTAGTTAGAGGATACGAACATGTACTTCTTGACATGGTCAGTTTTAATAAGCGCAGAGTACTAGGTACTATGATTCGTGTCAATGACTGAGATAATATACTTTGCCCTTAAGTAAATTCCAAATCATAAGTAAGTGCGATCTGTTTGATTTAAAAAAAGGTAAGTTGTGGTTAAAATAACGACGCATCGTTTCTGAGGAAATACAGCGTAAATAACCCCCTGAGAGGACATAATTATGGTTACTAGTAAAATACGAAAACCAGAAGAATTGAAGAAAAGAAATTAAAGGTAATTGGGTAGCATTGGCATCGAGCTTGCTGATGATTTCCGAGTTCACTTCAATTTCGTTTTCACAGCAAGTGAAAGCGCGAATTGCCGTGGTTATTAGTTCTACATTTTGTGTGACTGAAGTACAGTAATATACGTGAGAAAGACTTGTGCATCACCAAATTCAGCTTGACAGTGGTCAGTACTAACTAACAGCTTGATTCAGTGTCACTCCTTTGAGGTGTCTTCACGACGAAGTTCACGGAAGTAAATCGCTGTCGAGTAGGGTTGGCATCTGGATGGGAGACCATCGAGATGTACGACACATGATGCCATTCGTAGACGCCATGTGCATCGTAATGCCTTTTTTTTTTAAATTGGGATACTCATATTCAACGGCCAGAATCCTGACCATTCATCAATCTAGTTCATGCAGCCTGGCAGCTTTCCCTATTTGTATTTCACAAAGCTTATAACGTTTATCACGGATAAAAGAAGCGAAAATGAACTGCAAGACTAAAAAACTGAGCAGTCTTACAGGTTAAGTTTCCTCGAATTGGGAACGTGGCTGCAAGCTTCTGTTGTAATTATAATCTTCTGTGTACCTAACAATTTGCTCAAACATTTATTAGGAACGAAGACTCTGGGACGTGGATCGTAATTCCTCAATTCGCACTTAACCACAATCCTTGCACCCCTGACCTTACTGCGACCACAAATCCTTGCGTTTCGAAGAAAATGTGTTCTTTTCTCGATTTGAGAGTTGCCTCGTTCGTTCGCTTCAGGTTCAATTACAGTTGGAACAGTGAAACACATGAATCAAACGGAAATAATGTTAATAGGTTATGTGAAGATCATCGATTTTCCTGCAGAGAAGAAAACTCCTTTTTTGTTAATTTTTAAGGTACACCTTGATGACAGACTGTTGGAACCAGGACCCAGATGAACGGCCAAGCTTTCAGCGGCTGTATAACAGACTTGACGATATGTTGGAGGAGCAAGAGGAGTACTTTAACTGGGACAATCACGACGAAACGAAATATTATTATAGCAAACAGGCTTCAAAGACAGCAGAAGTTGATGAACTGGACAACCTTGAAGTTGCAAATCTGCCGGATGTGTCCACGGTAAGTTTTGTAGTACAAACTTCTTGCCGTAGTAAACTTGTGCTTGGCCTTGCATGACAACTGAATTTGTGTATTGAAGTCACCTTGAATCTTGTGCTATCATACCTTTGATCTTAGCGGGGGTCAAACGCATCAGAAGCTGATGAACCAGCCCAACTCCAAGTTGAAAATCCTCTGCAAGTCTTGCCGTATGAGCTCCAAGCTGCACGGTGATGAATTGGTTCATTAAATCACTTTTGAAACTCCTTAAAGTTATGCCAATATGCTTTGATCTCATTGCTGCCAGACACATCAGACGTTTAGGAACAGGAAAATCATCAGGTTGTATGTGTCCAAGACAGGTCTTCAAGCTGAATGATTTACAGTTGTCAACAAATGCTTTGCCTAGCATAACTGAGCTATCAATATTTTTAGTTAAAGTAAGTTACGAGACATAGCTGGAGATTTAGCTTTATGAACTTTGGTCTTAATCAGTTTCTCGGTTTAAGATAGACCTTGTAGTTAGATTGCTGCTAAAGCTACTTCTTAATTGATTGATTGATTGATTGATTGATTGATTGATTACCAAGTGAGATATTACACTGTCTAAGTACAACTAGCTACCAAACAAATTGCCCTCTGTCAGGCACATGTTCTTACCGAGACGGACAGATTTTAACAATTTAAGCCTCAAAGATCTGCCTTGCCTTGACTTTGTTTGGCCATTAACAAGCAGGAAATGGAAAGAATCTCGGACGACACATAGCCCCAGGTGCACTCCCCTCGTCTCATGGTCCACTCTGCTCAAACAAACACAATGGCGTGCTTCTAGTCAGTAAAGGCAAGTTTACTTACACTGTTCGCGAGAAGCAGGTCAGGCCAGAGTGTTTCTTTGCTCTGCTAGAAGGCATTGGTTGCATATGTTAACTTGGCTAAGTCATCCAATTAAAAAAAGTCAAAAAGCTGTAGCTAGGCTGGGACATACTAATTGTTATCATCTGTGATCGTCATCATATCATTATTAATTTTTATTTATTTATTTATTTTAATAGTTTATTTCTTCTCATTTTTTTTGGCAATCCGTTACGCCCAGTGTTCCTCCATTGTTGCTCCTGTAGATCATGGACTGAGTGCTTTTAATAGGCAACTTTCACGCTAGCATCATTTGACTACAACTACTAGAATTCAGTTTGTTTTTCTTTTCTTATTTAACTTTTGTGTTCCCAGCGGGCTCAAAATACCAATAGCTATAATTCGCATTGGACAAGCAAAACCTGCAGGATTCTGGTACTTGTAGCCAAATGGCGTCATCATGCAAATGTTCTATTGGTGAATCTAAGTTCAACTGAGCAAATATTTAAATTAACGTTAGGAACGGACTTTCTCAACATGGCAAGCTCTTAATTAAAGTCGCCTTCAACCCACTTCAGAAGTGCACATAGTTAGATGTTCGCCTAATTTTGATATCAAACACCAAGTGTCCCTTTAACTGTAAGCATTTTGCTGCCTTTTGAAACAACAAAGTATGTGTTAGGGTTAGCATAATATTCAGGTTAGGGTCAATGCAGCTGATAATTTTTCCTTGCTCAGTGCAGCTTAGAGGACACTTAATAATGTTAATTGTGAGCATTTCTGGACACAAGTTGGGCGGAAGAGCAAGGAACACTTCTTGACGCTTATCAATATCGGCGTACATCTCAATTTAGTATAATTGCATAGGTGATTATTGACAATTCTCTGCGCTGATTGGTTGCCGATGAGGTGATTATTACGGGATAATCTCTTAAGCGGTTTTTCAAAATGGCGCAGGCGGAAGAGCAATGGGACAACATCGGCGAACATCTCAATATGTGCATTTCTGGACATATCCCATCCGCTACTTTCTGGGTTTTCTTTTCTCTAGGATAAACTTTTGACCTCATGTTTTGTCTCAACAAGGCTTCTACCGAGACCCCAATCAACCTAAGGACTCATTCAACTATTTAAACACCCTCTTCAAAGCAAAATTATAACGTGTTGGCCTTAAAGACTTTGGCAGTGTAAAGAAAAGAAACATTTTCAGTAA
>OX421457.1:17751316-17753816 GCA_949126865.1 Montipora capitata | reverse complement strand
CTGTTGGCTAAAAAGTACGGTGGCCCACAACTAAAAAGAGAATATCGCTGGCATAAAAGCGCACTATGCAGCCAAAACATTCGTCCGTTTTAGTGGCCTGAAAAAGATTTTTTTTTATCGACGGAGATCGGATAAACACCCGATGGCAGCCATGTTTGATTTGAGGTATTGAAGTCACATGACAAGGCCTCGACCAATCAGACATTTTTCGCCAGTGAAGTGCACGTGTCACGCAGGAGCGACCTGAGAATCAGGCTAGGTCTAAAGTGCGCTTCCAGAATCTGAAGTCCGTTGTGATTGGTCTACCATTCAGCAGACGCTCGTGGGTTCGTGGGTTCGATCGAAGTGTGGACTTCTCTTGTAAGTAAAAATTAGTATTATATTTTGAGATGTGCTAGTTTTTGACAAGTGATTTAGTTTCAGATGAACTGTTTGAAAAGCTGGCGCGCCGAGATCGACTTGTATTCATATAAGTTTAATCGGTCTTACACAACAAAATGAATTAAAAGCCCAGGCAAGGTTTACGCGAACACGATTTCATGACTTCGAAACCGCGTTAAAATCGATTTGCTTTGGAAAGGTTTACATGGATCCGTTTTCGCTAGAAAATCCAAGTCGTAATGGTATAAGTAAGCGCTGCACTACGTGCAAATTACCTCCATACATGTCCAATACACTCGACCTGAGTCGGGTTGACCTCACTCGCAGGCGGATTGAGTCCGATCGCGACCGGAACCGGAAATGAGTGCATGGCGCTTGATCAGTGGTACCGGAAGTGAGGGTTAACAGGAGCGAGGGGGGTTGAAAAGGTTGGCAAACAGACTCGATCGGATCCGATGGAGACAGCTCTTCCTGGCAAGAGTCAATCGGCTCTCGGAAGTCAGTTCGCGCGTGACAGAAAATATCTCTTAGCCATGACACGAAACAAGCACACGCTACACGTGAAATATACGTCGTTCTTAAAGCCATGAGGCGATACAAGCGCGCTACACATGTAACATTAGTCGTTCTTTAAGACATGAGGCGAAAGTCAATATCACGAAACATTGCACTCCACACTATACCTCGTTCTTTAAAGCATGAAGCTGAACAAGATTTTCACAAATCCAGGTCATTGAATTTCCGATTGCGACAGAAATTCTTGTCATCCAATCTCCGACAATAAATTATTAGCTTTCCAGTCAAATCCACTGATTTCAGTGACGAAGACAAAGATAATCTGCGTGAACGAGAGCCTTTCCCTGGATGAAAACTTTCATTTGTTTTCTAATTGAAATTGTGATTAATTCCATAAGACATTATAAACTTCTATAGCATTCTGGAACTGTTCTAGTTAGAAGAGCTCTATATTGATTATATGTGAAATACAGAATGGTCAAGGTTATGACATTAGAAAGTTCTATAGCATTCTAGAACTGCTCTAGTTTGAAGAGATCTATAAAAAGTTCTATATCATTCTAGAACCGCTCTAGTAAAATGGTCGTATGTGCAAAATTCTAAAGTTCTGATTAAAGTACTAGAGCTCCAGTTCTAGAGTTCTAAGTCAGTCAAATTCGCAGTTCTAGAGTTCCGAGTTCTAGAGTTTTAAGTTCTAGAATTCTCAATTGTTATATGTTACCCTCTGTGGGCTCTAGAATGTCTAGAATGTCTAGAGTTCTAGAATAGCCAGACTCTCTAAGTGAGTTCCAGAACGTCTAAACTGCACACTAGACTTGGTTGATGTCACTGATTACCATTCACTAGTTTAAATACTAAGCACTCATTTAAGCAAAAACAAATCCCCATGAATTCCATGTAACCGCGTTATACCTCGACCGTATCCAAGCACCTTAAGTGAGCTAAAACGTTCCGCCGTTTTCCCAAACGAATTAAAAATGGACATGAAAACTTGACTAAACACGGTATCGCTCTTTAGCTTTCACTTTGCGGTTCGGTTAACTACGCTTTTCACGAGATTATGTGAAGAAGAAAGCACTCGTTTACTGATTAAGCCTAAGCGCTCCTTTCAGTTATTAGGTCCCAGTAAGCACTCT
The DNA here is from genome assembly GCA_949126865.1 of Montipora capitata. NCBI lineage: Eukaryota > Metazoa > Cnidaria > Anthozoa > Scleractinia > Acroporidae > Montipora > Montipora capitata. The sequence goes on along the minus strand of OX421457.1, from coordinate 17,751,783 downwards.
CGCAAAAGTTTAGCTTTCATTTTGCGGTTCGGTCAACTACACTTTTCACGCAATCTCCGACAACAATAAATTATTAGCTGTTCAGTCAAATCAGTGTAGAAGACAAAGATAATCTGCGTGAACGAGAGCCTTTCCCTGGATGAAAACTTCCATTTGTTTTTCTAATTGAAATTGTGATTAATCGGAATAACTGATATGTTATTTATTTATGAAAATAAGTAAGATGTTTAACAAACCCAAAAAATGATTACTACCCCAACAAGAGCTTGTTCGCCGAACGTCCGGCTCGGTGTGCGCTTGCAATGTCACTGAACCACCGAAGCCATCGGAGATGTGTCCAGAAATGCGCGCAACAACCAAAAATGGCAAAAAAGAGAAAATGTTGGCGAATTTGGCAAATATGGCGAAAATGACAATTTTGCCACAATCGCCAACAAGGTAAAGCACAAAGCAGAGAGTTCTTAGGC
>OX421457.1:17733816-17741316 GCA_949126865.1 Montipora capitata | reverse complement strand
AACGTTTCAGTAAATTTCTTTTAAAGAGGGGGGGAGGGAAGGGGTGATTTACACCATTTTAGAGGTCACCCAGCCGTCATCCAAGCAATGGTTCTCTGGCTCACACGTTGAATTATTATTATTATTATTTTTTTGTCGTGTCTCGTTTTGAGGTCTTTTACTTTTTAAGATTGGTAATAAATTCAGTTCAAAGATAAAAAAACACGGTCTTGACTGAAACTCACTCGTTCCTTCTTTTAAGGGGCTTTGTCACTCAAAATGATATAATTCAATGATCTGGGGTGCAGGGATGGTGCAGTGATGAGAGCACTCGCCTCCTACTAATGTGGCCCGTTCGATTTCCAGATTCGGCGTCATATGATGGTTAAATTTGTTGGTTCTCTACTCTAAACCGGGAGGTTTTTTCTCCGGCTACTTTGGTTTTCCCATCTCCTGAACATTTGACTTGATTTGCGTTAATTGTTAATTTCAGTTTACAGTGTCCCCAATTAGTGCTTCAGCGCTAGAACGACTAGACACTTAATAAGTTGCTTTCCTTTCCTTTTTTTGTCCAAAATACCCGAAACGTAGAATGAAACATTGCAATAACTACTTAAAACTGTGGAACAACATAAAAGTAATACTGCAAAAGGAAAGACAAGCATGGATGGGCATAAATGTACAAGATTGAAGCGGATTACATTTGGGTAATCTTAAAAAAAGTTGGACCGACGTTTTCCAAAATTATGACAAATCGCCTGGATAACGGTGGGTTTTTTTCTCAGAATCATTTCGTTTGTGATGTAAGGATAATTTTATTGGTAAAAGAATTCCACATTACTATTCTCGAGTTTTAAACTCGTGATTGACTAAAGATTTTCCCGAAACACCCTAAAATAACGCAACATATCCCCTTTAAGTGAAATAGTCTGCAAAAAAAAAAACTAACTGGACGTTGCTCTGACGGACGTTTTCCCGCATGTCATGCATGTCTAGAGTTGCACTAAGCAAACGTTTATGCCAGACACTAAGGAGCACTTTTATTAGATAGTACTTGATCCGCAAAAATAAGTTCCAGCAGAAAAAACACCAGGAAAATTAAAAAGTGTAAAAATTACTCCCGTTAATATACCTAAAAATGGCTTTTAATCCACATACAGTGGGGTAAAAAGATCGTTTATTTTGATATTTGCATCGAGAAAAAGCAATTGCAGCTTGCTACAAACAAAACGACACGATAAAAGGTTAAGTCAATGCTTTTCCAGTCTCTAAGGCATAAGAAACGAACTCAAAGCAGTCAATCAAAAGGTCACGTTAACCATTTTCTAAGGCCTCCAGGATGCCACAATTTTCCACCCGTTCTCGATGATGGAGGGGTTTTTTATCCAAAAAGTAACAGAAAATGAAAACAGACTTGCAGCTTGAAAAGAAAACCGGAAAAATTAGCTCCTAACGGAAATTTCAGTCAATTCGCGCCGCAAAAATTTGTTCCCGCAAGCCTCAAAAAATCGCCAATCCGCAAAATAAAAGTCCAGCAAAAATTTAATGCTACACGGTAACAGTAAAAGGCAAGCCAAAAGACAGATGAAGAAAAAATAACAAAGTTTTTATATAAAACTCTGAATTTCGATTTCTCAGCGAAAGATTAATGACAGTCAATTGTAAAAACACTAAAGTTCTGTCAGAAGGAAGAGATTAATCACGTGCTAGGCAAACACAAAGGTGCACGTTATCACCTTGTGTCAACAATGTTAATTCTTTGTCGCGTTCTTAGTTACTATAGAATTTGCCGTTTGGTTTCAGTGTTGTACATAACAGCACATTTAATAAAATATTAACGAGAACTCAACGAAGAGGTAAATCAGTGACTAATTTTTTGTGCGCGTGGCGATGTTTATTTCAAGCTTCTTTTTCAAATTTTTGACAGACATTAAATTACAAAAAAATATTCCACTTAAAGGTCGTTAAAAAGCTTTATTTTTGGGCGTTCATTTGGACGAAAAATGTTACAAAAACCTCTTCCAGCGAAAAATGTCTTGAAACAAACAAAATATTTGCTATTAGAGGCAAAACACCCTTCTATTTTAACTGCAAGCGGGCAAGCAAGAAACACAACAGCAATTAAATAAATTTCAGTCTCACAGTTCAGGATCACTTTCGGAAGAACCTTGACCGTGAATAATGAAGCACAAAAGAGACCACAAGCTTTCTTTCAAATAATTCTTCACTGTCACATTTCCATTTTTTTTTACCTAAAGACTGTGCAGAGTTGAGTACAAAATAAATGTAAATTGCCAGACAGCTGAGATGCGACTTCAGTAAACACTGTGATGCATTCAAGGCGTTCGATTCCTTTTAAACCCATATTCTGAATTAGCCATTTGGTTTCAGTGTTGAACATAACACCGCAGTTACCCAAAGAATTTTAAAAACAAAGCTCACTTTGTGATATTAGACGGCGAAAGATGCAATTGTTTTCGAAGACCATTACTTGTCGCTTTGAAGATTCCAGATATTTATTTTACACCACCTGTCTTGTTTATCCAATTGACTACCACTAAAACGCCACTCGCGTTTCAATGACTTTCGACGGCATTGCAGGTTAATTAAATGTTCTACTGTGTAACTAACACAGGATAAAATCTATGCATTTCTACTACCTAACCTAACCTAAAAAGCATATGTGCAGAAGACTCTACGCACGAAGACACTACTTAGCAGGAAAGAATTTTCCCGACATGAAAAAAAAATAACTAGACTCTCTTCACGAGCTTAAACTGGGTTGCCGGTGGTACATGTTACACAAAAATAGAAGGCACTGAGTTAAGTGGTGTTGAAGGGCAGCGTTCCAGTTAATTTTTTCAAGTGGGGGGCGGGGCGGGGGGGGGGGTCATTTGGACCATTTAAGGGGTCACCCAGACATCGTGCAAGCAGTGGCCCTTTGGCTCACATGTTCTCACGTTTATTATGTCCCAGAGGCGAATCCGGAAATTACAGAAAGAAGGGGCCGAAGAAATTGCGTCGAGAGCGCACACTCCTCCACCCCCCCCCCCCCCCACCCCCCCTCCACATGCCCTCTATACGACAAATTCACGTTAGTGATGTATATCTGTCTGATGCACACTGTAATACTTGAAAGTCGGTTGGTTACGGAAGCACTTTAAATACTGTACAGGGGAAAAGGTAGGGGAGCACAGCCCCCTCGCCCTCCCCCCCCCCCCCCGAAATCCGCCCCTAATGTCCTGTCCCGTTTTCAGATGACGTTTTCCTGCATGTCATGCATGCCTTGCAGTTGCACTAAGCAAACCTTTGTTCCACACACTAAGAAAGGACTGTACATGATGTTTCCGCTTCATAATTCTTCTTCTTTTCAGTCTAATCTGCACCAAAAAATAACGTAAAAGCCGGGAGTTAACAGTCTGAAAAGGCAGGCTAAAAGATACCCTGGGTGCCAAAAGAATTTTTTTTCAAGGTTGGAGAGAACGCACCGGTCAACGGTCGACCGTTGATTTGGAATCGCGGAGCGTTCTCTCCGACCTTGAAAAAAATTTTCTCTGGCACACAGGGTAACCAAAAGACAGATGAAGAAAAAAGATAACATAGTTTGTATATAAAACTCTGTAAATAGCCAAACAACTGAGATGCGACTTAAGTTAACACGTACAGATGCATTCAAGGCGTTCGATTCCCTCAATATTATTTAAAGTGCTCCTAACCCCAAAATATTTTTTTTCGCTAAAATGAATCTTTGCAACTGTTCGAAACGCATTGCGGCCATTTTTTCTTTTTTCGAACAAATCCTGCCTTTTTATAGAACAAGATTAAATTTAGTTAAACATCTAATGATAAAAAAGAGCGAAAGAAACTTTACACAACGTTTCGATGACTCCATGTCATCACTTTCAAGTGAAAAGAAAATAAAATTTGATAACTTAATATATACCCTGCGAGGTGTTTACGTTTTATAACCTCGCACGGTATATATTAAGTTATCAAATTTTATTTTCTTTTCACTTGAAAATGATGACATGGAGTCATCGAAACGTTGTGTAAAGTTTCTTTCGCTCTTTTTATAGAAGCCTATAAAAAGGCAGGATTTTTTTAGAAAAAGGAATAAAAATGGCGTCAATGCGTTTCGAACAGGTGCAAAGATCCATTTTAGCGAAAAAAATATTTTGGGATTAGGGGCACTTCAAGCCCATACAGAATTTGCCATTTGGTTTCAGTGGTGTACATCATTGGTAACATCACACTTAGTAAAATATTAATTTAGCAACAAAGCTCACCCAGTTGATACGGAGATCAAATTGTTGTCGAAGTCCATTAATCGTCGCTTTTAACGTTCCAGATATTTATTTTTCACCGCCTGTCTTGTTTATCCAATTAACGTTCCATTCTTGAGTTCCATAACGGTATATTTTGTTTAGAGACCCACTAAAACGCCATTCGTGTTACAACGACTTCGACGCCATTGCAGGTTAATTAAGTATTCTACTTTGTCCAACGGATAATACCTACACATTTCCACTACCCCCTACCACAATACGCCCAGAAGACTCTACGCACAAAGACAATACTTAGCAGGGGAGTGACAGGAAAGACCTATTGCGCAACTTTTCCATTTTCATGTCACGGGCAAAAAAACAAAAAAACAAATTCGACGTACTTACTAAGCCAGTAAAAATTTACTCTCCTAGAAGAGGCTATTTATGGCCAGATAATTCCATCGGAAATAGCAGCTGCTTTATTGTTCATCAGCGTAACAAATTCTTGCCGATTTTGGGACTCATTTTGTTGAAACTTAAGCATACTTCCAACAGACCTGTTTATGTTCGTGAGTTATGCACGCGCTGCGGGCCTATCGTCACCACGGACTTAAGAAACTCAGACACTCTTACAACCCGCGTGTGCTTAAGGACGTTGCCTACTATTGTTATTGCGCATACATTTTGCGCATCTCGAGATACTCGGGTTTCCTATCGGTGATGCTTACAAATACAGTGATATTTTTGCGCGGTTTAAAACTATCCGGAGAAAGTACCGGTAGATCTTAGTAAGAACTCTTGGTGTCCAAACAGAAAATTGGGGGTAACCATGCATTTTGAAAAGATAATTAAGCTTCAATTTGAAAAGGACCGCCATACATTGCTTCGTATTTTAATACCTTTTAAAAATACTATTCTTCAATTATCTTTGAAAAAAGCGTGGTTACCCCCAATTTTCTTTTTTAATTTCAATAACACTTGTTAAGATCTACATTTCCTGCACAATCATAAACGATTTAGAAACACATGAAACAAGAAATATAAGTGAAAGAAACCGACGTTTCGGTGCATCTTGCGCCTTTTTACAAGGTTATAAAGATAAAATGCGGTTTCTGAAAAGGCTAAGTTAAAACAAATTTGCATAAAAGAGTGCCAAGCTAATTATATGAATACTTTAGCACGAAGAGAATCCTGCCTTGTTAATGAAATGCTGTGTATTCAATATCTTAAACCAGCATTGAATGTACAGTCGGATTCTCTTCGTGCTAAAGTATTCATGTAATTAGCTTGGCACTCTTTTATGCAAATTCGTTTCAACTTAGCCTTTTCACAAACTGCATTTTATCTTTATAACCTTGATAATGGCGCAAGATGCACCGAAACGTCGGTTTCTTTCACTTATATTTCTTGTTTCATATAATCATAAACCGGAACAAAAATACCTTTGAATTAGTAGGCACCGTCCTTAAGCTCCCTATTAAGCAAGGAGACCCAGTATGTGTGGATAAAGCGAATGTGCCCCGCCTAAGGTGGAAACTCGGTACAGTTAAGGACTTAATCCAAGGAAGAGATAATCTGGTTCGAGCAGCCGTTGTTTAGATAGCTCCGGAGGATAGAAGACCTGAAATCAAACGTCCAGTGCAAAGCTGTATCCTGCTGACGTACAAATGACGAATTCAGATTTAACTCAACCAGGCATTACATTTGTTCCTGATAAACAAGTGGAGTTCATTTACAATAACTGAACATTTCTCTTTGTCGTAGTTACCTCTCGTGGAATTTGTCAGAACTTGACTTTCATTGTCGGGAATTGCTCTTATTAGTGCATTCAGAATAGTTTCATTATGTAACATGAAGTTATTTTTACTTTACTTTGCCATGTGCTGTGAATAGATTTTCCAGAATCTTAAGCGTGGAGAAAAAAAAAAACAGGAAGGAGCAATTCAACTTCGTCTAATTTCCCCATATTTCCATCGTGCACAGGTTTAATTTAACAAAGCGAAGTTTCACGTATTATTCTGTACTCCAAAGAATCAATTTATTATTGTCGAAAGGAAAAAAAATTCAGAAAGTGTGTTCATGTATATTGTATAATGAAATTGAAGACATCATCCTCGCACTTGATGGACAATTTGAGAAAGTGCCTCGTATATGCACCTGAAAAATTTCAGGTAACTTCAACGGGATATACGAGACAAAAGCTCAAATTGTTCACATAGCGCGAGGATAATTTCTTCAATTCATCTCTCATCCCCACTTCACAAATATTCATTTCTTTCATTTTATTTATTGTATAAATAAATTACACACACACCCAGAGCTGTCATACAACGCTGGGAGCCAGGGATTTTCCACAGAAATTCTGAGTTAGAACCCAGGCTACAAAGATAGAAAAACAAAATAGTGTCCACAAAACAACTAGACTTCCCCGCTACTTAAAAATTAAGTTACAGGCTTGCACACAATTGATTTCCTAGAGATTTGATTATTGACCTGATCATTCCAGGACATTCCACGTGAGATCATCTTTTGTGGGCTTATTTGTCTGGTGACAAGGGAAGGTACGCTATTAAATGGGAGGGGTGGGCCGGCGTATTGCCTTCATTGGGGCTATTAATGAAATTAATTACAACGGTTACACAAATTACGTAGGATTTGCACTCTAGGTAAACCACAGTTCTCTACACCATTTCATGGTAGACTAAAACAATCAGACTAAGGCAAACAAGCATGATAGCAAAATACAGCAGAGGCATTAAAATGTCTTTGCGCAGTGTAGCTCTTGTAACTGCTTCATCGCTTGCCACGCATGGAAAAGAAGCACTGTTCATTCCATGCCCCTTCGGGAATAATCTTCCACTTCTGATTTGCATTTCCATGCTTTTCGTACATGATAATCTTGCCTCCCGGATTTTTATTTCCCTGTGCTACATCCATAACCAAGCCATTCAAGCAGCTCTTAATGACCCCTTCTTCAAATTTCCATTTCTGATTGAGACCACCATTTGCAACCCAACCAATCACAGGTGTTCCTGAATTCTTGTTGCCACCTTGGATATCTGCATATAGACCCTGTTTGCTGACAAGTCTACCATCTGCTTCCCACCTCCAAAGTTGGCTGGGCCTTCTGTTGGTTGGATTATTGACCAATTGACTACCTTGCATGGATTGAGAAATATCAAGAACGAAGCCATTGAGTTCACTGACTATGTAGAAATAATGGTTCATCTTGGTTACTTTCAGGGTCTTCTCTCAG
>OX421457.1:17721316-17728816 GCA_949126865.1 Montipora capitata | reverse complement strand
ACAGAAGCTAAAATTTTCAAATTTGTACACATAACTTAAGAGCAATTACTGGGCTTTATCCATTTCACCTGACTCAGACTATGAGCTGCACCTGAAACGACCAACAGAGAGCTGTTTCATTAATAATTATTTCACTGCCGGCATTAAGGGTTTTAGAGCAAATGTTGACTTGCAACCTGTATTTAAGTCTAAACGCCCATTCTAAGTAGGCACCCATCTTAAATCGATTAGCTTTCAATATTGGTAATGGGTCTCTATTTTTCGAGCAGCGTGCTTCGAAAAAAAATTTTCCTTTTTTTCTCTTTTTTTTTTTCCTTTTTTTTCCTGACGAGAAAATTTCTAAGTATAGGGTAAACTTCATGTAATTGAAGTGAAAGAGGAAACGCATATTTAATCAGTTGCTTGGATGACTCGGATGATCATCTGAGATGGCTTGCACCAACTGATCTAAATTTAGATTATATGGGTATTACCCATTTAGATTGTGTAACACGGGTGCTACCAGAGAAGTTAGTTCACAAGAATGTTCATACAGATGCATGCCTGAACTATGGTTACGAAAAATATTCCCTGCAACAGTTTTTGTTAGTACTGACCTACCAGAAAAAAAGGGTATGCATTGCAAAATCACCAGAAGAACTTGATGAACTGGATAATGCATGTGCCGACATCTTTAAATCTAATATTATTGAGCGACACACTTTAAGGCCACAACGTATTCTTTCTGTAGATAAGCTATGTCTTGCAGAGTTTGTTGCCTACTATAATAAAAAATACAGTAAGGACTACCAAGAAACAGCTGGTTCTCAACCTGAGGTTTTAACTGATGATGTCATTGAATTACACCACAATTGTGGTCCTGATACATCACCTCCAGAAAAAATAAGATTAATGAACACAAATGAAGTTATGAAGTGTAGAAAAGTCAAAGCTGTTATACGATATCACAAGTCAAACAAAACAAAAGAACCTGAACTGTATTTTCATCATCTCCTGATGCTGTATTTCCCATGGAGAGATGAAACAAGTCTTTTAGGAAGACAAGTGGTAAAACATATGCTTCTAAATTCAATGAACATAAAGTAAAAGCTGTAGTGAAACGAAACAGAGAGACTTTTGACCCTGATGCTGTTACAGAAGCACTTGAATTTCTTAGAAATAACCAGGGCAATATCATCCACTCCAGCTATGATTCTATGCAGATTTCCAAACAGGTGATGATTTACCTGCAATGTCTGACCAAAAGAAAACACAGGTGAGGATGTCACTAGCTGACCTCAAGTTGATCATAACAGATAAAATCTCTATGGTTGCTAACACTACTTTGCTTCATATCCATCCAAGACTAAGAAAAATATTTGGCACATCAAATATTGCAACACCTGTTTGCAGGCAATAGCATTCTTGCTATTCGTAAAATGTATCAACTATCACCAATACATGAGGACAGTCTTAAGAGTAGGTGCCTTGATTGTAAGAGACAAGATCAGAATGAGGAGCTCAATGGCATGTTCTGGGAGAGAGTGACGAAGGGTGTCTTTTTGGAGTCCGAAATCTTCCAGTGTGGCATTTATGATAAAGTAGCTAACTTCAACATTGGATGCCAAACTTCTGTGATGATTCTACAGAAGCTTGGAATTTCTCCAGGGTATTATTGTCTAACAGAATCTCAAAGGCCAGATTCATTGAGAATTTCCAAAGCAAACTACAAAGAGTGTGAACAACTTTAATACATAAGTCACGAAGGAGACTGCTTCATGGAAAAAGAAAGAAAAAAAATGAGAAAAAACAAGCAAAAGAGGTAGACACTTATGTACCTGGTGCATTTTGATGGGTACAACAAGATATTCATCAAAAACCGTGTTATTTATTGTTGTGGAGTGCTAAGTATGACTGACTTAACTTTATCTGCTGTCTTATTAGTTTTGTAATTTTGCTAAGGCAGCATTGGTATTAAAAATGATACAAGTATCTTGGCTACCTTTTGTGCTGTTGATATGAAATTTTCAGTAAGGTTTCCCCAAATAATTGTTTTATGTGTCTTGCTTGGGCCGTGTTTACTTTGTGTCGAAAAAAATGTTATCTCTCGGTTGTGTTTGCTCCACGAAGTTGGGATTGTTGAAGCGTGTATCCCAAAAAACAGTAAATTTTTTATTTAACAGCAAAATAATCTCCCTTGTAATTAATATTCAGTCAGCTAAGATTTTGCTAAGTCTAGTCTGAAGATATACGCGCGTATACTGTATACGCGTATTCAAAATAATGAAAACTCTTTCTCGCGCTGTGGCAAGCTGTCAAGCCATTGAAAACAACAATGACCTGTTAAGAAAAGAGGAAACAATAGGTTAGCTCATACATACTAATGAGGCATACGCGCATATACTGTATACGCGTATGTGCGTATATGCATACGCGTATACGCGTATTGGGCTGACGCGAATTACGCGTATATTTTGGTTCGGATATATCTGAGCTGCACTGTAAGAGATGACACGACAATGTAGCAAAGGAAGTCTATTGGGATTTCTGTAAGAAGAATGGGTTGGAGCATACGGAAAAGTGGTATGAACATGTCCCAGAAGGAGTAGTAGAAAATGAAGAAGTCAAAGTTTTGTGGGATATCAATGTTCAGTGTGACAATGTGAAAGAGGCAAGAAGACCAGACATAATTGCAATTGACAAGAAAGAGCGAAAGGGGATAATCATCGATACTGCTGTACCAGCTGATGTAAGAGTAGGGGAAAAAGAAAGGGAAAAGTAGAAAAATACCAGGACTTGAAGAGAGAGATAGGAAGATTGTGGAAACTCAAAATGGTAGAAGTCATACCTGTAGTGATAGGAGCCCTTGGAAGTGTCACCAAAGGATTTGATAGGTGGATTGGAAAGCTAGGGATACCATTGGCATTCAATGTTGGAGTACTTAATGAAAAAAACTGCCTTGTTAGGAACTGCAAGGATATTGAGGAAAGTGTTGGAAATGTGAAGAAGAGAAGAAGAAAAGACGGCAATGACAACAGCCAGAACATGATGTTGAAACTTTATAATAATAATAACAATAATAATAATAATAATAATAATAATAATTATAATAATTATTATTATTATTATTACTATTATTATTGTTATTATTATTATATTATTGTAATAACAATAAAAAGAAGTATTTCTAAAGAACTGATTTATTAATATCCAAAACCCACCTTATTTACAATAACAAATACTTATTCATAAAAATAAAATCTGGGGCCTTGTTATTAAATAACTTTCTTTTTTTTAGGGTGTTCAGGATGAAAATTCCATCAACTAGTTATCAGAGGGTCGTACATTAGGTAAGACTCTTACTGAAAGAACTTTTTTTTTTGTTTGCCTGTGACATGCTGAAAAACAAATCTTTCAAAAGCCCCCCGTTGTTAATATGAAAATATCTTTTCACTCTTTTCATGGTTCCATTGCTTGCATATTTTTTCTCTTTTATGTAAATTCCTTTAAAGACAAAAACACTTGAGCCGAACCCACATTCCTCCTCTGTAAAAGTTAAAAGGTCCTCAAAGTTTTCTAATTTCCACCTTTGTACAGAAATACAGAAATACATCCAACAAGAGAACTATTTTAAGGCTGTTAAAGTCAAACTCAAGTCACGTTATGAACCTTGCAGTTATAAACGCAAATTTAGCAATTGTGTAGAGAAGCCTGAAAAATTCAGGACTTCCACAGGGTTTGAACCTGTGACCTCTAGATACCGATGCAACGCTATAACCAACTGAGCCATGAAGCCACTGACTTTGGGAGCAGATCATTTCTGGATTCAAGTGTTCCCATGATGAATGAATCAATGAACGAAATGATATATGATCATTACTGATCAAGTAAATGCTTGGCATCTATGGTCAGGAACCCATGATCAGATGGGCTCCCATTATGGTCTGGGATTCCAAAAGATTTATATCAAAAGACTGCAACAGTATCCTGCAACACCTTAAATCAAAAGCTGCAATGAACCACCAGGGCCGTAGCAAGAAAAAAAAAATATGTCCATGGTTAAATTCTCTTCGTAGGTATTTTAGGTGTTTATAGTGAGCAAATTTGAAAGACAACACTGGAATCAGGCTTTATTTAAAAAATTTAACAAAAAATGACTGAGGCAAGTGCCTCGGTTTGCCTCATACTGGCTACGGCCCTGACCACTAGACTGGTACTTCAGTAAACTCTGACAGTGGAATGGAAAATTGCACAGAACATTGATCTTCAATAAGGCCAAGAGGAAGCCTTACAAGCAAAAAACAAAATAATTTTATGATATGGCCTTTCTCCACCAACATCAACTCACTTCCAGCACAACCAAGCTTTAAAGTCAAAAAATTGTAATTACTTCAAGCTTACCTGTATAGAAGAAATAACTAGATAAATTATGTTGTACAACGTCTAAAATCTAATGCCTCCTCGTGCATCCTAAATTAAACTCTCAACAATGTTGAAACCTAAATTCATTGTTTTTTACTTGCTCCCTGTGCCCAAGCAACTAGGTACCACTCCCCCACACAGCTGGTTTAGAGAATCGAGCGGCTTTAAGAATAAATGAGAAATATGCTGCATTTGCACTCAATCCCCTGGCCTGCTTCTTCCATTGTAGTAGTACCTATTGGATTCTTAAGCTTTTTTTCAGATTGCCCCACCCACCATTACTCCGGGAAAAAAAATCCAGATACCACCCAACTCAGTGTCCTTGCGTTTTGCTACTGATGCAACAGTTAGAAACAGGCAACCCAGTTTACGCTCACAGAGCGTCTGGTTACCCTTAGCCTGAAACCACAATCATGCAAATACGAAAAAACCTTTGGCACAACTTGAAATATTAGAGATTTGCTGCATCCAGTTTAGTCTCCTTCGCAGCCGTCTTTCGGGATGTCACGCAACGTTCCCCCGAAAGGAACGGCTGCTTACATTGAAACTACATTCCTTTCCCATTGGTTTGAAGGTCTATTAAACCAACCAAAAAGGTAAGCCAATTGAGTGTGAGGAAAATCATTCATTGCAATTTTCCGGCAACCCCATGTAGGTATTTGAATTAAAATGCAGAAAAACTCTCGATCGCCCAAGAAAGAATGTTCATTTTCGGCGGCAATAGTACCCATAATATTGCAACAGTGTACACTACAGGAAGCCATTTGTGTATTTGCCTGGTTTCTGGACGCAGATCGAATCTGTGTTTTGACCTTGGCAAAACCTCATCTACTGCAACAGAAAGACTTGCTATTACCTAGGTTTTTACAGACGCAGTAAGAGTTTGTTTGCTTTGGTTTCAGCTCTGCAGTCATGCACAGTGGCAGTTGAGAATATATGAAATTAATAAAATTGGACATACAGTGTACAGGAAGACTTGATTTTGAAGTCAATAAAAATATCGAATAATGTGATTATAGTTACATCCTTTCATTCTTTCAGTTCTCCACTTATTCTTGCAGACATGGTCAACACGATCGCTTTGAAAAATACAAACAACAGACCGGCACATTTGTGGTGATCGAGCGCATTAGAGCCTATTGCACTCATGTTTATTATTCCACTAGCACCTCTAAAGGCTCGCTCGAATTTCTAAGCACCACTAAAAACCGATCTTATGGCCACTGAGGTGCTTGAATTCATTTTTTTAATGTTGAAACAAAACACGCTCACTAAACATACACGAGTTTCAGTACCAAATTTTCCATAGAAATTGCATTCTTCATGTCATTAATTTTAATTCTACATGTCAACTATAACTAGAGTTGGGTTATTATATGTTCATAACTTAGAGGCAGCGTTTACACGAACGCGGTTTCATTTGTAACAGCATCGATTTCGATGCAGTACTACACCTTCTGTTTACACAACACCGATCGAGACTGTTTTTTACAATGACTGCAAAAATTCTCTTGTGGCTAATTTTTATTGTCAATAAGCAGACACATACCAGACACATAAATTTATAATTTATGCGATATTGAAGCGATTTTGCTCGCGTCAGATTGAAGTTTCTCGCATTTTTGTCTCGCTTTCTTCTCGTGTTTTGACTTAATTTTGACTCCTCTGCCTATTCGTTATTGTAAAAAACAAATTGATGTCAGTTTTTCATGCGTAACATTGTCAAAGTAGACTGCGAATCCACTCGGCTATCGCCACGTGGATCCACAGCCACTTTGACAATGTCACGACGCAATTCATGATCAATAACAGGACAGACCCATAAAAAACTGACATCAATTTGTTAAATCGAAACCGAGTCGATTTGAAACCGGTGCCAGGAGTGGTGCGTTTTCAAAACGATGCGTTTTGATCTGTCGTGTAAACAGCGAAACCGCATCGATTTGAATACGGTTGCTATTTTGGTGTAAATTTGCATCGTTCAATTCAAAACTGATAGTGAATTTGCACGTAGTGCAGCGCTCTCTTATACCATTACGACTTGGATTTTCTAGCGAAAACGGATCCATGTAAACCTTTCCAAAGCAAATCGATTTTAACGCGGTTTCGAAGTCATGAAATCGTGTTCGCGTAAACCTTGCCTGGGCTTTTAATTCATTTTGTTGTGTAAGACCGATTAAACTTATATGAATACAAGTCGATCTCGGCGCGCCGGCTTTTCAAACAGTTCATCTGAAACTAAATCACTTGTCAAAAACTAGCACATCTCAAAATATAATACTAATTTTTACTTACAAGAGAAGTCCACACTTCGATCGAACCCACGAACCCACGAGAGTCTGCTGAAAGGTAGACCAATCACAACGGACTTCAGATTCTGGAAGCGCACTTTAGACCTAGCCTTATTCTCAGGTCGCTCCTGCGTGACACGTGCACGAGCGACCTGGTCCGTCTGAGATTCAGGCTACTGAATCTGCAAGAAGTTGGGCTTCGTGTGTTGGGCAAAGAGAAACTGGGGCGTATAAATTTCATGCTTTGGCTTAGATGTTTGCGGTTCTTCACAGAATGAGTACGGTAGAATTTGTATGGTTGAAACACCCCGTTCGATTCAAATTTATTTGTGATTGATATCATACCGTCACGTGCAACAACCTGTCCAAACGCGTGACAAAAACGTGTTCTGCCGGCCAATCAAAATTCAACGTTTTGACACTCAAACTTCAAAGTTTACCCGCCCACGTAGGAACGTTTTGGCGTCAGTTACGCAAATCAAGTGAAACTATGATCTTCGCAGTCATGAACGGATGTTACTAATAGCGGGAACGGGGAACGGGGAACGGGGAACGGGGAACCGGGGAACCGGGAACAGGAGTCTGGGAACGAGTGTACAGCGTAGCCAGCCTGAAAATTCAAAATGGCGGACGAAATGACGTTTTCAAACACTGATTTTATCGCTAGGTCGCGTTGACGACTAGCTTTTATTTAAATATTGCCTAGGCGAAGCCACGAAGCCCAGTATTCCATGGTGAGTATTTCAAGTCAACGTTTCTGCAATGGCTGCTACCCTTTGTTTTGACGATCCTCTTTTATTTTCCTTCC
>OX421457.1:17706316-17713816 GCA_949126865.1 Montipora capitata | reverse complement strand
ACACGTACCACAGGCAACCCAGTTTACTCTCGTGGAGCGTCTAGCTAAACTGCAATGGCGTCGGAAGCCATTGTAAGGCGAGTGCATGGCATTTTAGTAGATCTTTAAACAAAATATACCCTGTATGGAGCTCAAGAATGGAACGTCAATTGGATAAACAAGACAGGCGGTAAAAAACAAATATCTGGAATCTTGAAAACGACGAGTAATGGACTTAGTCGAGCCGTATTAATGTCAGCTGTATTTCCAACATTTTACTAAATGTGCTGTTATGTACAACACTGAAACCAAATGGAAAATTCTCTAGCAACTTTTTCTGGTTGGATATAGAGAGAGAAGGACTCGAACTCCTCGAGTGGATCTATGATTTCAGTTGTCTGGCTATTTGCTGCCCGCACAGGGCAGCCTCCTATTTCTGCCCTGATATCTCGACTTCAGGCCCCGGTTGTTCGAAAGCCGATTAGCGCTAACCCACGATTAAATAGTCCTAATCCACGGAATAAATTTATCCTTCGATTAAATTAATTCTGTTCGTTAAAGCTTGATTAACACTATCCAAGGAATAAACTAAGGGTTAAATTTAACGCACCTAGCGAGGTGGATTAACTCACTAATCGAGGGAAATTTTCCCCAAACCAAAAAAAAAAAAAAAATGGCGGACTTACTGTTTGGTGGTTTGGGCTTAATGCCGGGTCCAGTTAGAAGAAAAGAGAGAAAATTCAGGCTCTGCGATGATTTTTCTTTAGACGAATACACTGACGACGAGTTGAAAAGTCGATATAGGTTTGGCCGAGAGTCAATTGAACTTTTGGTCGACCTTCTTCGTGACGACCTTGAAAGGGCCACCGCTCGAAACCCTGCCTTCTTGCTGCGTTGCGGTTTTTTGCCTCCGGAGGCTTTCTGCAAGTTATTGGAGATACCATTGGTTTGTCAAAGTCGACCGTGTCTCGCATCATCAGCAACGTTTCCTATGCCCTTGCACAAAAACAAATACGCTTCATCAAGTGGCCATCGACCGAAGCGGAGATTGTTCAAACTAAACGAGGCTTTTCTGACAAGGGAGGGTTCCCTGGGGTGATTGGCTGTGTGGACTGCACGCACATCAAGATTCAGGGACCAACCGAAAACGAAAATGACTATGTCGACCGAAAAGAGTTTCATTCCATTAACGTGCAAGCGATTTGCAATCACAAAGGTATGTAAAAATGGCATTCAACGAATTTAGAGCGAAGTTTAAGACCATGGGGGTGGTAGTACTTTCTGTTAATTCTCTCTCAAGGATTTCCACTTTGTTTTTGATGTAATAATAAATTGATCTGTATTACTTCAGCAAATTAAAGCATCAGTCAATTCCAGCAATGCCCCACCCCCACTGCCACCCCCCTCCACATCCAAGTAGAATGGAGGCAAATGCCCCACCCTCAGGCTCACTTAGAATTGCTGCTCAAGATATAATAAATCAAACTGAAAGTGTCTGTTTATTACATGTGCATCTGCCCTTCCATAGTTCATTTGCTTTAATTTCACTCGTTAATAACAAGCCACATTTTGGTAAAAATTTCCCAGACAGCACTACATGACAGTTGCTTTTGGTTTAATATTTTTTTCAAATATTCCTTCATTTTATTTTGGCATGCAAAATTAATCAGTGTACATTTAACATTAAAGCTTGTTAATATATAAATTTAGTCGAGCCTAAAAGCGGAGCTCCCTGGTTATTTATTCTTACTGCCTGTAGGGTTTGTGAAAATAAAAGGTTTCGAATTGTCCGCGTTTTGATGTTTCCGGTTGCTGCTTTAATAATTAAATCATTTTCTTTCCTTTCTTCTATAGAAAAATTCATTGCCTAACTAGTGAATTCCACGGTAAATTTTACGCTAAAAACCGATATTGCATGAATCAGGAAGAGTGCGACATCGGTTTTTCGAGTGAAATTTACTTTGCAATAGCCCTTTTCACGGTTAGTTTTTCTCATTTGCATTAAAATATAATCTAGCATGTATGTGAGGCAATTTCGGGCTATTTTGTAGTTTTGACCCGAAATTGCCTCGCATCCACGTTAGATTACAGTGTAATGCAAATAAGAAAAACTAACCGTGAAAAGGGCTATTCATCAGTTTGGCAATAATTTTTTCTTGAACCGGATGAGTTTTAAAAGAAAACAAGCACACCCTCAGCGAGCGAATGGAAAAGGAAAAAAGGCCATTTCAGAGTCAACTGTCAATAGCCAGCGAATAGGAATCATGCTAAAATTAGAAGCCATAAAATTCAAGGTCAAAGAAGAGTTTTACTGATGTACTTTACTCCACTTTATCTCTGAAAACAAGATCATTCACATTTTGATGTATTTCATTGAAACACGCCAGGTTGGCTTGGTACAAGAATCGGAAAACTACGGCAATGCAACCAAGAAAGGACGAACTTGAAACACGATCTGCTCCAACACTTAAATAACGTTTGGGTGCTTTAAAGAAAGTTCTGAAAACACAAGCTAGCGAGATTTCCCTCTAATTTTACGAGAACTCATTGCGAATACGTGTTTATAACATAAGGGCAAAATTTTCTTGTCACTGTCGAGGCACAACGAAAACCAATTGGGCAAACGGATTAAAAAAGCACTTGTTCGCTCGCATTTTAGAGCAAAACAAACAAACAAACTTTTTCTTTATGTCCAAAGAATACAGTAAGGGGCACAGTTCTCGGCCACTTTTTGTTCAACATTTATTTTTTGCGCTACAAATGAATCTGAATAAAAAGCTAAGCCAGTCGCTCGTCATTTTAATCTCCCTAACCACTCCAAAAAACACATAGCTATCTGCTGCCTTTCCCTACATCTAGGTAAGACGGAAAGCCGCAAGAATCTAGAACAAAAATTCATCTTCCAAATCGGCACCCTTAATCCTCACGGTATTAACGAACGCTTTTCATTTAACTAATATATTCCTATTTTTCACGTTGCCATGTTACCACCAATAGCGTAGCTCCTACTCTACTATAAAAACTACACGTAACCCATAATTCCTCGATTCGCTCTGACGAAGGGCTAACGCTCGAAACGTCAGCTTTTAGAATCTGTGTACGGTGGCCAATTTTACATTATCAACTCCGTTGATAAAACCAAATTTTTGAGTAAAAAGCAATTGCTTTCCACGAAAACGTGTTTGTTACATGTATATAAATTTCAATGTGACCTTTGTGATGAAGGTTATGTAGGCTACACACGCGGACATTTACACAATCGTGTAAAGGGACATAAGCAACAGTCCTCGGCTATTGCCAGACACTATAAGAACGCACACGGGTCGATCCCTCGGGACCTGCTTAAACGCTTTGAGGTGCTCAAAAAATGTAAAAACAAATTTGATTGCTTAGTGTTTGAAATGTTATTTATAAGAACACTTAAGCCTAGCCTCAATGTGCAATCGGATTCCATTCGTGCTAAAGTATTCTTATAGCCAATTTCGCACGTGTTTATTATGTTAAATCTTAGCGTCAATCGTTTTTAATACTGTAATTTTAGCATCATAGAACATTTTTACCTTGATAATGGAGTGATGTCTACTCCGAAACGTCGGTTTAACTTGTTATCTCTAACTTTTATAGTTTTATATTTTATTCTTTGACCTAAATTCACTCCTCATTATTTCCTTGGTACTTTTGCGTATTTGCCTATTCTCGGCCACCTTGCTCGCCGTCGACAACACAAAAAAACGCTCATAGTTTTGTATGAAGTTTTCTTGTCAAATCATTTGTAAAAGTAAAGTTATAATGGGGTGGCATGTTCTGACAGTAGATATGAATTAAAACTATGAGTTTTGACTTACCGGACACCGTTTTGAAATACCCAACTCTTTTTTTAGCCTCGCTTGCCATGGAGCAATTGGGGGAAAAACTAGGTGTGCAAAAAACTTCCTTTTCTAATATGAAACAAAGCACTTTAAGGATACTTTGTGGGCGAAATATCAAACACAAGCCTTATTAGTGACTTAACAACAACAATCAGCGCTAGAACGACTAGACACTTAATAAGTTGCTTTCCTTTCTTTTTTTTGTTCAAAATACCCAAAACGTAGAATGAAACATTGCAATAACTACTTAAAACTGTGGAACAACATAAAAGTAATACTGCAAAAGGAAAGAGACGCATGGATGGACATAAATGTACAAGATTGAAGCGGATTACATTTGGGTAATCTTAAAAAAAGTTGGACCGACGTTTTTCAAAATTATGACAAATCGCCTGGATAAAGGTGGTTTATTTTCTCAGAATCATTTCGGTTGTGATGTAAGGATAATTTTATTGGTAAAAGAATTCCATATTACTATCCTCGAGTTTTAAACTCGTGATTGACTAAAGATTTTCCCGAAACACCCTAAAATAACGCAACATAGCCCCTTTAACTGAAATAGTCTGCAAAAAAAAACTAACTGGACGTTGCTCCGACGGACGTTTTCCTGCATGTCATGCATGTCTAGAATTGCACCAAGCAAACGTTTATGCCAGACACTAAGGAGCACTTTTGTTAGATAGTACTTATTAGATAGTACTTGATCCGCAAAAATAAGTTCCAGCAGAAAAAGACACCAGGAAAATTAAAAACTGTAAAAATTACTCCCGTTAATATACCTAAAAATGGCTTTTAATCCACATACGGTGGGGTAAAAAGATCGTTTATTTTGATATTTGCATCGAGAAAAAGCAATTGCAGCTTGCTACAAACAAAACAACACGATAAAAGGTTAAGTCAAAGCAGTCAATCAAAAGGTCACGTTAACCATTTTCTAAGGCCTCCAGGATGCCACAATTTTCCACCCGTTCTCGATGATAGAGGGGTTTTTTATCCAAAAAGTAATAGAAAATGAAAACAGACTTGCAGCTTGAAAAGAAAACCGGAAAAATTAGCTCCTAACGGAAATTTCAGTCAATTCGCGCCGCAAAAATTTGTTCCCGCAAGCCTCAAAAAATCGCCAATCCGCAAAATAAAAGTCCAGCAAAAATTTAATGCTACACGGTAACAGTAAAAAACAAGCCAAAAGACAGATGAAGAAAAAATAACAAAGTTTTTATATAAAACTCTGAATTTCGAATTCTCAGCGAAAGATTAATGACAATCAATTGTAAAAACACTAAAATTCCTGGGGATGGGCACGATGTTCTGTCAGAAGGAAGAGATTAATCACGTGCTAGGCAACCACAAAGGTGCACGTGATCACCTTGTGTCAAGAATGTTAATCCTTTGTCGCTTTCAGAGTTAAACAACGTACTTTTTAACCAAGAAACTTTCGTCCTTCGTTTTTTAATTTTGTTGTAATATTTAACTGAATATTTATATTTCATCTGTGGGATCGGGAAGCCTGCTTTGTCGGGTTATTGACCCGAGATCAAACTCTTATCTGGAACAACGTTTGTAATCCCTTCACTAAGGAAATATTTCTTTCAATAATGAAGCAAAAAATGGACAACAAGCTTTCTTTCAAATAATTCTTGACTAACAAGGATTAGTCAAATCTCGAGTTGTTTTTTTACCTGAAGACTGTGCAGAGTTGAGTATACAACTAAATAAAATTATAAATAGCCAAAACTTTGTAAACACAGACTACTCAAGGTGCTCGATTCCGTCTCTGGTATCCAACTCGAAAAAGTTACTATAGAATTTGCCGTTTGGTTTCAGTGTTGTACATAACAGCACATTTAATAAAATATTAACGAGAACTCAACGAAGAGGTAAATCAGTGACTAATTTTTTGTGCGCGTGGCGATGTTTATTTCAAGCTTCTTTTTCAAATTTTTGACAGACATTATTAAATTACAAAAAAATATTCCACTTAAAGGTCGTTAAAAAGCTTTATTTTTGGGCGTTCATTTGGACGAAAAATGTTACAAAAACCTCTTCCAGCGAAAAATGTCTTGAAACAAACAAAATATTTGCTATTAGAGGCAAAACACTCTTTCTATTTTAACTGCAAGCGGGCAAGCAAGAAACACAACAGCAATTAAATAAATTTCAGTCTCACAGTTCAGGATCACTTTCGGAAGAACCTTGACCGTGAATAATGAAGCACAAAAGAGACAACAAGCTTTCTTTCAAATAATTCTTCACTGTCACATTTCCATTTTTCTTACCTAAAGACTGTGCAGAGTTGAGTACAAAATAAATGTAAATTGCCAGACAGCTGAGATGCGACTTCAGTAAACACTGTGATGCATTCAAGGCGTTCGATTCCTTTTAAACCCATATTCTGAATTAGCCATTTGGTTTCAGTGTTGAACATAACACCGCAGTTACCCAAAGAAATTTAAAAACAAAGCTCACTTTGTGATATTAGACGGCGAAAGATGCAATTGTTTTCGAAGACCATTACTTGTCGCTTTGAAGATTCCAGATATTTATTTTACACCACCTGTCTTGTTTATCCAATTGACTACCACTAAAACGCCACTCGCGTTTCAATGACTTTCGACGGCATTGCAGGTTAATTAAATGTTCTACTGTGTAACACAGGATAAAACCTATGCATTTCTACTACCTAACCTAACCTAAAAAGCATATGTGCAGAAGACTCTACGCACGAAGACACTACTTAGCAGGAAAGAATTTTCCCAACATGAAAAAAAATAACTAGACTCTCTTCACGAGCTTAAACTGGGTTGCCGGTGGTACATGTTACACAAAAATAGAAGGCACTGAGTTGGGTGGTGTTGAACGGCAGCGTTCCAGTTAATTTTTTCAAGTGGGGGTGAGGGGGGGGGGGGGGGGGGCGTCATTTGGACCATTTAAGGGGTCACCCAGACATCGTGCAAGCAGTGGCCCTTTCGCTCACATGTTCTCACGTTTATTATGTCCCAGAGGCGAATCCGGAAATTCCAGAAAGAAGGGGCCGAAGAAATTGCGTCGAGAGCGCACACTCCTCCACCCCCCCCCCCCCCCTTCCCTCCACATGCCCTCTATCCGACAAATTCACGTTAGTGATGTATATCTATCAAGGCAAAATGTATTTGAAATAAGAAAAGCTCTCAAACTAAACTAATCATTATCTTAAGTAAAACCGCCAGATGCACACTGTAATACTTGAAAGTCGGTTGGTTACGGAAGCACTTTAAATACTGTACTCGCCCTTCCCCCCCCCCCCCCCCCCACTCGAAATCCGCCCCTTGCATGCCTTTCACTTGCACTAAGCAAACCTTTGTTCCACACACTAAGAAAGGACTGTACATGTTGTTTCCGCTTCATAATTCCTCTTCTTTTCAGTCCAATCTGATGCCAGGACAATTTTTTTTTGGCTTAACGTTTGCACCAAAAAATAACGTAAAAGCCGGGAGTTAACAGTCTGAAAAGGCAGGCTAAAAGATACCCTGGGTTCCAAAGGAATTTTTTTTCAAGGTTGGAGAGAACGCACCGGTCAACGGTCGACCGTTGATTTAGAATCGCGGAGCGTTCTCTCCGACCTTGAAAAAAATGTTCTCTGGCACACAGGGTAACCAAAAGACAGATGAAGAAA
>OX421457.1:17688816-17696316 GCA_949126865.1 Montipora capitata | reverse complement strand
CAAGCTACGGGAGTGTGTTACATCATTGAACAAAAGACGGCGCTATGCTTACAATATAATTCTCACCTGGTGTAGAAGTAAAATGAAAAACATGAATAGTCTAAAACCCGGAGAAGTAAAACCAATACATTTATTTTTAACTGGTGGAGCAGGTGCTGGTAAAAGTCACTTGATCCAAACAAACTACCACACTGTCACAAAGACCTTTTGACATCCTCCTACGACTCCTGAATTACCGACAGTTCTTTGAATGGCACCTACTGGGGTTGCTGCTATTAACATAGATGGGACAACAATAAACACTGTCTTACCAATTCCCAAAGAAACAGGTGATGATTTACCTGCAATGTCTGACCACAAGAAAACACAGATGAGGATGTCACTAGCTGACCTCAAGTTGATCATAACAGATAAAATCTCTATGGTTGCTAACACTACTTTGCTTCATATCCACCCAAGACTAAGAGAAATATTTGGCACATCAAATGTTGCAACACCTGTTTGCAGGCATTAGCATTCTTGCTATTGGTAACATGTATCAACTACCACCAATACGTGAGGACAGTCTTTTGAGTAGGTGCCTTGATTGTAAGACACAAGATCAGAATGAAGAGCTCAATGGCATGTTCTGGGAGAGAGTGACGAAGAGTGTCTTTGTGGGCTCCGAAATCTTCCAGTTTGGCATTTATGATGAAGTACAGTATCTAACTTCAACATTGGATGCCAAGCTTCTGTGATGATTCTGCAGAAGCTTGGAATTTCTCCAGGGTATTATTGTCTAGCAGAATCTCAAAGGCCAGATTCATTGAGAATTTCCAAAGCAAACTATGTGAAAGAGTGTGAACAACTTACGGAAGTCACGGAGGAGACTGCTTCATGGAAAAAGAAAGAAAAAAATGAGAAACAACAAGCAAAAGAGGTAGACACTTATGAACCTGGTGCATTTTGATTGGTACAACAAGATATTCATCAAAAACCGTGTTATTTATTATTGTGGAGTGCTAAGTATGACTGACTTAACTTTATCTGCCGTCTTATTAGATCTGTAATTTTGCTAAGGCAGCATTGGTATTAGAAATGATACATGTATCTTGGCTATCTTTTGTGCTGTTGATATGACATTTTCAGTAAGGTTTCCCCAAATAATTGTTTTATGTTGTAAACCTATAAAACGTTGCCCTGTTGCAACGTAAAAGGTTTTTATTGCAATATTCACAAATGACTGCAACCAAAACAACATATTACTTAGTTAACATGAATTTTGTTTTGTAGAAATTTAAGTTAGCTTTTTACAGGTTTGCATCATAAAGCATTCATTTCTGTTTACATTGATACCAATACATAGTGTATAGGGTCACTGGTTCTTCAGATATCCTTTTCAAAAGACCTGTGGCTATTTTCACAGTTGTGGGCCTCTAAATTGGTAACCATGGTTACCATACATGTATGTCAATCACTGCAGTCATTTTAATCCATTTTCAATTATCTTTCCAATGGTACCATAATGGATTAAGTGCACAATTTTTTTAAAAAAAGTAAGATTTTGAGTGGAAGACCATCTTAACCTGTACCAGCCTATATTCACAACGATAAAGTTTGTTGATATGATGAGGTACAAGGATGACCAACCATTTGCTGAACTTGACTGGATCAATAGATCCATCAGATGTCAATTACCCATCAGATGATCTTCACATCTGAGCTACAACTAATCCAGTCAATCGACACAAAGAAATGATTTTGCACCAAATACTTGCACAGTTGTTTCTGCCAATCACTTTAAAGCCACAGATCAGTACCATCCTAAATTCTGTCCTGAATTTTTCAGGCTTCTTTACGCAATTGCAAAAATTGCGTTCATAACTGCGAGGATCATAGCTTCATTTGATTTCATATCTGCAGTTCATATATGATCCATTTCATATATCATTTCATCGTTCACTATATGTCTATTAAACATATGATCACTCAGAAAGCAAATTGTTGATATCAAGTATGATGCAAACATAAAGAAAAGTGATTTAATTGTATTGACAAAAACACAACTTGTACCTCATAGCAATGATACTGACATAAAACCCCATCTAAGTTACCATTGATTCTTTACAGGCAAGATCATCCTACTGATAGATTTTTGAGTTTGGCACTGTGTACCACTGTACCAGAAGATCAATACAGACGACTCAATACTCTCCACAAGTGAATGCAATGAAATTTGTAATAATCATGAATAGACCAATGTCTCCCAATTTTACAGTGCTTTTTCTTTACCGAAAGAACAACTCAAATATAATACAGTATGTAAGTCATCAACGAAATAGCCTGGTCTTAGAATCAGGAAACATACTTGACCAAATGTACCTGAAAACAACAAAATTTGACATCATAGAGAATTAACTGTAATTAGTGCCAACTACTCTGATCATGATGCTGTTAAAATATCCATAAAATATATCGAAGTTTATATATTCAAATTTATTTAAACTGTCATGCATTTAGAATATAATTTATTTATAGCAGTGACTGTAAATATAAAATTTTCATAAATGTACATAAATCAAAATTAATGTCTCCGCAGGAACCATGACACTGTTAAAATATCCATACACTGGCTATAACTAAAATAATAACGAAACTTCCATGCATTACAATGAAAATGAAGGAACTCATCTGGAGATTTTGAAAAAAAGGTGTTGCAAAGACCTGGCAAAAAGATCACAAGTCAAGCTAGTGCAAAACTGGTCATTCATAAAATCCTAATCTTCCTCAGTATAATCCTCAAAAGTAGACAGATTGGTGCACACCTTGACATGTTTGGTCAGTTATGTGATAAATATTATCAACATTTATCTATAATAATAATAATAATAATAATAATAATAATAATAATAATAATAATAATAATTATAATAATAATAATAATAATAATTATTATTATTATTATTATTATTATGTGTCATACAAAAATCCTTCATATGAATTAAGCAAAGCAAATTAAATTCAAGGCTCTGCAAACAATGGAAAGAAAACCATGTTACACAACAATTATTATTGTTAAATGGAATAAGCAGAGATTAAGATAAGAAGAAGAATTCCAGTTATCAAAATGGATCATGTTCATATGCCACAAGAACTTCCAAACTTGCACAAGCACCCGAGGAGACAATCTGTTTTTCTAAGCTGGAAGTTCCAACAGCAGGAACGGGAGACTTGGAAGCTCTGCTGACAAGCATTTTACAAGGCACCTCACCCCCTGCCTGTGTCCTGCACCACAAGTACCGTAGGTAAGTGTACATAATATTATTTTGCATCTTCCATCTTACTCTTATTCCCAGGCAGGACTCTCAGTAACTATAAATGACAGGCATGCTCATGCTCATATGACGTACTAGTTCAGACCACTATTAAAAATAAAATAAAAAAATAGTAACATAATAATAATAATGAAAGAGGGAGGTAATAGTAACATAATAATAATAATGAAAGAGGGAGGTAGAGGCCTGATTTTCTGATGAGTGTGGAATGTTGCGTTAGAGAAGAAGAAAATAGTTTGGGTTTTTATGTTCCCAATTCTGAAGAAAACCTCATTAAGGGAGTTTATGCAGCTGAGACAATCAATATGGAAGATACTTTAATGAGTGGATAATTAAAAAAAACCGATAGAACAAGAACTTAAACAAAACTGGACTGAAAAGAAAATCTATGGACAGTTTGTCGGAAATGCCAGAATAAAAGAATAAAACTTGGGAATGGTTATCCAAATGTGATCTTAAGATTTGGACAGAAGCATTGTTATGTGCCGCACAGGAACAGGCCATCAGGACAAACTATGTAAAGCATCACATCGATAAGACCAGTGAAAGCCCCCTGTGTAGATTATGTGGAAAAAAATGTGAAAGTGTGCAACACTTAGTACATGTATGTGGATGTGAAAATTGGCTCAGAAAGAATATAAGAGACGACACGACAATGTAGCAAAGAAAGTCCATTGGGATTTTTGTAAGAAGAATGGGTTGGAGCATATGGAAAAGTGGTAGAAGGAGTAGTAGAAAATAAAGAAGTCAAAGTTTTGTGGGATATCAATGTTCAGTGTGACAATGTGATAGAGGCAAGAAGACCAGACATAATTGCAATTGACAAGAAAGAGGGAAAGGGGTTATATAATCATCGATGTTGCTGTACCAGCTGATGTAAGAGTAGGGGAAAAAGAAAGGGAAAAAGTGGAAAAATACCAGGACTTGAAGAAACAGATCGGAAGATTGTGGAAACTCAAAATGGTAGAAGTCATACCTGTAGTGACAGGAGCCCTTGGAAGTGTCACCAAAAGAATTTGATAGGTGGATTGGAAAGCTAGGGATACCATTGACATTCAATGTTGGAGTAATGAAAACAACTGTCTTGTTGGGAACTGCAAGGATATTGAGGAAAGTGTTGGAAATGTGAAGAAGAGAAGAAGAAAAGACGGCAATGACAACAGCCAGAACATGATGTTGAAACTTTATAATAATAATAATAATAATAATAATAATAATAATAGTAATAATAATAATAATAAAAATGATAACGATAATGATAATAATAATAATAATAATAATAATAATAATAATAATAATAGTTATATTATTGTAATAACAATAAAAAGACATATTTGTAAAGAACTGATTTATTAATACCCAAAACCCACCTTATTTACAATAACAAATACTTATTCATGAAAATAAAATCTGGGGCCTGGTTATTAAATAACTTTCTTTCTTTTAGGGTGTTCAGGATGAAAATTCCATCAAATAGTTATCAGAGGGTCATACATTAGGTAAGACTCTTATTGAAAGAACTCTGATTGCTTTTTTTTTTTGTTTGCCTGTGACATGCTGAAAAACAAATCTTTCAAAAGCCCCCCGTTGTTAATATGAAAATATCTTTTCACTCTTCATGGTTCCCTTGCTTGCATATTTGCTCTGTTATGTAAATTCCTTTAAAGACAAAAACACTTGAGCTGAACCCACATCCCTACTCTGAAAAAGTTAAAAGGTACTAAAAGTTTTCTAATTTCCACCTTTCTAGTACAGAAATACAGAAATACATCCAACAAGAGAACTATTTTAAGGCTGTTAAGTTCAAACTCAAGTGAAGTTATGAACCTTGCAGTCATAAACGCAAATTTAGCAATTGTGTAAAGAAGCCTGAAAAATTCAGGACTTCCACAGGGTTTAAACCTGTGACCTCTAGATACCGGTGCAACGCTATAACCAACTGAGCTATGAAGCCACTGACTTTGGGAGCAGATCATTTCTGGATATAAGTGTTCCCATGATGAATGAATCAATTAACGAACTGATATATGATCATTACTGGTCAAGTAAATGCTTGGCATCTATGGTCAGGAACCCATGATCAGATGGGCTCCTGCTATGGTCTGGGATTCCAAAAGATTTATATCAAAAGACTGCAACAGTATCCTGCAACACCTTAAGTCAAAAGCAATGAACCACTAGACTGGTACTTCAGTAAACTCTGACAATGGAATGGAAATTTTCACAAACATGACCAAGCAACTGTACAGAACATTGATCTTCAATCAGGCCAAGAGGAAGCCTTACAAGCAAAAAACAAAATAATTTTATGATATGGCCTTTCTCCACCAACATCAACTCACTTCCAGCACAACCAAGCTTTAAACTCAAAAAATTGTAATTACTTCAAGCTTACCTGTATAGAAGAAATAACTGCAAATGTTGTACAACCTCTAAAATCTAATGCCTCCTCATGCGTCCTAAATTAAACTCTCAACAATGTTGAAACCTAAATTCATTGTTTTTTACTTGCTCCCTGTGCCCAAGCAACTAGGTACCACTCCCCCACACAGCCGGTTTGGAGAATCGAGCGGCTATAAAAATAAATGAGAAATATGCTGCATTTGCACTCAATCCCCTGGCCTGCTTCTTCTATTGTAGTAGTACCTAGTTACTCACCCAACTCAGTGTCCTTGTGTTTTGCTACTGATGCAACAGTTAGAAACAGGCAACCCAGTTTACGCTCACAGAGCGTCTGGTTAACCTTAGCCTGAAACCACAATCATGCAAATACGAAAAAACCTTCGGCACAACTTGAAATTTCAGAGATTTTCTGCATCCAGTTTAGTCTCCTTCGCAGCCGTCTTTCGGGATGTCACGCAACATTCCACCCGAAAGGAATGGCTGCTTACATTGGAACTACATTCCTTTCCCATTGTTTTGAAGGTCTATTAAACCAACCAAAAAGGTAAACCAATTGAGTGTGAGGAAAATCATTCATTGCGATTTTCCGGCAACCTTATGTATTTGAATTAAAATGCCGAAAAACTCTCGACCGCCCAAAAAATAATATTCATTTTCGGCGGCAATAGTACCCATAATTTTACAACAGTGTACACTACAGGAAACCATTTGTGTATTTGCCTGGTTTCAGATCGAATCTGTGTTTTGACCTTGGCAAAACCTCATCTACTGCAACAGAAAGCCTTGCTATTGCCTACAATAGGTTTTTACAGACGCAGTCAGAGTTTGACTAGACATTTGTTTGCTTTGTTTTCAGCTCTGCAGTCATGCACAGTGGCAGTTGAGAATACATGAAATTAATAAAATTGGACATACAGTGTACAGGAAGACTTGATTTTGAAGTCAATAAAAATATCGAATAATGTGATTATATTCACATCCTTTCATTCTTTCAGTTCTCCACTCATTCTTGCGCATATGGTCAACACGATCGCTTTGAAAAATACAAACAACAGACCGGCACATTTGTGGTGATCGAGCACATTGATGAAATGCAAGATATTATTGGTCGAGTCTCACGATACAGTTCCAGAAAATGGAGCTGTCGCTGTGATTTGATTTAGTGCGTATTGTACTCATGTTTATTATTCCACTAGCACCTCTAAAGGCTCGCTCAAATTTCTAAGCACCACTAAAAGTTGATTTTATGGCCACTGAGGTGCTTGAATTCATTTTTTTAATGTTGAAACAAAACACGCACACTAAACATACACAAGTTTCATAACCAAATTTTCCAGAGAAATTGCATTCTTCATGTCACTAATTTTAATTCTACATGTCAACTATAACTAGAGTCGGGTTATTACATGTTCATAATTTAGAGGCAGCATTTACACGAATGCGGTTTCATTTGTAACCGCATCTATTTCGATGCCGTACTACATCTTCTGTTTACACAACACTGATCAATCTGTTTTTTACAATGACTGCAAAAATTCTCGTGAGCTCATTGGCTAATTTTTATTGTCAATAAGCAGACATACCAGACACATACATTTATAATTTATGATATAATGACGCGATTTTGCTTGCGTCAGATTGAAGTTTCTCGCATTTTTGTCCACCCTGCAAGCAGAACCTTTCTTTTGCTTGCTCGATTTTGGCGTTCTCGAGAAAGGCTCTGCATGAATCGAGTAACATCTTTATTGAATATGCGCAGCATGTTGCCAGGATACAGTCTCAA
>OX421457.1:17653816-17683816 GCA_949126865.1 Montipora capitata | reverse complement strand
TAGAGACGGTCATCGCCAAAAGCGTTCATTGCATTGTGCTTGAAGCTTAAGGTAATGGTTCTTGTGCAGTTCAAATATACTCGCAGTACTTAATATTTGTATTCGTATTTATATATTTCCATAGACTGCGCAGCAAGTGTTCATTTTCGACAGAAGAGCTTCGAAACGAGTTTCCGCAAACTGGCCGCGCGAAAATTGGGGCAAGAGACTGGGGGAACTGCTTGCAATTTTGAAAAACCCGTTGGCCCACGAACGGGGGCTTCTGATTGGCGCGGCACAGTCACAATGATTGACAGGTGACAAATTTTCGTTTTTGTTACTTCTAGCGTGACAAAGACAATGGCGGAAGATGCGGAAGGTTTTGAATCGTGTGTTGAAGATGAGAGAATCGGGTCTCGGTTTTACGTTGAAAAGAGAGCAAGAACTGTCAATGCGCCATCTCTTTAACTGTATAGATGTAATGGCCGTTTTGCCAACACGATTCCGAAAAGAGCTTAATTTTTCAGATGTTTGTCATGATGTGCGGAGTTCGGAAATAAAAGAAAACGAAGAACAGGCTTCTCGAGTGTCATTGTGATTTCTCCATTTCAAGTATCATACGCTATCAAGTAAGTGGTTGAGGGAAATTCTATGGGAATGACAGCCTGTGATTTAAATGAAAATCTAGACTGCTTGGACGATTACCCATCAAGGGAAATTCAATATTATTTACGCGTCAGCTGAAGCCGTTTATATGGACAATTAAGCGTTTCCACAATTCACTAAAAGCAAAAGATTCGTTATTTAACAAACTTTAGGAGAGCTTATTGTTGACGAAAAGTTTGGACTGTACTGAAGTAAGCTTTTCGTTCGCTTGCAAAAGATACTTTTTATTTACGCGGGATGAATTAATAAAATGACTGCGAACTATCGGAATCCATATGTTTCAGGATCAAGGAAATAAATTAAACTGTATTCGTCAAATTGTCTGCTTACCTTGCCTAATGTGAGCTTGAGTCCTCTCATGGATTGAGATGAAGACAATTACGCAGCTCCCCTGTTAAATCTTACAGTAACAATACAGTACAAACTAATACAATACACACTTAATTGACCGCTCCCCAATGGGGCTTTTCAGGGCCAATGAAACACAACGAAACAATAGAACAGAACAATAACAAAAACTGTTAAAGTGCCCCTGTGATAAAAAAAACCACTTCCTTTTTTCCTTCAGATGTTGAAAATGTGTTTGCTTAACACCTGACTGGCAAAATTTTGAGCGTTGATTTTTATCCAAAGGCCGTTTACTTTGAGTGTAAGTTTTGGATTTCACGGTCCGCCATTACTCACGTTCAAAACTGACCGATTGGACCTCAGACGGTTGGATCCAGGGAAAAGTGACGTCAGAGGCTCACTAGCTTAAAATTTCAGCGTGTGAACGCAGCTTATTATATATGCAAAGCGTGAGTTTAAAAGTATGAAAGCCCAAAACCCCCGTGCCGCATATTATTTCTGCGGCGTACACACGTATTGCATTCTTAAACTAGTGAGCCTTTGACGTCATTTTCTCCTCGATCCAGCTCTCTCAAGAACATAATGTTAGTAATGGCGGACCATTAAATAGGAAAATTACAGTTAAAATAAAGAGGTGTCTTTTTGAAATCAAGGCTTAAAACGTGGGTCACTTAGTGTTTTGTTAACATAGTTTTGAAATCCAAAGAAAAATATGAATTGATTTTTTGGTCACAGGGGCACTTTAAGAATCCCAACTGGCCGGAGGCAAACCAGTTGGCTATTCAAACCCTATTAATATTCATTAGTCCTCAAGCACAGTATATAAGCATGCCTTGATTATTAATAGTTGTCAGTTTTGCCTAACTTTGGTTGGAATCGTTTGAAATATGCCTTATTGTCTAAACTGCGTACCGAAAATAACTTATTTATGCTCTAAACTCTGTAATGATTAAAACACACACAAGCAAATACACAATAATGAATTTATTGTATAGGAGGAATAGGTCGACAGTGCTATAATACGACCTCCTAAACGCTAAAGAAAATAAAGAACGGTCAGAACGGGCAAAAGAAACGAATAAAAGTAACAGATAAGATACTCAACGTCTGTCCCGACTTCGCACTGCGAGCGTTCTTCTTCTTACGGAACGCTCTCTGCTCAGCAGCACGTATCTTCTTTTCGTCTTCAGATCC
Organism: Montipora capitata; assembly: GCA_949126865.1. Taxonomy (NCBI): domain Eukaryota; kingdom Metazoa; phylum Cnidaria; class Anthozoa; order Scleractinia; family Acroporidae; genus Montipora; species Montipora capitata. The sequence goes on along the minus strand of OX421457.1, from coordinate 17,681,629 downwards.
GGAAGCGACCTCGTCAGAAAGATACTCGTCAACCGCGGCCCAACCAGCTTCCGATTTATCAGCTATTCTGATAAGCTTGTTCCTTCGCTTTATGCCCTTTGAAGCAGCGTTGAGGAAGAATCGTCGAGTTTAAGAATCAGCGCTGACACTTGATGATCCTTAGAGTTTCCAAGATCAACCAGAGATTTCAGCGAATCGACAAAAGAAAGACTCTGGGTGACGTGTTCCAAAGTCTCAGTATTAAAATCGAACTGCTTCTTGTTGCCGCTAAACTTGAGGCTTAAGCTCAGCTCGTTTCGGTCTTAAGTTTCTTCACCAAGGATGAAGACAATTTGAGTTGATCGTCAGAAAGCTCACGCTTTAGATGTGAAAATTTGTTATCAAAGTAAGACCTTAAATCTTCAAAAGACCCGACGGAGATAACTTTTGGATCCTCCTCGCCTTCTTTATCAGACATGATAAGCAAGCCAAAAAACTAAGTGACGGTCGATTATAGGCACTGAAATGACCTAAAGTGAGAGCACAACACGTGGTGAACCTATTTAAACGCAACGCAACAATAGGCGTGATAAACACGCCTGAATGCGGTACGCATAACATAACCTCCATACGCACACATAATTCCCAACGCACCGAGCATAAATACATCGAGCGTCAGTCCCCAGTGAACGACCCTGCAAGTGTACAGCAAACTTTACAGCCCCTTCAAGGCTCTGTTGAGCAGGCTGCTCCGCCAACCACGTCTTCATCACAGACGGGTGCAAGTTCAGGAACAACCGCGAGCGGTAACAATGCGTCCCAAAGTTCTTCTCAAGACAACGCAACTGGGTCGAATGTGTCGAACAACTCGACAGTGACCCTTGAGGTATTCAGCTACAATCTTTTGGTCTTGTATTCTAACCGCGGTTTGTTGGTTGTTTCTTGTTGCCCAAAGTCATGTTTCCCCGGCTATGTTTTTTCCTGTTTCTCGGGAGCCGGTTTCTTAGACCTCGCGATGGGTGCACATGGCCGGTAGTTCATTCCGTTGGGCTCTCCAGGATACCGCTCTTTTAATGTTAGGCGATAATTGGTTGTTTTATATTATGTTTTGCTGTTGCACTCGTTTGTTTTCTTTTCTTCGTTTGTTTCTTATGAAGTTGGGTTTCTATATATCTGGGAGCTGTTTTGTTTTTTGTTTTGCCAGTTGAGGACCGAAGAAATCAATTACGCTGTTTGCACCTATTGTTTCTTGCTTGTCCCTTGAGAGGGGCGTGGGTCGTGAGGCTTTGGTCCAGGTCCCTGGTGGTTTGACAGTGGTGTTTGGTTTTGCTTGTCTGGCCACATAGTTGTGTGGACCGTTTGAGCAATGCGTCGAGGACCTCTGCTCTGTGCCAACGAGATGGGGTAAAAAAAAAAAAAGAGAAAGAAATCGGTCGGGGACCGATTGAGCAGTGTGTCGGGGACTTCTGCTCTGTGCCACGTGGGGGCGTAAAAAAAAAAAAATAATAATAATAATAAACAGGAAAATAAAGGAAAAATCGGTCGAGGACCGATAGAGCGGTGCGTCGGGAAATTTCGCCCGGTGCCACGAGGTGGCGTGAAAGGAAAAAAAAAATTCGATCGGGGACCGTTTGTGCAACCAAGTTTTGAATTTTTGTTCTTTGTCGCTTTGTCCCACGAGGTGGCGTAAGAATGGGAGGCGACGGGAAAAAAAGGGGGAAAAAAAATCTACTTACGTTGACCTCATGGTGAAAAGGAAAAGAAATTAAATTGGGCCACGCGGTGGCTGTGTGTTTGACATGCCGAGGGAACTTCTGATTCGGTGTAAATTGGAATTGGTAATGAATTTATTTGGTCACTCGGTACTACAACATGGAGAAAGGTTATATTTTGATGTATGTGACCTGAGGTTCTTGGAAAGCGGTTGGAAAAGAAGGATGAAAGAGCGTCGCGTTATGAAATAGTGCTAAGGCCGTGCCGTCCGTTGTTGAACAACCCGTGCCCGAGCCGAGGTGGCAAAGGTTATTGCTAAGGAAACCATAAATCAAAGTTCGTTCACTGGACGGAAGCGTAAGGCTCCATACCAGAGGCGTGGCACCCATCGTAGTCCTAGATGGCCTCCGAAGAGGAAGTGCAGGGTGTGCGGTAAGGCGGGACATATCTCGCGCTTTTGCCCGGACAGGCGTTAAGGATTGTGTTTATCTCGTACCCAGATCTCACTCTGTCACTGGAAATGTGAGATCTGGTAAAGTTCGACAGTACACAATTTTTCATTGGCTACTAAAAAAGGTTGCGGCAATGCAATCTATCCTCCGATTGGCTTATTTCGCGGGGCACTTAGTGAAGGTTTGCAATTGGTTTTCAATCAGAGGGCGCTCTTTAATTTTGTTATGTTATGAAAAAACAAATATGGCACGGCAGTTTTTGGACGGGGAGACTTTTCTCGTTATACAGAAGCTATCAATGAAAACGTATCAAAACAATTCACCAGTGTACGCACCTTCAGAGTTTAGGGCCAAAAAACCACTTTTCTGATGTTTCAAGAGCAAACTTACAAAACATATTTATTTATGGAATTCACCTTTTCAGAGCATGACAAGGAGGGAATACATAGTTATATTTTAAGGGAACAAACCAATGTAATTCAGAAATAAATATTTTCTCATGCCCCTTTCTCTCTTTCCCCCATCTCGCACTGTATCTTTAAGTCACAGCCTCCAATTCAACAAAAATCCATTTTGTTTCGAAAAACTTATCGACAAATTAACTGACTGCGAATGAAGAAACGTTCACAAGGAATTTCCTTTTAAAGCGAATTTAACGTTGCCGGCGATCATAAAGTTCTGTCTTTGCTGCTGAATATTTTTCTTACAGGTTTTAACCATCTTTTTTAATCATTTCAGTAATAAATAAGTAAACCTGGCTTCAGTCATATTACTTTTGATTTTGGACTGTTAGTTCCAAGCACTTGACTTTTAAAACGCAAAAACGACTTGGGTTGAAACAAGTAATCTTCGCTTCCAAGTGTGTAAACGAACTCCCAAAATTTCGACGAAGAAATCGTTGGAATGAATCCTATAAAACCACATGCTTATTATAATGTGGTTCTCCACTCACTTTTGTCTGTGGATAAAATCCTTAAAGCTTCGAGTAACCGCTCGTTTACCCTGCGAGCAGAGTCTCTTTCATTTTCTTAGATGAGTCGGGAAGAGGAAAGAAGACTCTGCCAGCCGCCTCCACATTTCGTATTGAACATGCGTTAGAAATTCAAATGCATTCGGTGTCAGTCACGCGTGACAAGTAACCACAAAACCAAAACAAACCACAAACAGTGATGTATTCGAACAACTCTAGCAAACACACGACAACCAAGGAATCATCTCATTGGAAACTCAAGACAGTTCATACTTTTAAATTGCCCTTTCATTTTTTAAAGAAAACTTTATAGGTTTTCAGGCGGCAGCCTAGCTTCTGTAATCGACATACGGAGGAAATACTCATGGGAATTTAGACAATTGAAAATTGCCACGCGGTTGTAAATTTCAAAAATATTGACGACGCGTGGCGATTGATCATGCGCAAAAAAAGGTTTGACAAGTCGAAACTGGACTGACTCATCCACTTCTTTGGATGAGCGGCAAATAAAAAAAATGTCGAGGCGGCTGGGAGAGTCTTCTTTCTTCTTCCCGGCTTATCTACGAAGATCGAAAGAGACTCTGCTCGCAGGTTACCGCTCCTTATCCAAGAAAAATGTTGAGCGCGCATCGAACATTGTACTGTAATATTGTTGGATGGAAAACGTTCAATCAAACAATCAGTACATTCTTCCAATAACAACAAATGTTGAACGACATCTAATATGCATGTTGATTTGATCACTGTTCTAACAACCAGTGTAAATAGTTTCAAATCAAAACTTCTAAAAGGCAGTACTACCCCTAGTGCTGTTTAACTACGATGTACAAGGTGGTTTCATCTTTTGCGTTTCCGGTGAGAGCACTCAAATGAGATTTGTTCCTTTCTTTTTTCGCTGAAGCTCTTGAGCTCAAACTTTAATTAGAATAAACGAGTTATCATATTAAACTGGTACTCCATGCAAAAGATGCGAAACTCTTGCATGAAGACTAGTCAGTCGCGGCCTCTTGGATGGTTCCCAGTTCCAGCAACTCTGCATGATCTCGTACATTTCTTTAGGGCATTCTTTTGGACAAGGGAGAATATTCCCATCAACCACTAGTGAAATAACTTCTTCGTCATTCATGCCATAATAAGGCGTTAACCCGCTGGAGTATATCTCCCAGAGCGACACACCAAAAGACCAGATGTCTGTTTCCTCCGCAAACGTACCCGATTGTAGTGTTTCCGGCGGCAACCACCGAACGGGATAACTTCCGCGCTCGCTCGGATCTAGGGAGTAATAACTGCTATTCGGGCCTTTCCAAGAGAATCCGAGGTTTGAAATCTTGACCACCATTCCATTGCCAATGATGCAGTTATTGGTGCACAGTTCTCGGTGGATGTACTCTTTGGCAGCCAAGTATTCCATACCGTTTGCGATTTGCTTGGCGATGGAAATCTGTTCCACGTTGGAGAGTTTTGGTTTGACTATCTCCAGGCCAGTCCGCCGGTGAATGGAACACTGGTCGCGTCCAGATTCTATCAAGAAGTCCCGTAGGCTTTCATCGTGTTCATTAAATTCAAAAACAAGGCAAAGTGGGTAGCCGACGCCACAAACTCCAAACAGCCTTTGTACGCACGGATGGTGGAATTTAGTCAGCGCCAAAGCATCCTCTTCAAAGTTCTGACGCTCAGCATCTTCAATCTCATTTTCTTTAAACAACTTGACCATAACCAGTGAAACCTTTCCTTGTTCGACTTCTCCTGAACTGTCGGGAGTAATTTTTCCGAGAAATATGCTTGAGAACTTACCTGCAATGTGTAAAAAAGTAATTATCTGTAAGCAAAGTATTTTATGCGCTTTCGGGTGTTTTCCGGAGTGAAAGTATCGTTTTTCGGTTTGGACAAGCTCTCTCTAAATCAAAACTTTACCATACGACTTCTCTGAATCATGATTTTCTCAAAAACTCACCCAGTAGCCAAATTCTTGACCAACTGAGAAGTTACCTTGCTTACTTGAAATCGCTTCTAGCAATAGATCAGTACGATAAAACAGAGCCCATGCCACTTTCATCCACGTTAAGGCCACCCCCCTCTCTTTACAACCTCTGATTTCATTGGATCCCTTTATAATTTAGGACGCAAGCTCTATTGCTTTTAGGGTTAGGGACTGTTTAGGGTCTATCGTTGATTGCTTGTTTGTTTTGGTCCATTGTTTTCTGAGCCAATCCCAAGAGCCGTTGTAATAGCTGCGTACTGACCCCGTTGTTATGCAGAGTGACGCAAAGGTATGTGCTAAATGGCGTGCCGCACGTGCAGTACGATTATTTTTCCCTAAAGATGGTTTTCAATCACGTGATGAGACGGCCTTGTTGGTGCACAAAACGATAGCAAAGTATGGCTCATGTTTTGCATTATAACGGCGTCATATTCAGAAAAGACTTTTTTCTCTATTGTTCTGTGCACCAACATGGCTACTGTGACGTCAGTTGAAAGCCATCTACAAGGAAATTGTGCCCTAGCCCATCCTTTTCTAATCTATCAGATAAAAATCAGTACTGAATATTGAAAGTTCATTGCATTATAAGGTATCTCTGAAACTTTGAGCGCAATGTACCAGACAATCTCTGAGTAAACGAAATTTTACAAAATATGTATGGGGTCATTAGCACTTTTGCCACCTAAGATTTTATCAGGTTTTGATGGCTAATAACTCGCTCGTTATCAAAGGTAAAAGGTTTGCAGTTGGGGATTTAACTAAGTTTAACACGTTGTTTTACCTTTTGAAGTCAATTTGTAAATACATGTAGCATAATGCCTTCTGACAGCAAACTCGTATGTTAATGAGACAAAATGTAAATAATGACGTCAGCAAAGATCCGCCCTGTTCGCTATTCCCCTATCCCATAATGCACCACGTTTTGGGGTTCTTTACATAAGAACACTACAAGCTATTTGCCCCTGGGACTGTTTCATGCTTCAACGAACTGGACAACCATTGTTTTAATGCAAATTACTCCCAAAGTAAACTGAATTGTTGTTTTGTCCCGTTGTTGTCTTTTAAAATATGCAAGATCTACAATGTAGTCCATGCTCTTAAATAACGACGTGAAATCGCCACATTTGAGGTTTTGAAAAAAACGTGAGCTTACAACTGCAAACCTTTCAATCTATATATTTTTCCTCTGAAACCGCTCGACCCAATTTACTTTTACGATACTTTGTCCACATTGTACGACGCGAACGAGATGAAATAATCGCGAAAGACGTAATTATACTAGAGCAAAGTTCTATTTTGAAGTGACATATTTGTCGACGCCGCCGTCTTAGATCTTTAAGGTCTTAATGATGATAGAGGGAGACGAACGAAAAAGGAAAAATCAGATACCTCATTGAAACCAGGAGAAAGTATAAGTAATAGATGAGGAGACGCCAAGTCCAGCAGTTCAGTTATTTTTAAGCAGCGGACATCTTCTCCCGGTCAGGTCCCAGTTGTTCAAACGATGGATAGCGCTATCCGACCGCGGATAAATCACTATCCACTGGATAACTCAATCGGTTTTGCTAGTGTTTATCCGGTGGATAGCATTATCCATCGTTTAAACAACTGGGGCCAGGTTGTTAAAACGTCAGTAGAAAGTTTAATTAATAAAGCAAGGACAAGGGCAACGTCACAAAAACGTCACTGCAAAATATACCTTAAGTGCTCTCGTACGTATTTCGCGATTATTCCATCTTGTGCAAGTTGTGCAATACGGGCGAACATGCGCCCATTGGATGGGCTGCTGGGGCAAACTATACTGTAACTGCAAACAAAATTTTAGTTTCTAGAGAAACTGTGGTACTGCGTCGATGGGAGATTGAAACAGAAATTGATTTTATCAAACGAGTTGATAAAGGTCGGAATAACCACCGTGAAAGATTTGGAAAATTTGTCCTAGCTTTCCAAATCGTTTACGGTGGTTATTCAACCTTTATCAACTCGTTTGATAAAATCATATACTGTAACTGGACGAGGACGAACGGTTTAAAATTAAAGGTAGAAAATGAACGGTTCATTTTTGTATGCTCGCGCTGGCATCAAAACCTAAAATGGTTGTAATTTCGTTTTTGATAAAAAATTATCGGCTTTAACGCTACTCACTGTATTAACCATTCGAGTTTGAGGTTCCACATAAATGGAAGAGGTAAACCAGAAGGTCGCACAAAAAAAAAAAAACTCCGCAAATTTTGGCGGAAGATTTTAATTGACTCGAAGGACTTGAGCAGATAATGGATACTCTAGCAAATCACATTGTAGAATGCGTGATACCTAACTGCTGTGCAGAAGTGGGTAATTAGATACGAGACTTAAAACGAGATGATCTTCTTTTCAACGCGGTAACTCGGGAATGCTCGGAAAGAAATCGGAGTTCTCCTTTACATGGGTCGAAGCTACGACCTTCCGATTACTAGGATCGGCTCTACCACTGAGCTATAGATGACTCGTTAGATAGTGACTCGGAATACTCGGAAAAAATCCGAATGCTCCTTTGCAGGAGTCGAACCTACGACCTTCCGATTACTATTTCGGACGCTCTACCACTGAGCTATAGGAGTCTCCTTGGACGATGGCCATTAAACTAGGTTCAAGTGACAATTATTCCGCTACACTGCTAGGACTGATACCGGGGTTATCAATTTCCAAAGTAAAAGTAAAAGTATTTAAAAGACCTTAACGTACCATTTCCTTGTCCCAGCTCCTTGATAAACTCCATTCTGTTTCTTGGTACTTCCCAAATCAACAACTTTGGATTTGAGCGGTAATTAGAGTGCTGATCAAAGATGGGGTTGCTCTGAAGCTTCTCTGCATCTACAGGAGATTTGAAGTTTTGCAGCTGCATCTTGCGGCGGCGGTAAAGAATGATGGCTGCTCCAACAATCAATACAACGGCAACCGCAGCTACCCCAAGCACCAAAACAAATCCGGTGCCACTGAAGAATCCTTCAGAACGGAGGGTACCAACGCTTGCTTCAACTAGGAGAAAAAACAAAAGAGGAATCTCTGACAAGGACGATTGGCTGTACGCACAGTCTCACGGTACTCGTGGAAGTTAGGAAGGTCACCGCAGTTAACCAAACAACTTAAGTATTTGTAAGTAAGCCTGAAAAAATCAAGTCTTGAACGGGATTCGAACCCATAACCATGCGACTGCGGTGCGCTGCACTTGCTCTACAATTTGAGCTATAAAGCCAACTAATTAAGAGGTTGTCAATTGCGAGTTCAAGTTGGATCCAGCTAAAAAGATGTTTTCATTCCTGTTCTAATTGTATAGCTGCATCAAAATCCAATATTGCCAAAACATGTACTTTTTATTAATTTTTGCCAACTGTCCAAATTCAAAATAAATTGGATAGCTTTTGCTGGAACGTTTACTTCAGCTTTGAACAAACCGTCCAATTTGAAGAAAACCTAGATACTTTACATCAACCAATCAAATGTCAAGATAAATACAAGAACCTAGTATTGGCTAATCAAGTTGCAACTATTAGGGAACTTAAGCAGCTTTGTGGTTTCCCTCACACTTTTAAACTAATCGTCTCTAATAGTGAGAACAAACCGTTTTTGGAAGCTATACAATAAGTGGGTAACAGGACTACATGCTAGTCCAATTTGGAAATAATTGGATTAAAGAAATTCCTTTGACTGCTAAATTGGACTCGGCCGTCCTCAGAATTTTTCTCATCCAATTATTTCCAACTTGGACAGCATGTAGTCCTATTACATATACAAATACTCGTATATTCTAAACTCTCTTCAGCCTAAGATTGCTGGGAGAGAGCTCTGGTAGAGTACATGTATTTAAACTCCATTAAGATAGTGGTCATAGTGATCTGAGAAAACCGGTTGAACTACTTCATATACGGCAAAAAGTAACCGTACGCCTGTACACCAGCAACTTTCACCACGAGCCATTTAAATTGTATAACGCCTGTTTGAAAAAACAGCACCCTTTGGGTGCCAGAGAGCATAGAGCGGGAAGTGTGTGATCGTACGCGTTACTTGAAACGTGCTACATGTATATTTGGGAAAAAACGCATCCCTGATCTGTTCCTTTTACGAATAATTTATAATAACGAAACTTGAATAAATAGTTTTTAAATAAGAATGCGATAAGCATGCAAAATCCACGAACGTTCGTTATGTATCGTGATTTGCGTAGATGGTTTTTACCTGACGTCACAGCAGCCAAGTTGGTGCACAGAACAATCAAGAAAAAAGTCTCCTGGGCCCGGTTGTTCAAAAGCCGATTAACGCTAATCCCAGATTAAAAATTAACCAAGGAGTTTATTTCCCTACTCCTAAATGCTGTTCAACGCTGATATTCGGCAAAACTTTACATTAGAAGAAGTCAATCTTGAAAAACAGAAATAAGCAAAAGAAACTTTCAGCAAAAAGTTGAAAACATGAAACAAGAGTTGACGCTAATCCTGGATTAAGTTAATCGGCTTTCGAACAACCGGGCCCAGGGAATTTGACAACATTTGGTGTTGTTTTGTGCACCAACATGGCCGTCTAATCACGTGATTGAAAACCATCTATAGGTTATACCTGGCACCCGAACACTGGCTTTCCATTGGTAGTCAACTTCATGAATTATCACTGCCAACAATGCAATAACCAACTTACAGTATTTCTTCACAAGTGATCAGCCTACCTTTTGGAACTGTAATAATGGCTGTTTTCGAGTCAACGGCAACAGAATTTTTTGCTTCACATTTAACAGCTGTCTCGTCCCTACTGATCGTAATAGTAAGATGGGACATATTGTCATCTAAGGCGTTTTCGTAGTAAGTTCTCTCATCCACCAGCCACCTGTGAAAGCATTAATATCGAGGGTACGTTAATGGTACAGCATCAATACAGGCAAACGTCTAAATATAAATATCCTCAAACGTACTTTGAATTTTTTTTCAGAACTGACGTTTTTGTCGGCGTTGCCGTTGCCGCGGTGCCGTTATTAGGGAGCTTTAGCAACGACAACGGCGACGGCAACGGCAACGTCACAAATTTACATATTTAGTAGGGGAAAACAATAGTTTTGCACGCCCCGCACGTGGGTTTTTCAATTTTGTCCATTTCTTTGCCGTCGTCAGCAAAACAACAACGTGAAATAGCCAAATTTGAGGTTTTATGGAGGACGTCAGCACTTGAAGATAAATTTTGATTTTCTCCCCTAAATTAAGCGCCGCTCATAACGGTTTCATTCCTGACGTACTGCTACAACTTTGTCATATTAAAAAGCTTGGAATAGTCTCGAAGCGATCGCAATAACGCGAATTTATGTTTTTAGATGACGTTCTCGTTACCGTTTCCGTCGTCGTTGCTAAAGCTCCCCTTAGAAACTACGACGGGAACGGCAACGAGAACGTCATCTCAAAACATAAACTCGCGCAATTGTAATCACTTCGCGACTACTCCAAGCTTTTTAAAGTGACAATGGTGTGGCAGTCCCTCAAGAATGAAACCGATATGAATCACGCTTAATTTAAGAAAGAAAATGAAAATTTATCTCCTAGTGCTGAGGTCCTCCATAAAACCTCAGATTTGGCTATTTCACGTTGTAATTTTGCTGACGACGGCAAAGAAATGGACAAAAATGAAAAACGCACGTGCAGGGCGTGCAAACCTATTGTTTTTTCCCACTAAATATCCAAATTTGTGACGTTCTCGTTGCCGTCGCCGTCGTCGATGCTAAAGCTCCCTATTACGGAGCTTACGAAACGAGGACGGCGACGGCAACGAGGACTTCTTTTAAAATACAAGTTCGCGTTATTCATATCACTACGAAACTATTTCATGTCGTTTTGCGTTAAAATGTGTAGTAACTGTCGAGGAATTAAACTGGTATGAGTGAGTTGGAAGCGTAGAGAGAGAACTGGAAATTCATCGTCATGTGCTAACGTCCTCCACAGAACCTTGAATTTGGTCGTTTCACGTCGTCATTTAGGAGATGACGGCAAAGAAATGTACCTAAATGTAAAACACACGTGCAGAGCGTACAGAGCAATTGTTTTTGCTCACTAAACCTATTGTTTTGTAGCGTCGTCGTTGCCATCGGCGTCGTCGTTTCGTAAATTCCCTATTCTTGCGTAACGCGGTTTCATTTCGTTTATTCGGAAAGACCACAAAGTCCACTTTTTAAAGAACTATATTTTCCTTTTGTTAATAATTATTGATAAACTTGGCTTGCCCAAGCGGGATTTGAAAACGTTCCTTGCCTGCGAAGGCGTTTGGGTGAACGGAAGTCCAAACCACCTTAAATAGGTTGGGATTTCAAATGATGAGGGAACTTTAGACCCAGAATTGCAGTTTAAGGTTTAACCATAGCAAGAGATTGTTCGTGTGCATGAAATACAAATCAAAGGTGAAAGAGAGTGTAGTGATGCTCGCACTTACAGTATCTTCAAAATTTTAGCAATAGTACCTGATAAAAATTCCAACACCTCTACGATGCCGTTGCAATACTGTAACAACTGAGGTATGAAGCCACTCAGTTGGGAGCAGGTCAATTTGTTAGGCTCATGTGTTCCCGTGAAAGGACTCGGTCGGGTGAATGAAATACATGTATAGATTTTTAAGTGTGGGTTATAAAGTAAAAGTAAAAGTAAAGTGGTGCATTTATATAGCGCCCTTTCACTAACGTCTCAAAGGCGCTTTACAATGATCAATTTACCCCCAGCGGACCGGAAGCATATACAGGCGCAAATTGCAGCCGCTTCTAAGCAGTCCATGCATGCTGGTACTCATTTTACCGATCTCGGAAGGATGGAAAGCTGAGTGAACTTTAGCGGGAAAGAAGGTCGCCAAATATTCCAGTCTCGGCAGAACCGGGAATGGAACCCGGGACCTTAGGGTTGGAAGGCAGAGCTCTTACCACTGCGCCAACCCCTCCGCTCTAAAAGCGAGCTGACTGAAGTGATTCTCGCACTTATCAGATCAATCTTGTATAGTGCTGTTATTCATGCTGCATGAGTGAATGAAATTAAGTATATAAGATACCTTATTAACGGCTTGGGATATCCAACAGCAGCACATGTCAGTGTAACATTATCTCCTTTTTCTGCCGTCAAATTCTTTGGTGGTACGATTATCAAAGGTGCAGACCACTTAGGCCGGGTTGTTTCTGTTGGCGTCAAAACCGTTGGTGAAGCTAAATTAAACAGTAAAAGGAAGGATTTAAAGTTGTCCAGTGCTAACCCTACAGAAAAAGGAAGGAACTAAGTTTAACTGCTCATGTTTTCTAACGAATTACAGTCGGTTCCTCACACAGTGATTTGCCTTAAGTTGGTTCGGCCACTCCTACATGTAAGTTGATTTGCCAACGCCTGTAAATGACTACAAGCAAACAATTAATTGCAAGACTTGAATGTTACGGAAAACGAAAACAAGCTCAAGGTTGATGTGACTAAACTCTGGGGGATTTCATCCACAATACTCGTTAAGACCCAATATTAATACTAATTGATATTAGTGCTATCCTGGAAACTGCTTTGAGCATATTGTAGCCAAATCTGTAGGTTGTCAATGATGGAAAGAATGTTGAATAGTTGTTTCAAGAAATGGATAAAATTTGTGATAACCAGGCCAACCAATAGAGCCAATAATACTGTAAAAACATGTAATTAAGTTGGCAGCAAGTTTCCTTACCCAGAACATTGATTTTTGCAGTCTTCCAGTCCAACCCAAACCCATTGTCAGCTGTGCAATTAACTATTGTGCTCTTCACTGCCTTTATTGTCAGTTCTGAAATGAATTTGGTTTGGTTGGCTTTTGCATCCTGTCCATTTACTTGCCATCTGAAAATGAAATGTGATATTACTTGACAAAAATCCATTACAAAGAGGGCAGGGGTATTTGCAGAATGCCGATTGATTGTTTAGCTTTCAATTACGGTAGCATATTTCCGCAGTAATTTGGTCTAAGCACTCATTTCTAAAATGGTTAACTTTTAGCTATTGTTGCATATACAATACTGATTTTGTAACATTCGGCGTTTGGTGTAGTGACGTGTTATTAGTAACGGATGGCCTGGATTAACACTTGAACCTTTCTCACAATTCTCCTAGTGTCCGCCATCACATACATACACGTACAATGCCAAGTAACCTGGCACTCTGGCACTACATCCCAACCTAACCCAGCAGTTCATAACCTACTATAAGTAATGTACCCTAACTATGAAAAACAATAACAATAACAATGTCATGATGTGCATTTGATACAACTGCACCATCTAATTGCTAGTAATAGAGGTAATCAGTGTCTCTCGAGTTTCGGTTGTCTTGCAGAGCACCTGAACTCTCTAGTGTCTTGGTCTTCTCCTTCCTCAGGCAAGGTAAGAGGTACCTCTACAGTCTTAGGGGTTTGCTTTGTCTCTTCTGGTGGATCGAACTGTTGAGGTGCATGCTCCTGCGGCTCTTCCCATTCTTCAGCCTCATGCTGCCTTTGTACGTCAATACGCAGGGGAGCCTTTCTAAGGAATTTTGCATTCCGGATCACCCGTTTCCCGGTCTCCGTACTTCGGGAAGTACGGAGACGTCCTACAGTGCTGAATTCCATTTAATTTGAGAAAGCTTTCAAACTCCTCTGACATGAACTGGGGTCCATTGTCAGAGAGCAGTACCTTCGGGCTTCCAAAACGAGCAAAAACCTTGGTGAGCACAGAGATAATCCTCTCACTGGCGATACTCTTTAGGATCGTTGCCTCTGGCCACTTGCTCCTGTAGTCTACTAAGGTAAGAATGTAGATTTGTCCAGGGAATGGTCCAACCAGATCAATTGCTTATTTGTCCAAGCAATGTTCACGTAAGGACCGTGTAGGCTTGCATGGGGTATCTCGGCGTAGTGGTTGCAATCGTACACAAGTTTGGCAGTTACGGCAGAACTCTTCAATGTCCAAGTCCATTCCAGGCCAAAACAGGCTGGCACGTAGACGCTGCTTGGAGCGGACCATGCCTTGATGTGCTTCATATGCCAGCCTTAGGGCCTTCTCCCTCAACGGAGCTAGCACGCAAATACGACTACCACACCACAATAAGCCTTGAGCATAAGTCAATTCATCCTTCAGCGGTTTCCATTGTCTTTAAGCTTTCATCCGACTTGCTCCATCCCTCGTTGACGGCGATCACTACCTTTTGTAATTCTGTCTTTCTTTCCAGTCTCTTGTATCTCCTCAATGGATAGCAATGTACTGTACTTTTTGACGAAGTTCACATGCTCCTCCACAAACTTTACTTCAGTTGCTGGAGAGGACACTGGCAATCTGGACAAACCATCAGCAATATTCCCAGACCCTGGTTCATATATGAGGTTAAAGTCATAGTCTTGAGCTCGCAATGCAATCGTCTCCAGTCGAATCGACTGTGACGGTTTGGTAAAAACACCCAACAATGGCTTGTGGTCTGTTGCTACAGTAACATGACGACCGTAGATACACGTACATGTTTGCATCTTTTGCAGTCCGTAAAGTACAGCTAAAGCTTCATGTTCAATCTGCGCATATCTTTTCTCCACATCTGTTAAGCTTAGTGATGCATAAGCAACAGGGCGCATTTGATTATCTATGTACTTCTTGAAGAAGCACACAACCCAGGCCACAGGAGCTGGCATCAACTACTAACTTGATTTCTGCTTCCATTGAGTAGTGGGCTAAACACGGCATTTTGGTTATCAGTTCTTTAATTCTTTTGTAGGCTGATTTCTCTGCTGTTGTCCACCTCGTAGTTTGGTGTTCTGCAAAATCCACTGTACCCCTGCCATTACAACGACCACAACAATGAATTTCAACCATCTTTTCTACAGTAAACAGTCTTGTTTGTTGTGATTGACAATGAGCAATTTGATTCACAATGGGAAATCTGTCAGAGCAAAGCAATATAAAACATGCAAAATGCACCACTGCCTTTGATATCAGCCCATCAGAGTCATAGACCATTAACCAATTCACACCTCAAACGCCCTAGGACGCCCTCCATTGAGGAGTAAAATTGTCTGGCATTATACAGGGTAAAATCTATTAATGAAGTGGCACTCTCAGGGGTCAATGGGTTAAACACTTGTGCTACCTGGCTTCTAAAATAATAAAAGAATGGCTACAGTTGACCTTGTCTTGACACAAGCCTTGTTTTTTCTCTTGTTTCTTTGCAAATTAGTAAGGGTACAATGTATGTGCTACGCTAGAAGTGGCTGTGAAAAACGTCACATTAGCAATAACACTGTTCTAGGCAATTTTCTTTGTTTTTTTGAGTTAGTTTCACGACAAAGGATTTTGTTTTGCCTTAGCTTTCGAGCTGTTTTTTTTTTCACTGTTTGGGGATGCTGTTCTTGAAGAGACTGTCATAAACTTCCTAAGACAAAGTCAAGGCTGGACAGAGCGATTCGACGGAGAATAGTACTCGAAAGCCTTTTTCTCCCTGAAAAGCAAATTTTCTGCGCAGTTTTTCCTTACAACGAAAGGAAAAACTTGTTTATTTTGTTCTTCTTAGGAAGATTATGATGGCATCTTCAAGAACAAAGTCTCAAAACAGTTGGAAAAAAGCTAGATCATAAAGACGAAAAATAATAAAAAAGGCGAATTAACTTACTTTATTTCATTGATTGATTGATAACTTTTCGGTTCTTTGCTCCTTTGTCGTGAAACTAACTGACTGATGTGACCCTTTTCACAGCCACTTCTTGCATGCAAAACAAGCTTGGGCTGCCTATGCTGCCAACTGCAATGATTATTCTCCCTTCAAGTACTGTATGAAGCGTCATATACATGTACGTAACAACAAAAGACTATTATGTACATGTAAAATTATGGCCAACATAAAGTGAAGACAAGAAAAAAATACGCAGCCGGTTTTATACCATTGGGCTGCCTGTTACACAGCCACCCCATGGAAAAAGGGTTTCTCTGAAAACATTTAAGTGATTTGGCCAATCAAGAAATGGTCTATTACAGGAAAGTATTACAGACAATTTTGTGTTTGAATGCGTTTAAAGCTACCAGACAAGTCTAGGCCAGTCCAATTATTGCTCACAATTTAATGAATTATTAGACATCAGATACCATGCTAGTTTACAACATAACTTCATTTTGCTTTGCCCACTTGGCCAAACGAGGTCTTAAACTGTGACAAGGTCAATTATATTTAAACAGACAAGTCAAAAAGCTCTGTTATTTAAAGATTGCTAAAACTTACCTTATCTTAGGGACAGGATCTCCC
This sequence comes from Montipora capitata, assembly GCA_949126865.1. Classification (NCBI taxonomy): domain Eukaryota; kingdom Metazoa; phylum Cnidaria; class Anthozoa; order Scleractinia; family Acroporidae; genus Montipora; species Montipora capitata. The sequence goes on along the minus strand of OX421457.1, from coordinate 17,665,279 downwards.
GATGATATACACCTTGAAATGACAAGATTTTCCCCAGTGACATTCACTGCAACTGGCCCTTCCAGCACAACAGCTGGCACTAGAGAGAATACAACCATGTGATCAACATTTCCAGTTCACCACAGGACAGTGAAGAATTAAAAATCAAATGAGTTTGATATACTTTACCTACGCAATTTGGAAGAAGTTTTCAAGAAAGTCAATTGAAAGGAATCTGTTAAAAGGGTCAAAGTTAAACAAAGTCCAAGGATGTTCCTCTCAAGAAGAGAGGCTGTCATCTTGGATTTTTGACAAAGAAAGCTTGGAGCACACCATGCAATAATGCATCATCAATGTCAAATTCATGTTTCCAATGTCAAACACCCAAGATACCAGCAATGTGTTTCAAGGATGGAATGTTCACTTATGATTCTTTTTCCATTGGGCTTTTTTCCTTTCAGAAAGCATGCTAGAGAGGAAACTGCTGACAAGGCAGACCACAGGACAATATTATGTAAACCAGTCTTTATAAACAAGGATTTTCACATCACCTTATCCAAAGTGTAAAATTAGACAAGGGATCTTGCTAAATGTATGAGGGGGTCTAATGGACATTAATTTGATGAAAGAAACCCTAGATGGTCCTTCTTTTGCCACATTGAACCAAGAACCAGCAAGTTGCAACACAATAATGATTATTATTTTATGATCATGCAACCATTAACATCTTACATGTATAACTGACGAGAGAAAGAATAATCATTAATATCATTATTTCTATTTTTAGTGGAGAAGAGATAAATTTTTCGGGGAGTATATTTTTCTCTTGAAAAATTCTTATTCTCATTAGGGTAATTTTATAAAATAGTATCCCCATTTGAAAGTTAGATAAAAATCAAGTGTCAAGCCTGCTCCCTTTTTCTAACAACTAAATTGGGACAAACCTACTAAACTTGGAAGAAAGTACATGTATAGCACTAAAAAAAAGTTACTTATCTGAAGTCTAAAACATAATGACAATAATACAGGTAATCACATTCTCTGTTTATTGGCAAGGCTTGTAGCCATTTTTTTTAGATGCACTGAAGAAATAACAATCTTACCCACAAAACTATTAATAGCCAAGCTTCATAACCCTTCCCTAGCCACACCCCTTATCTGTGCTGTACAGGTGTGAACCTGGGTTCAAACCCTGTTGAAGTCCTGAATTCTTCAGGCTTCTTTACGCAATTGCAAAAATTGCGTTCATAACTGTGAGGATCATAGCTTTACTTGAGCCATTTCCATGGCAATGGTTTGTACTCTGTCTGTAAAATCCCGACCAAAACTATCAGATTGCTCCATATAGCCTGGGAATTGCTTGCCATATAATAAATAGGGCATAATCATCCTTTAAAAGAGCTGGTAAATAACTAACCTTTGATTGTGAGAGTTCCAAATGCTGAAATATTCTTCCTCATGTCCAGATCCCTTGCAAGACACCCATAAACCCCTGCATCACTTTGTGACAATTTCTCCAAACGAAGGTGAGATCTTCTGTTGACTGCATTTGATCTGATGATGTAATTTGGTCCACTATTATTGCTTAATTTAAGCCCATCTTTCTTCCATGAAAACTCCAGATTTGCGCTGCCATCTTTAACTTGGCAAAGCAATTTGACATCTTTTCCAAGAACACCCGTCATATTTAAAACTGTTCTTTGGAAACTCAGAGGCCTCAATGGTTGGACTGCAATGGCAGAAAAGGTTGCCCTAAATCCTGCATAGTTTAATGTCCTGTCTGACTTGAAGGTCATGAACAAATTTGTTGAAGTGGATTCCACATGAAAAGGATTCTTGCGTCCACAATATATCCCCAGTGGCTCAGCAGAACTGCTCCTTCCATCATAGACTTTGAAAAAATCTCCTCCACATTGAAATGTATCTTCCAGCACAAAATGATAAAACTGTAACTTGATTTTGTAGCCTACTGGCACCTGGATGAGCCAGGAGCACTTTGAACGGCTGGGATATGAATTTGGATAATTTGGGGTTCGAATATCCCCAGCATTTCCAGTTAAAACACTCGGATCCTTACACCTTCCATCTGTGAACAAGACAAGTTAGAAGATGTGAACTCAATAATCCAATAATTTTCATTGCATTCTGTCTAGCTTGGTAATAAAATTACTTAAGTCCCTTTGACTGGAAGACTTTTGCCATGACTTCACAACATTTTCTACATGTAAGAAATAATGATTTCACAGGAAGAAGAAAGGTTTCCTTAACTGATTCACACCTGCAGTGCCCCCAGTCGGTCAGTAAAAAAATTATCTGGTGTTGGCCAGAGTAAAGTCTATACATCACAAGTCTCACTCTCACATGGGGAAGGGTTCTACTGTATCATAATTATTTCTGATAACCAGACTTCATTTCAAATTTTTAACAAAAATATTGTACATGTAGTTTGATTATTTAATTGACTCATCCTTGCTTTAATTTACATTCAATGCATAAAAGAGCACAATATTTTTAAAACACCTGTGCGAGTGCACACCAAATGCAGCACGGTGACCCTGTGGGTCTTTGGGCTGTGTGTGCACACTAGAGTTTGACAAAACAAAACAAAAACAAGCACATGGAATGCAGTGGCTACAATTTGTAAGTTCTTGCATTTGTTTTGGTTTTATTTATATAAGCAAACGTTCGCTTTGCAATGACTATGTCATCTCTCCCTGTAAAGTCATTATCCTTTTTTCCATTAATCTACCTTTTTGTTGATGTTTCATATTCTAACAATAAGCTCTATGTTATTGTATACTTGAGTCTTGATTATACCTACAATACTGTGCAAAAGTAAGTTGACAGTCTCGACTCTATCCTTGTGAGAATCGAGGATCGAAAATCGAGTCGAAGATCGCGACTAGATTCACCCGAAATCAAACTTGATCCTCGACACTTACTCCTCAATTAAATAACAACAGGAACTGTTAAATAAGAAAACCAGATATAGCGGCTATTGTTCCTGTGAGTCTTCTCTTCAGAACTACAATCTATGTCATGGATTAAAATATAAAACCAAAACGGTGAGCTTTACCACGCGATGGATTTTATCGTAAATCGAATGTAAATTTCCAATGTAAACAATGAGAAATATTTGCATACCGCACACCCAACCAAGTAACGCAACAATTCAGGTATTTTTACATCTCTTCTGAAATGTAATGATCTGAAGGAAAACTATAGTGATGGTCGAATCTCGGCGCGAGACTTGTTCACCGTTATCAGGTTTCATTCTTTAAAAACAACAAGCCTTGCCAGCAAACCAAGAGCAGAGTCACTTTTTTAACCTACATGACAGCATTCTCGGCCTACATTTCAATGTCCTGCCATGCAAAAGCTTAGAAATTCAACCTTGCTTTATCACAAGACGAAAAACCCCATCAAAATGAAAATTTGTGAAAAGGTAAGTCTTCAGCTGTTGTAATAACTAACTAAACTAAAATCTCAAAAGGATTGATAATTCCTTATTTTTTAATTTTGATGACGTCACGTGAAAACCAAGATTAGTGTCGAAGACTGTTTACAGTCCGTGTGATTGGTCCAGTATGCTTCAATCATAAGGATGAAGAATAATTATCTCCTCCACAATTGCACAGAACATGTAGTTTCAAAGACTTTTCTATCTCAAAATACTACGGAGGTAATTTTCACTAACAAGCTACCGGTACATCGTAGATTACAGCTAAATTGTCGGGCGGATTGCGCTCTCGGAGTAAACTTGAATTACTTCAGCAGGTCCAATAGTGTTGAAGACTGTTTACAGTCCATGTGATTGTTGAGTATGCTTTGCAATCGCACAGAATAGTGTCGTTCGTTGTGATTTTTATCCCAATTTCAGCAACCGGATTCGAAAGAGGGCTAAACTCGCTCGGTTTTCTGCGTTACTCCTGAACAACATTATCCGAGAAACTTTGGCAGGCTGTTCTTTTATTCGTATTCCCAGTTGTGTTTGTGCAATTAGTCTAATGAGGAATCAGTCCCGTGACTAGCTCATTAAATTCTCGATTCTTGATCCTCGATCCTCGCGAGAATCGTCAACTTACTTTTGCACAGTACTGTACTACATTAGGTGCTTTTGTAGCTTTCATACAGCTGTAAGGGTGCAGGGGTGGTGCAGTGGTAAGAGCACCTGCCTCCCACCAATGTGGCCCGGGTTCGATTCCCAGACTTGGCGTCACTTGTGGGTTGAGTTTGTTGGTTCTCTACTCTGCATCGAGAGGATCTCTCCGGGTACTCCATTTCCCCTCTCCATGAAAACCAACATTTGACTTGATTTGCTTTCATTGTTAATTTCAGTTTGCAGTCTCCCCAATAGGCCTTATTCACGATAGCCGCCATGTTTGTTTTCAAATTGTCATGCAAATTAGCCATGTGTTATGCTGGGGGGCAAACATTGGGAAAAAGGCAAATTGCGGAAAATCGACTCGTCGAAATATTGAAATAACATTGCTAAAAGTCCATATTAGTATTCTAAAGCCACGGCTATATGAGTGATTTTTTGCTCACACTGGTGATGCGATTTTTTCAAAATTTGTCGCATCCCCAGCGCGAGATGAAAATCACACGTGTAGCCACCCTTGAACTGGTGACGCAACAGGTGAAAAAATCACAAGAAAAAAGTCGCCAGAGTTCAAACTTTCGTGACAAAATTGCAGAGATAGTTGCTCGTGTAGCCACCCTACAACTTTTTTTTTGGCCGCGCTTGCAACGTGACTAAAGAGAATTAAAGTAGGAATGTCTGTTTATAGTGCCCAGGTCTCTTGAAGTATGCGAGAGAGCATGAAAGTTATGGCAGGATGGATCTGAGTGAGCAACACGATGGACATCAGTGACCCTCACAAATAAGTTTGATTTACTTCTGCAAGTTGGAGGAGAGGAACTCCAGAACTTCAGGGAAATTAGCACTACCGGAACAGTCTGAGCTACATGTACATGTACAAGTCACACATCAGTTCTAATGTTAACCATATCATTTTGAGGCACAACAAAACAGCACTTAATTGAGTTGTACAAGACTTCAACATGACAGGTGGTCCCACTGACTTACATGTACCATTTGCATTTGGAGAGAACAAGGGTTACACTTCTCAATGTGATAGAAAATGCTATCACCATAGTGGCAGTAAAAACAATGAATGGAGACACAATAAACTGATCCGAAATAATGGAGACCTGAAAAGAGTGCATGAAACAGCAAAAGCATTTGAAATAGCTAAGCAATGAAGCGAGATCACAACAGGCAACAATTCTAAGGTAAAAGATGGTAAAAAGCAGAATGTAAAGGACAGCAATGAGCTTTGAGGTGAAAAAGGTCACCAGGCCTGGATGGTACAGTTCAACCAATTAACCCCTGGGAGTGAGACAACTGATTTTACTGTAATGCCAGACAATTTTAGTCATCAACTGGGGGCCTCCTAGGGCTTTTGAGGTGTCAATGGGTTAAAGAACAAAGTGCCTGAAAACACCACATGGAGACCAAGAACCAAATTGTACATATTACACCCATCCCAAAGAAAGCTTTTTCCCCACTAGGGGCAAGTCCTGCCTAAGGTGTAGTTCTATGGAGCAATCAGTTTGCTAGAGTGTCACAGTAGAAAGTCAAACCGTTCAGGTAGACAAGTCAGATGTCGAGCTCTCCAACAAATACGATACAATACATACTTAATTGACCACTCCCCACAGGGACTTTTCAGGGCCAATGAAACACAACAAAATGACGGGACAGAACAACAACAACAACTGTTAAGAATCGCGACTGGCTGGAGGAAAACCAGTCTGCTATTTACAAGTGCAGCTGGGAAAATGAAGCAGGGACTACCAGGATCAAATTCAAGGAGTGATCAGAGGGGGTCTCGAACCTGTGATCTCCGGACCTCAAGACAAGTGCCCTAACCACTGGGCCACACTGCCTATGACACACCTATGATACACCAGCAGTTGTACTACTTAAAACTGCACAACAATTAGGGATATTTCCAAAATGCCCCCAACATTTTATTGACCTGATAAGGAATCAGGCTCCTTGATCACCCAAAATAATGAGTAATAACTAATTGTTGTGACTTATTCTGAGTTAGAGAAGTTTTCAATTGAGTGTTGAAACTTAGTAATTAGCGAATTGCTTTGGTTTATGATTTCTTCACTCAGTGATTGGTTCAAAGTTCTTGCGCCACTTTTTCAACCAATCAGAAGTGAAACCAAAACCAATTGTGGCTCGCGCATGCACATTTTCCTGCGCTTTGTGCCGGCTACGTGTAATTACTTCGAGTTTTGATTGGTTTACCGGGTTGTTTTCCTCCTTTTTGATTGGCCAAAGTAATGGGTGTCTGGAAAACCCGAATAGCGAATAGCGAACAGTCGCGAATACCGAACAGTGAATAGCGAATAGTACGAATAGTGGCGAATAGTCGCGAATAGTGACGAATAGTGACGAATAGTAACAAATAGTGGCAAATAAGGGTGGAGGGGGGAGGGGATTGCGACGACATGACGAAAATTTGGTACCCAGTACTTCCCAGTCAACCACGCAGCAACGTTGGATGGGATTTTCCCGCTAAAAAAGCAGAGATGTGTCGGCGAAGGACAGCTTGAGCCCTGAGAAGAAAAGGTAATAAATGCACTGAAATCCTGTTGCTTATTTGTATAATTAATTAACGCAACGGTTATCAGAGTAGCTCGTTTGTCTCTTTAATCACAAACCACTTGCCTCACATTTTGATTTTATTCCTTTCTACAGAACGTGTCTCGCCGGATCGGACAGCACAGATGAGGATGATGAAATTTATGTTCGGGCGCCACTGTGCGAGGAGATGATCATGAGCTTGATGTATTAATGAAAGTGATTTATATTTTTGCATTTCTACGTTTGTTCTTCTTTAGAGTGTTTGTAAAAGCATGCACGAAACTCTCTTTCGACGACAGGTGAGCATATTATTTGCTTTGATTACGAGATTGTTCAGCATAAGGCGGTGACTATTGAAGACTATTCGTCACTATTCGCGACTATTCGTCACTATTCGCCACTATTCGCACTGTTCGTACTATTCGCTATTCGCGACTATTCGCTGTTCGCTATTCGCGACTATTCGCTATTCAGGTTTTCCAGACACCCCAAAGTAATTACTTTGGTTTTGGTTTTACGATATTCGACTGGAACTCGCTCTAACAAAAGAAACACCAAAATGTTAATTATTCCTTATTACAATACAATACAGTTCGCTCTGACGAAGGGCTAACGCTCGAAACGTCAGCTTTTAGAATCTCTGTACGGTGGCCAATTTACATTATCAACTCCGTTGATAAAACCAAATTCTTGTATACTACTTCCCCACCGACGCAGCACCACAGTTTCTTTAGAAACTACCCCTTCATTCCTTATTACAATAATCTTCTTAGAGTTAGTAAAAGAATAATACTGATTAGTTTAGAAATTTAATTGGCCAGAAATTAAAGTCTTAAAGTAATTCAGGAGAAAAGCAGTATTGAGATCACGATATTGGTATCTACTGGTTCAAACTGATCATACTATTCGTCTTTCAAATATCTATAAACGGAAACCAAGGAATTGATATGCTACAAAGACCCAGCTTGAAACATTTGAAGGTCAGTGATAGGAATAAAAAGAAATGTAATTTAAGGAATAATATCCCTGCAGACATAAAATCTTCTTGTCACTTCAGCAATTTTCTGGTGAGAATGCCATTTTTAAATCGCAGAGGAGCGACTCTTCACTCAACTTAAGCAAAATTAGATGTGCCAATATCGCGCTCCGGCTAATCAGCTTAATTTTATTGAAATCGTATCTCTCACTATCCTGAGTTTCTACATTTACGCCCGTTTTTACTGACGAAAAATTGCATGTATAATGATCAGTGCCTTAGAATGTCAAACGGGATAAATGGCAAATACTTTTTCATAGCACTTGTTGTTGAAGAAGCGCAAGTTAGACCGTAAGTTAATACAGTTCCTCTCCGTGAATCGGCAAGGATTAAATTTGTCAGTGTCATGTATTTTCCAATGCTGGACTCACAGAAATAAAAATTGACATACGGGATACACGTAAGAAGACTATAAAATTTTGTCAATATAAAACGTTGCACCCACAATTAATTCTTGGTTTGAAGCGTCCTGAAATCTTTCCTCTCAACAAGCTCGTGAAAATAAATCCATCAAATATAAGTGCTTCGTTGGCAGGCAGAGGACTTAAAAGTTTTCCTTATTTATAATTGCCAACAGACGAAAACACCGCCTGAGAGAGCGTTACTAAAAACAAAGACATTATAAAGAACTTAACACTTACCAGTGAAAGAAACCAATACGCCATGGAGAATGACTGAAAAACTGTAAACATACACAGTTAGACAAGAAAGACTTCGACCCATATCAATCGCGCGTCACAGCCTTCGAAGTTGGCAAGAAAGCTTCAAGCTGATGGTTTTGGTAAGCTTAAAGCTTTGAGTAAAGGAAAACGAAAAAGTTCCGCATGAATACGCGTATATGGTAAACCACGATAAGCCGTTCAACCAGAAACTCCTCCCAGATGAAACGGAAATGCTTTGTTTTACGCGGTTTCCATCGGCTGAGTGTTGCAAAATGGTTAACTTTTGCTGCAACCCTTGTGACGCATTTCCGGGTAGCTGTCACGAATCGCATGACAGCTTTCGAAAAGGTCGGCATTTTACGAAAACCTTATTAAATATCATCACTATTTTTGAACGCTTCTTGAGTGATCGTCATGAGGCCCTATGTTTTGGGGGGTTCTTATTTTTTACGGTGTTTGTGGTTGTTTTTGCCCCCAATAAAAGGAAGTTCAAGCTTAAAAAAGATTTTCCAGAAAAAAGCCCATTTTCATGAGGAGCTTAACTTGGGTCAGTAATGTGGGTCCCCGCTGTTTAGGTAAAAATCTCAGTGGGAGTTGTAACAAGACTCACACTAAAAAGGCAGAGCGAGAGACAAAGGGAGAGAGAGGTGTTAATCTCGACACATTAGTTGGGCCGACTTCGTCATAAATTAATTTTGAGTGATGTGTCAAAATAGTCCAGAGGCACAGTAAATCAATCTGAAATATTTTCTAAAACACAGTTTACAACGGCCAGCATCATGCAATTAAAAAATGGAAAATTATTTCTTTATTTTCTTTATTTCAAATTAATTTAAACACAGGCGAATTATATCTTAACTTTCAGGCTACCGAGATGCAACTTGTTTTGCCCCGGCATACACTTTTCTCAACAGCAACGGTGAATTGGTTTTTTTCTGATTTTAAAGCAATCCATTTTTAAATTTTATTATACTTATGGAACTCGATAACTGAGGAATAAAACTCAACAGCTATTACACCTTCGAACATCTGCTTCCCTAATTCTCCGGTTAAACATGAAACGTTAGTGATGTATTGGTATATTTGTTAGTTTAAACACAGGCAAATTATTTCTTAACTTTCAGGCTACCGAGATGCAACTTGTTTTGCCTGGCATACACTTTTCCAGCTCAACAGCAACGGTGAATTGGTTCTTTTCTGATTTTAAAGCAAACCATTTTTAAGTTTTATTATACTTATGGAACTCGATAACTGAGGAATAAAACTCAACAGCTATTACACCTTCGAACATCTGCTTCCCTAATTCTCCGGTTAAACATGAAACGTTAGTGATGTATTGGTACATTTGTTAATTGAGGGTCGTACAGGGGTATTTTCGTGATGCGTGATTAGCTGATTTTATTTTTCGTGAAACGTGAATTTAATAAATTATTCTTCGTGATCCGTGACCTGAACGTCTTGCGTGACTCGTGAAGAACTTGAATTATTAACCGATATTCGTGATTTTACTACTCTATTCTGCGTGATTTTTGAGATGCAAGTTCTCCGGAAGATACATCAAATGTGACAAGACGTCACATAATATATCGTAAAGTAATCCATTGTGCAAATTCACGTGCTTTGCATGCCTATCATGGATCGGATGTCGACTCCTATTGTCTCCCATGTCACAGGAGGTCAAAGGACAGTGACTCGCAACATCGAAACTTCCGAGACATGGCAGGGACAAGTAAGTACGTCTAGTACGATGAGGTCGATGAGGGTCGAGTGTATTATATTTTACGTGGACCCGAAGTCTGTGGGCTCGCTTAATTTGCTTGAGAAGGAACGAGTTCCCTTTCCGATTACAGACGAACATTCATCTTTGGCAGTGTTTACTAAAAAGTTCGCGGAATTTGCCGGAATAAAGGCAGAGGCTGAGAAACGTGGACTCGGCTCCTGTGTTGAACTTAAATTGTGTCGTCTTGAAAAGGGAAAAGATGGCAGTAAGGCCTTTGAGATAAATACACAAGAGCAATGGGACGAGGAGAGACCACTCCTCTCGTAAAAGCTAAACTCTGAGAGTTAAGGAGGCTCGAAATAGTTTCTCCGTTTTTCAATCAAATAAACATATTCTGTCCTTAGATACAGTTAGGGTAATCATATTAAGGCGAAATCTAGTCAGTACCCATCGTAGATTTCTCACATTATATTTTCCTTCAAAATAACGTTACCATGGCAACGATATTAGGCATTTCTTTGAGCCTTAAAATCAACTTATGTTGCCTTTTTTCAAGAAACGGGACGGTGAAATTTTCCCATTTAGTGTTACCAGATAATGTTAGAAATACTCTCTAAAATATTTAAAATTCAACAAAATCTGTAGGTCAGTTTTTCAGAAAAATAGGTTTTTTTGAAATGTGCCTCTAATTTTTTTGTTTCACTTACAGAATTTTTTTAAATTTGAAAGACAAACGTTTTAAATTAATCTAAGCTAACATGCAAAAAATGAAAAAAATTCACCGTCAAGATCGGCATTTACGCATGCGTCACTCGCTCATTCGAGTGCACGCGCGAGTTGAGCTGAAGGTCAACACAAACGGATTTAAATGGCCATTAAACCGTTTGTGTAGAATTTCGTAGTTTTCATGAATAGGAGATGTCTATTTATATTCATGTCTATAGGAATGAGAAGAAAGGAGAGCGAAATTAGCGGTATTTGCTTATTTCTTGTGAGCCATTTGAATCACGAGCTGACGCTAGCAGCTTACGAATTGCGTGTGTGGGTACGCGCACGTTAAAGGCTAAAACACGTGGGTGAAAGCGTGAGTCAGGCTTGTCAACCCCTATGATATTTCAATGCGAAGCGGACGAATGGTCAGAGTCGTCCAACGAGAGTGATTTAGGTAGGTGATATGCAGGTAGGTTTACGATATGCAGCCTTTACTTAGCCTTTCACGATTTTGCTTTTTCAAACACTCTTTCTTGCCTAAGAGAAGGTTATTAAAAGGAGTATCTTACTTGTTTACTTCCGTGATTCGGGAAAATGAAATTTTGATATGCGTGATCCGTGATTCGTTATTTTTTCTGTTCGTGAACCGTGCGACAGACCCCCCCTGTACGACCCTCTTAATTTAAACACA
>OX421457.1:17626316-17648816 GCA_949126865.1 Montipora capitata | reverse complement strand
CACAAGCTTTAGCTCATGCGATAAGACGATTGAAGAGAGCGGCGTCGCCGTTTGCGATTTCGCGAGCAACGGCCCCGGTGTTCGGGTAGTGGTCGACTGCAACAGCTTGTGCTACAGCTGAGAGACGCTCATAGCAAGAAATAATCAATGGGCCGTCACCCTCTAGGTAATAAGTAGCGTTTACAAAATGCACCCTGGCATCTATTAAAACAGCCAGCTCCAAACGTAGCTCCTGGAGGATCTCGGGATAATCAACTACTTCCAACAGATGTCTGCGATTTGCAGGAGGTATTTCCTCGTTTTCGCGGGGGAAAGGTACGACATCTGGAAACAAGTCCAGTGCTTGCTTAAAAAGAACCTCGCACTTACTCCACCACCCGGTCTCGCTGAAGGTACGGATTGACTGTCCGGTCCTCTCTCTTTCCATGTCAGCTTGGCATTGTAACTGCATGTGGGAAAACAAGCCTATCCAAAAGCGTACAAAGGAATCCAAAACTTGAAATTCAAATTGAGATCCCACATTGTCTCTAATGTGTGAAAAACAAACAACATGAAAAAGATCTGGGTAGAAAAACTTCACTTTTCTCACGGCGGCTCCATTTACGGAGGCGCCATCTCGCATTCCCCAAAATGACTACCCTTGGATCAAAGTTATAGTCTACCACCAAGCAGGATATTAATCTCTGAGCCAGTTCCTCTCCCTTGAGGGCCTTTGCGAGCACTTCTAGACGGATTAGGCGCTGAGTTGGCTTATAAAGGTCTTTTTAAAAGAAACGCACCAAGATCGTTAACGCTTCGCCCAAGCGGGCCAGAATGACCAACGGGCCGTTCCGTCAAATATGACCGAAACCTCTTTTTCGGACTTAAGTGTCTCCTTCAAAGTCTCTTTTTCTCTATGTAGTATTGCAGGTATAAGCTCACTAAGGTATGCACGACTGGGTAGCCAGTGACCATATTTCTCAAGGAAAGGGCGCATTGCTTAGACTTTCGATAGCGCCACTCCTGCCAACAGAGCAGATTCAACAAGCTCATAGCGATACAACTGCATGTATTTCTGAAGGCAAAGTTGACACAGTCGCATTTTCTTGTCTGGCTTTCTTCTGCGGGCATTCCTTGATTGACTGACTTTCTGCCTTATTTCTCGTAATATTAGCCAAGGCCGCCTCGTGCTTCTTAGATTTCCCCTCAATAGAACTCTTTTTGTCGCTGAGATTTTCACTGCAAGCATTACATCCAAGTTTTCCTCCCACTACGGCAAAGTGTTTACCTGGGTACTTTTTCAGACGCTCTCATGCACTACATTAGTGGTTTTAGCGCTTCCTCTCTGCTTAGTAATTCCTTTGTTGGTGGGCAATTTTCGATTCCGTGCTATCGATGCGCCTTGTGGGTTTACTGCTACTGTAATTGGGTCAAATATGTTTTCATCTTGAGACTCGCTTAGCTGGTTTGTTGCTTCCATCCTTACACTATTCGACCGCTTTAGTACACTGGTCCCAGGGGTTTTTCTTGATCCGCGAGAAAGGCCGCGAAGCGGTAAAGACGGGTCGCGAAGCGCGGCGAGAAAAGAAAATCCTCTGGTTACCTTGGACTTGAATCTCGCTTTCATTCAGACGCCAGGGTCAGGATCTGACTCTCGGGCTCGGATTGGTTGATATTTTTACAAACACGCAAAGCAATATGATTGGGTGGTTTTTGATTGGTAATACCGAGGGGACGCGTGATTGCTAAGGGGGTGACTTTTTGATACCCCGTTTACATGATGACAAGGTGAATTCGTATCGTGTTCACCTGAAGGGACACCACATATCGACAAAATACAAGCGTGAATCCAAATTGCAAATATGGCGTCCATCACGAAAAGTGTGCATGTGCTACCCGTTCCATCCAAACCGGGAGGCCGATTTCACACCGGAACGAGTGGTCGTTCCTCGTTTACATGATACCGTTGCAAGATTTCTCACCAGAACGAAATTTTCGCTCCGGTGCAGCAACCGGGGTGAACTCGCGCCGGTGTGAGTCGCCCCAGCATGACTTTTTTCGGTGATATCATGTAAACAAATACAGGGCTAAGAGAGGGAACCGGAGTGAACTCAAGCCGGTGCGAAAGTCGCCCCGGTATCATCTAAACACTCCCTAAGTTGGCATTGGTCCCTTTTGTTATTATCAATTTGATGCGTTTTATAGCTGGCGTCTGAATGAAAGTGAGATTCAAGTCCAAGGTAACCAGAGGTTAATTGTTCTCTTCTCACCGCTTCTTGATTCGTATTCGCTGCGTCGCAGCTCTCTCGCGGCTCAATAAAAACCCCTGGGACCAGGATACCGGTTTAGAAACAGTGCTATACAACACAAACAATGCTTTCGTTAGCCTGCGAACAGGCTCTCTCTCTCTCTGCGGTCACTCGGAGAGCCTGCTCGCAGTCTATGCTTTCGTCAGCAGCTGCACTGAACAGAAGAGAGCGCTAAAAGTTAGTTCTAAGAAACACGAAGTCACGAACCAATCAAAATCGACTGCTCCTACACTGAAAAGGACCATAGCTCGTACATTTCCATCACAACTGTCAGCCAGTCAGGGCGACAAGGTGGAATAATTCACAATTCATGAAAGTAGAATTACTCGGCGTTACTGAAAACGATTCAAAGACAAAATATTGCATTTAACATATGGAAAATTGTGAAAAATGTGCTGAAATGTTTCCCTCAAAGCGAAAAATTGCTCAAATTCTGCTCGAAAGTCAATTAAGAGCTCAAGAGTGCTGGAAATGTAAAATAGTGCTCCAAATTGGAAAAAGTGCCGAAGAAGTGCCCAGCGCAATGGGGACAGGCCTAGGCTGGAGACTAAATTCTCAGGAGCAACCAATTTGAGTCAAATATCACCTGGATGAAATGTTCCCACGGTCACAATTCCACATCAGCATCAATTGACAAAGATTGAACCTTCATCTCAACTCACTATCAACGAAATAGCAGTCCTGTGAGCGACCTTAGGCGGTAATATTGCAAGAAAACAACTTTCGAAAGAGACACTTTAACAGCAAAGTGGCCACGGCTTCGACCGTTGACAACAAACTAAGCCTTACGGGGTGGCAGACCGTAGCTTGTCAACCGCAAATTTTTCTATTTCCTGGGTCTCGCATTGTCGCAGTCGTCCAATCACAGTCACGCCTCCTTCGTGTTGACAATCTTCAAAAACACATTGGCGAAGCTGGGAAGTGTTGAAAGGTACGAGAATGAAGGGCACTGAAAAATTCAGACTGCAGACTGTGCAGACCGCTTGTAAAATGAGAATTAGGTTAGCCTGAATATAAATCTGTTAGCCTAATTAGGCCTAAATAACATTCAGGTTAGCCTGTTTACGGTTAGCTCTCAATAATAGCACCATATTTTACCCCTTTTCTGCACGGTCTGCAGTCTGCGTTTTGGCGTGACCGGAGAATCTGTTCGGAAGACGATTTGAGATCTAGAATTTTCGGAACATTTCTCCTAGGATTTTCGAACATCTGAAAAATGGTATAATTGCCCATTTTAACGGATTTTTACCCTAAAAAGGTCACCTAGAATTTTCGAAAAGGTAAGTTTTGATCCCTATAATTTTCGGATCACTAGACTTTCAGCTAGGAAATCCGAACAGACCAAAAATTTTTAGGGGATAAAAATGTGCCTATATCTACCGTTTAAATACTAAAATACGTTTAACAATGCTATGTTGAAGCTTGAACTATATTCTTGTTGGGTGCCCCTGCATAGTGAACTAACTGAGGAGAATAACTAAATTCTTAGTTGTAAGTCTGGTAATTTTGCGAATTCGTGCCGCTTTTATTGCACGTAATGGCTGTTTCCGCGCGTAACTTTTAAGGAATTAACCTCGGGGGGAATTAACATTTATTATGCAAATAAACTTTGTCCGTAGTTTGTCAACTGCAAATTTTTTATTTCCCTGGGTCTCCCGACACGACTGTTTTCTCTCAATTGCTAATTATTAGATATCACTGGCTTCAGTTAGTCCAGGCACAAAATATTCGTAGAACAATATCCTACAAAGTTTATTTGCATGTTAATTCCTTGAAGGCTCATGTCGGGAGACCCAGGGAAGTTAAAAGATTTGTGGTTGACAAACTACGGTCTTGCCACCCCGTAAGGCTTAGTTTGTTATCAACGATCGAAGCCGTGGCCACTTTGCTGATAACGCGTCTCTTTCGAAAGCTGTTTTCTTGCAATATTACCGCTTGAAGTCGCTCAAAGGACTGCTATTGCGTTGATGGTGGGTTGAGATAAAAGTTCAATCTTTGTCAATTGATTCTGATGTGGAATTTTTACCGTGGGAAGTGAAGTGAAGCGAAGTGAATATATTAGTCTCTCCCCTCGGGGCTTTTCAGTACTAATTTACAATGCTTTGTGGGGGACTTTAGCCAGACTGCCTATTACGCAGTTTACAATTTTTTTTAGGAAGTGAAACATACCCCCGTCCAGATAGGTCAGACCACAACACCGGGGACTACGTCCCCTACTCTTATCGAATAGTGAGTGGGTTCTTTAACCATACTATTTAATTTCCAAAAATGGCTATGAGACGGGACCTCCGGTTTACAGTCCTTTCCGAGAAGACTTGAAAGTCTAACCGATGTGCAGATGTAATTACAAAGGCAGCACATTCTCCTCAGTTATTTTAAGACCCTGAGTGTTCAGGGGCACCCAACGTCAATTTTCGGAAAATATCTGTTCGGAAGACGATTTGAGATCTAGAATTTTCGGAACATATGTTGTAAAATTTCTTGCTTGCCTGCCTGTCCTAGGATTTTCGAACATCTAAAAAATGGTATAATTGCCCAATTTTGACGGATTTTTACCCTAAAAAGGTCAGCTAGAATTTTCGGGAGCCCTTTTTCTGGCTGAAATTTTCGAAAAGGTAACTTTTGATCCCTATAATTTTCGGATCACTAGACTTTCAGCTAGGAAATCTGAACAGATCAAAAATTTTTTAGGGGATAAAAATATGCCTATATCTACCGTTTAAATACTAATATACGTTTAACAATGCTATGTTTAAGTGGTTTTGAACTATATTCTCGTTGGGTGCCCCTGAGTGTTGGTCCGGCCGGAGTCGAACTCACGATCGACCTCCCGCATGACAGCCCGATGCTGAACACCCAGGAATATTTGACTCAAATTGGCTCCTGAGAGTTTAGTCTCCATCCTTGGGATTTTATTATACCGTTGACAACCGAGAATTGAAAAATGGCTCAAATCGCGTCGGATCTGGAAATTAACCACACAGGAAGGAAGCTACCCACAATGGCAATAAGGTTAGGCTTTTTAACTGAGAAATTTTTCGTATAATTATCTTCTTTGTAAGCCTTTTATCGGGATTCCCATACAAATCCTTATATTTTTGTCCGCCATGCTCACACTTACCTTCGGGCGCCTGTGAACCCTGCTAGTGACGTCATAAATATTTTTAGTGTTCACGGATTTTGAGGCGATTTTTCGATGGATCCTATTTGACTGCTGTGAGCTAGCCGCTGACTTTATAAGTGAGCCGTCGCTGTTCAAGATGGCGGACGGTATGGTAGCGTTATTATTTGATTGTCACCGTTTGCTGCATTAATTGCAGAGTAGAAAGCCAAAACTACTTAAAGATTGCTTGCAATGGTAAGATAACCTCTTAAAAAAGCTCGAGATATCTCGATTTTTCTACTGCTTCTTAGAGCCGTTGGCAGTTTAGCATGGTAGAACTTGTTCAGTACTGCAGGACGCACAGTTGTAATTGAAGTCTCTTGCCGATCGCATATATAT
Source organism: Montipora capitata (assembly GCA_949126865.1). Lineage (NCBI taxonomy): Eukaryota > Metazoa > Cnidaria > Anthozoa > Scleractinia > Acroporidae > Montipora > Montipora capitata. The sequence goes on along the minus strand of OX421457.1, from coordinate 17,643,026 downwards.
ATTTTGTACCAATCAAGTTTGTGTTATTTATGTAGCTGATATATTTTTTGTACGTTTCTCTTTTCACAGAGCAGTTCTTTGAAGGCATTTCCCATCTCAGGTAGTCATAAAAAAGAATCAAATCTGTCTTGGACGAAATCTCACTCCACCGCAAAAAGTAAACGGGTTACCTTGTCGGCTGGAGTTAAGGTAATGAGGTTCAACCTTATTTAAGCTTACGGTAGACCTTCACGGGTGAAATTTTTGTGTTTTTTTTCTTATTTCATAGTAATCAATGCTACTTTATCTACATTTTCTAAAAAAATACTCCAAAATGTTATGCAAAACACGAGTTATTGACGAAAACGTATTTTCGATGGATCTTTCTCAGTCAGCAAAGGTGGGAAAAGCCAATTAAACGCTAAGGAATTTCGTCATGTTTTCCGCTGGAAATTAACCATGGTCTTGAATTTCAAGTGAAGTTGTTGTCATAAACATTGTCGAATTTTTTCACACATTGTCGTCGGTTTACTCTCTGGGAATGACTTTTTCATGGGAATGGATGCCATATTTACTTGAATAAGCACCGCGGCGCTTATTTAACTTTTCGTGCCTCAAGTGCGGACTTATTTGAGGGTGGCGCTTATTTAAAAATTGGATGCAACACAAATATTTCTGTCTGGAGATTACCAGAAACATCTTTAGGTATTTACCATTTGATTCTTACAGCACTTTACTTAATGGACAAGCAGTGAAACACAATCACTTTGAACTGAAGAACATCGGTTTTGATGCAAAGAAATTCCCCATGCTGTGTTAGTTACTTTTAAGCATTTTTTTAATTTGACGAAATTCCTCAAATACCATATTTACCCGTATATAAATCGACCCCCCATTTTTGATGGCAAAAAAGCAATTTCTTAATTTCTTCGTTAAATGTTCATGGGATACTGTAATCTTGTATTCTTCGATTTCTGGAACTGTGGATGCACAACAAAATCAGGGCCTCAAAGTGCTTAATAGTTTTGTGATTCAGCAGTTGTTGTATATGCGGACATTTTGTCCTCGAGTTTCGAAAAAGTTCTCAGAAAATCAAGCATGTAAACCTCAAACTAACCTGTTTTGTTGTTCAGGGACATAGGGCTTTAGAGGATAAGCACAACATCACAGAAGCTGGAGTCACTCTTTAAAAATGACTTCAAAAACGATGCGAAATGTGCAAGGTTTAATTGATCCTTGATTTATAAAATCTCACATGACAAACAAAACAAAAAACTCACAAACCAAACACTATGAAGTTTGCAAAAGCATTTAGATTAGCCAGGTTTGTATAAAGAATAAAAAAACAATCATTACCAACCAGCATTTTCAGGCAATGCAAGTGACGATGCTTGCATGCAAACACGAGGTATTGTGCCAGGTTACTAAGCATTTGAACGATTGTGTTTTATTTGAAGAAACAGAAATACCTTTTTGAACTTTATTGTGAAAGTTAAAACCAAGGGGAATGAAAAAAAAAAAAAAAAAAGAAATGAACATTATTTAAGTGTCTAGTCATTCTAGCACTGGAGCACTAATTCGGGACACTGTAAACTGAAATCAACAAATTAATTCAAATCAAATCAAATGATGGTTTTTGAGGAGAGGGGAAAACTGGAGTACCCGGAGGAAAAAACTCTTGGTGCAGAGTAGGGAACCAACAAGCTGACAACCCACATATGACATCAAGTCTGGGAATTGAACTCGGGCCACATTGGTGGGAGGCGAGTGCTCTCACCACTGTGCCATCCCTGCACCTGTAGGTGAAGTTACTAAATTACCAAGTTACTTAATTATATATTTGCCAGTCTTGGGAAGCTGATCACCAGCCTCATTTAAGAAGAATTAATTTGTTATTCTCTGGGCACAAATGGACAGTTACCAGAAAAGCAAAAAGGTTGCATAAAGTGATTTTAGGGCACAAAGATTTATTGCCTTTTAACTGACAAATATGTCGTAAAACTCTGCAACTGCAAGAGACAGCAAATCAGTCTGGCCATGGTTTACACTGTATATCGATTACAAAAAGTATTATATGGTTTCCTATTGGTGCATCTTAAAATGCCTGGACATCTTCAGAATTGCTGACAACGACAATTTTTTTCTTGGGAATACCATGGAAAATTCAAAGTGAAACAGGGAATTTTCCAAGGGGATAGTTTGTGTCCTCCTTTTTTATTAGCCTTCAGTTGATTCCAGTTACATGTCACTTGTCTCACACAACTTAGATATGAACTTGGTACAAGTGGTCCAATAGTACCGGGTATTAACCACCTGTGGTTCACAGATGACCTAAAACTAGCACTAATTGTAGATTAGAGAGTGCATTCTATTATGGTAGGTTTAATTTGTTAAAACGTGACTCTGTTTGGGAAAACAGGGCTTGAGGAAATTTCAAGTGCATTTCAACACATTTTGAATGCATTACAATGCATTTTAACATTGACAATGATTCGTAACACATTAATTTTTACGTTTCCCATCGATCTTTTGCAATTTTGTTTAACGTTTCACAATGATTTTCCAACCTTTTTCAACGGCATTGGTAACGTTTCCAAATGTTTTTGTCGAAGGCGTTTCCACTATCAACTGGTCATTTTTAACATTGGCGTGTTTGTACCTTGTTGCATATACTGGGAACTATCATGTTGCTTCTTCTAGCAATGATATCACCAGAAAGCTAAGTCACAGATTTCCTTAATTTCATGTAAATTGGCCACCGTACAGAGATTCTAAAAGCTGACGTTTCAAGTGTTAGCCCTTTGTCAGAGTGAATCAAGGAATTGTGGGTTACGTGTAGTTTTTATCGTTGAGTAGGAGCTACCCTATTGGTGGTAACATGGCAACGTGAAAAATAGGAATACATTAGTTAAATGAAAAGCGTTTGTTAATACTGTGAGGATTAAGGGTGCCGATTTGGAAGATGAATTTTTTTCCAGATTCTTGCAGCAGGAAGACGACTGGGCGACCAATTCCGCGAACACCTTCGCAATGTTGAGAAGAATGACCAGGATGCATCGAAGCCAGTTGCTAGTCATTTTAATCTCCCTAATCACTCCAAAAAACACATGGCTATCTGCGGCCTTTTCCTACACATGTACCTCTAGGTACGACGGAAAGCCGCAAGAATCTGGAACAAAAATTCATCTTCCAAATTCGCACCCGTAATCCTCGCTGTATTAACGAACACTTTTCATTTAACTAATGTATTCCTATTTTTCACGTTGCCATGTTACCACCAATAGCGCAGTTCCTACTTTACTATAAAAACTCCACATAACCCACAATTCCTTGATTCGCTCTGATGAAGGGCTAATGCTTAGAATCTCTGTATGGTGGCCAATTTACATTTATTTATCAACTCTGTTGATAAAGCAAAATTTTTGTATACTACTTCCCCACCGACTCAGCACCACAGTTTCTTTAGAAACTACCCCCTTCACAAATTTCCTTAGTTTGCTTGCAAATCGAAGCCTGACTGACATTTTAATAGGTCATTTCCGAGTTCATGCCTCCTCTTCAAATCGAGCGTAAGTGCGAAGCTTTTGTTATGAAAATTAATTTTCATTCATAAGTAAAGTAGAGCTAATTACCATCACAAAAACTTTGCAGTTAGACTCTCTTTGAAGAGGAGGCAGACATGAACTCAGAAATTCTAAAAAGTTGAAGCAATGACGTGTGCACAATTGGGTGATTATTTGTGTGACAATAGGCACTGGAATTTTTTCTAACTTGAAGACTTTAAGGTGGCTCAAACCAGTTTCAGCGCTTCCGACTGACGCTCTTATTAGAGGGATCGGCACCACAATATTGTATCATGTATTATTGTATTATATTATTATTATTATTATCATTTTTGAGCGATAATTAGGCTTCAATTTTAGAAAGAACGCCATACATTGCTTTGTATTTTAAATCTTTAATAATTTTAGAAATATTATTCATCAATTATCTTTGAAAAATGTGTGGTTACCCCCAATATTCTTTTTGGATTTCAATAACACTTGTTAAGATTTACATTTGCTGCATAATCATAAACCAGGGAAAAAATACCTTTGAATTTGTAGGCACCATCCTAAAGCTGTGACGCTCATGCATGATTGTTGCCTTAAACTAATTCTTATGAAATTGAAATTGCTTATTACTATACTTTTTAATTTTCGTAAAGCAAGGCATAGTATTTCAACTGTGTTTCCGAAAATTTGAGGCGAACATGCATGTTTATAGCTGGTGAGGCTGGCTAGCTCGTAGTTTGTCAAGACCCAAGGTTGTTTATTCAGTGTTAAAATTTCACGCTATGTTTTCGCTTAAACTTCCTTTTGCAAGAGCTACAGTCCCGTCATCTAGCAAACAATTTAGCCATTTTTTTTCAGTCATTCAATCTTGGTATCAAATGACCCATTGTATTGCTTGGGACTCGAGGACAACAATTTACGTTTCATTCGCTGTGGAAATTATAGGCTCAGAGTTTCATGCTGTTTTTATTTTGACCTGCTTTAATTAGCGAGAGATATCATATAGTCCCATCATTTAGGAAGCACACCATTGACTAGTCATCTATCGATTTGTTCGAACCTGACAGTCTTTGTTCTCTGCGTGAGATTGTTTTCTTTCTTCTTTTTGGATGAAGTAATCTTTTTGTTTTTTTGAGAGCGGGTCTAAATGTAACTAAGGGCTAAATGTACGTGTAACTGATTAATGATGTCCAAAGCATGAAGATAATCGAGATACATGTAATTGTTTATCTTCAATCAAAATACAGAATCAAAAGACTTTTTGGATAAAGTATTGTTTCTGTTTTTCAAGAGCAGGGCTAAATGTACATGTAACTGATTAATGATGTCCACAGCATGAAGATAAACAAGATAAGGTCCTTTGTCCCAGTTCAGAGTTGTCTTCTCGATAGCTTTACTCTGTTATTGTACGTGAAGTGGAAACTGTGTCGAAGTGGGGTTTCGTAAAGAACGTATTCTCCTTCACAGCCCTCTTTCGGGATGTCACTCAATGAGCTTTGCGTGACATCCTGACCATTGACTACATGACTGACTAAAAGGAAGGGTCCTTTAGGGAATTCCCTTGAAAATGACATACTTTCCAGATTCTTGTCAAACTCAGCACAATTGATATTCATAAACAGGACACTAAAAAAGGCAATAAAAAGATGGTGTCACCATGCTTGTTTTCGTGTGTATGCCCTTTATTCTAAGTACAACAAAAAAAAAGAAAGGTGACACATGTACAAACACCAACTGGGTTGGTGCTTGTGTCACCTTGCTTTTTGTACATGTGTACTTAAAAATTATGTGACACACTGGTCTCTTTTGTTGATCCACCTTCCCACACGCTTGCAGTGGGAGAACGGCTGTGCTGTTCCCAACCCAGCTTAACACATCTGTTGTGCGGAGCTGCCACTTAAAGGGGTGTTTAAGACACCCGCCTAATACGTTAGCTACGCCATGCTGATGAGGCCCAGCGGGGCCGAAACAGCTGTCCATGGCTACTAATTGACTGGGTGAAATGGTTGTGTGCATGTGTGATGTGCTGGCCACACTGGGTTGGTGTTTGTATCACCTTGCTTTTTTTTGTTGCACTTAGAATAAAGGGCATGCAGCATGAAAACAAGCATGGCAATACCATCTTTTTATTGCCTTTTTCTAGTGTCCTGTGTATGAATATCATTTGTGCCAAGTTTGACAAAAATCTGGATAGTATGTCATTTTCAAGGGAATTACCTTAAGGACCCTTCTTTTTAGTCAGTCATGTAGTCAATGGTCAGGATGTCATGCACAACTCATTGTGTGACATCCCGAAAGACAGGTGCCAAGGAGACTATGTTCTCTATGAAACCCCACTTCAACACGGTTTAAATTTCACGTACAAAAACAGAGTAAAGCTATCGAGAAGACAACTCTGAACTGGGACAAAGGACCTTATCTTGTTTATCTTCAATCAAAATACAGAATCAAAAGACTTTTTGGATAAAGTATTGTTTCTGTTTTTCAAGAGCAGGGCTAAATGTACATGTAACTGATTAATGATGTCCACAGCATGAAGATAAACAAGATAAGGTCCTTTGTCCCAGTTCAGAGTTGTCTTCTCGATAGCTTTACTCTGTTATTGTACGTGAAGTGGAAACTGTGTCGAAGTGGGGTTTCGTAAAGAACGTATTCTCCTTCACAGCCCTCTTTCGGGATGTCACTCAATGAGCTTTGCGTGACATCCTGACCATTGACTACATGACTGACTAAAAGGAAGGGTCCTTTAGGGAATTCCCTTGAAAATGACATACTTTCCAGATTCTTGTCAAACTCAGCACAATTGATATTCATAAACAGGACACTAAAAAAGGCAATAAAAAGATGGTGTCACCATGCTTGTTTTCGTGTGTATGCCCTTTATTCTAAGTACAACAAAAAAAAAGAAAGGTGACACATGTACAAACACCAACTGGGTTGGTGCTTGTGTCACCTTGCTTTTTGTACATGTGTACTTAAAAATTATGTGACACACTGGTCTCTTTTGTTGATCCACCTTCCCACACGCTTGCAGTGGGAGAACGGCTGTGCTGTTCCCAACCCAGCTTAACACATCTGTTGTGCGGAGCTGCCACTTAAAGGGGTGTTTAAGACACCCGCCTAATACGTTAGCTACGCCATGCTGATGAGGCCCAGCGGGGCCGAAACAGCTGTCCATGGCTACTAATTGACTGGGTGAAATGGTTGTGTGCATGTGTGATGTGCTGGCCACACTGGGTTGGTGTTTGTATCACCTTGCTTTTTTTTGTTGCACTTAGAATAAAGGGCATGCAGCATGAAAACAAGCATGGCAATACCATCTTTTTATTGCCTTTTTCTAGTGTCCTGTGTATGAATATCATTTGTGCCAAGTTTGACAAAAATCTGGATAGTATGTCATTTTCAAGGGAATTACCTTAAGGACCCTTCTTTTTAGTCAGTCATGTAGTCAATGGTCAGGATGTCATGCACAACTCATTGTGTGACATCCCGAAAGACAGGTGCCAAGGAGACTATGTTCTCTATGAAACCCCACTTCAACACGGTTTAAATTTCACGTACAAAAACAGAGTAAAGCTATCGAGAAGACAACTCTGAACTGGGACAAAGGACCTTATCTTGTTTATCTTCATGCTGTGGACATCATTAATCAGTTACATGTACATTTAGCCCTGCTCTTGAAAAACAGAAACAATACTTTATCCAAAAAGAAGGAAGAAAACAATTTCACACAGAGAACAAAAAGCCTGTCAGGTTCGAAGCAAGTTTTATCGGGCTGACAACAGATATTTATGTCAGACCCCTCGTTGACTAAATCATTTTAGTCTTGACTTGTCTATTTGACCTTGCACTGAATCACTTGCCCAGCTATTAAACCATTTGACACTTGGGTAAACCATTTGTCGGTGAGTTAAGTCGTCTGTCGATTAGTTGAACAGTTTCTTCTTTAACTGAACCGTTTCAGTCTCATCTGGTCCATTTCACAGTGCAGTGAATCACTTGTCCGGCCATTAAGCCATTTGCCGGTGAAATTAGTGCCTGAACCATTTCAATTTTGACTAAACTGCTTCACAAAAGAGCACTTAACCTTCAGTTTCATTTCAAAACCACTTATTTCGTTTGGCAAACCATCACTAAACCATGTGTGTTTTCTCAGTCTGTTCTGTTTCAATTTCTTGTATTTTTGGGGGTGCTGGCCACCCATAGTCGATCCAGCTGATGTGCCTGGGGTCGGAAGTCTTAGGAAATGAACTTTCCCAACCATGGACGTAGCAAAAAGAAAGGAAGGTCAACCAGCGATTGCAAGAGATCAAGAGCGAAGGAAGGTGCAGTGTGAATCTGTGTGAATTGATATGCTCTCAATCGTGAGTCGATGCTTTAGATCGATCACTTCATTCTGTGCAATACCGTTTCAAGTCAGATCGTTCCATTTCTACAATGACGATGAATAATGACTTCCTCAATGCTATTTCGAACTCGGATATTAATTGGAATGCACTTAGCATGTTCAGTGAATATAAACTGGCTGACAAACCAAGTCTCAAGCCTGCCTGTAGATCGTTTTCACTGTCACGTCATAAAAATAAATATTTGAAGCCGTACAATGGAAAAGGCCAAGACCTTGATATTGTGGGAGACCAGTGCATTAACAACCTCACCAAGCCAGCTTACTTTTCACTTGCGAGACAATACATATGAGTATAAACACAGCTAATGTACTTGAAACATTTAAACTGCGGAGAATCATAACGACAGACATGTTTTTCAATCAAAAGAGATTTCAGTGTCTGGTGTCAAGCAAGTGACAATTCGGAATACTGTATTTCTGTGTATTTTCAAAACCAAAAACGTTACGGAACTTTTAACTGGTAAAATGATTTATTTCTAGGTTATTGTAAAATCCTGACTGGTGGCCTTTAATATCACGCTGAATGTTATAAAATTATCGCTTAAAACTAAAATGGCATTCATTCGCTGTGGAAATTATGGGCTCAAAGTTTCATGCTGTTTTTATTGCGACCTGATTTAATTAGCGAGAGATATAGTCCCATCATTTAGGAAGCACACCATTGACTAGTCATCTATCGATTTGTTTGAATTGTAGGAAATTATTTAAGGTTCAAGTCGCAATGGCAAATAATAGTTTATAGCAATTGCTGGTGTAATTGTTTGTCAACGCTAATTTCTGGACTGAACACAGAATGGCAAACGTACCATTAAATCATCCAGCATAGAAGCTGGCATCCACTAAACTCGGGAATAAGGAAAGTACTGTTATAGTGTCTGAGCTGGATAGTCGTGTATCAAGCCGGCACTTGTATCACATATCTTTTGTCTTTTCATATTTTGGGAACTTTCAAACTAGGTATGATACAAACGCACAAGGGCACCACAAAAAAGCATAACGTAACACTAATTCCACCGTAATTAAGTCTTCAGATCAAATTCAGTTTACTCCTTCTTTGCCCTCTTTTGCCGAGCAAAATGGAACAAATTACTACACGAAAATGTGAACGAATTTCCAATTTCTTGGATTTAATCCAAGACATTTTTCTCTGCAAATTCAACAATTGCGTTGCTATGAAAAACAGCTCAATGCAGTGGTTTTTCCAAATAGGGTCACAAATAGCAATGGCGATGATGTTATTTGTATTTGCCCCTTCTGTATTCTGTGGGGGGCACAATTTGGAGTCCCAAGATCGATGCACCGGTTGTCCCAAAAAATCTCAATTCAGTCTGCATTAGAACTGCGTTCTGTCAAACGCAATTATTTGGAGAACAGAAAAACAACAGGAGACCTTGATCAATACTGTGCACATTCCCACTGGCAAAAATGATCGATACATAAAATATCCATTTATCACAACTGGTATTTCAATCAAAAGTACCTGAACTATACAAAATTATCTCTTACTAGTTAAGTCAGGAGTGAACTTTACACATAGCAAGGAACTGACTCATGTCACTACAGTGACTGACACAAACTCGCAGTCCAAAGTTCTACTCCACTTTAGTATTTTTTCCCTAGCTCTTCAAACTGTGTAGCAAAACTCTTAAAGTGCACGTGACTCGAAATTTCACCACCATTTTTTATTCCATATCATTAAAATTCAGGCTTTGCTTGATAGGATTGCCTTATTAGAATCTTCCTACAAGTGTCCAAATTGAGTGTTTTTGCAGCACAAACTTCGGCATTTTGGGCAAAAAATTGTGAACTTTCCCGCGCGACCAAAAATGTCTTCATGAAGTCATCAGTTGTGTTAAATTGCAGCGGGAAATATACAGAACAGGACAAATCAGAGTCTGCAGAAGATCATTGTGTTGGTGGCGGCCCTGGGCAAGTCAGCTGCAAAATTTTCAGTTGACCCCAGGTATATCAAAGCATCTTTTTCCTACAAAGGAGGATTTAAGGTGGAAAGGGACAAAATTTGTCCAAAAACAAACCCACAAAGACTTTGATTCGGTGCTGTTTTCCACGAAGGGTCGATTATGGGCGGCCATCACTGTCAAAAATACAAGAAATTGAAATGGAACAGAGAAAAAAGAAATGGTTTAGTGGTGGTTTACCGTGGTCTTGAAATGAAACTGTTGAAATGGTGTCTTTTTAAAGACATTTATACTGAGATTATTTTAATGAAATATATAGAACAGATTAAGGCTACAATGACCATAAATGAATTTTTGAGATTTCATATGAAGTCTTTTAAAATCATCATGGCGAATTGCCGTGAAATTAGAAGCAAGATGAGAAGATTTATTATTTGAATTTATGGACGTCATACCTTCCTTAACTGCCTCATTTTCTGTTGAATGAATGATATCAAATTAAAACTATTTAAAGTAGTGGCAAACGTTGGAAATCCGTCTCTTTGTAGCGGCGCTACAGTGGTTGAAAGTCAGCCAAAATCCCATACATTTACTGTAAATTTAGCCATGTTTGTCCCCTGCCAAGATGGCGGTCAAAAACCGTGGGAGGGTCTATTCAAATTGGTTTATTCAACTGAGAATCGATCCGTCAGCGAAATGTGAAATGATCAGGTCTGACAACAAATGATCTTGTGCCCGTAGCAGAATGGTTTACTCAAAGAAGGCATGATTCAGCTAATTGACAAATGACTTAAATCACTGGCAAATGGTTTAATCAAGTGTCAAATGGTTTAAGAGATGGGCAATCAATTCATGCAGTGCAAAGTCAAATGGACAAGACAAGACTGAAATGGTTTATTTAAAGAAGGAACGGTTCAACTAATCGACAAACGACTTAACTCACAAGCAAATGGTTTAATGGCCTGGCAAGTGATTCAGTGCAATGTCAAATGGACCAGACAAGACTGAAACGGTTTAGTTAAAGAATGACCAGTTCAACTAATCAACGGATGACTTAACTCACCGGCAAATGGGTTAATCGAGTGTCAAATGGTTTAATAGCTGGGCAAGTGATTCAGTGCAAGGTCAAATAGACAAGGCAAGACTGAAATGATTTAGTCAATGGGGGGTCTGACATAAATATCTGTTGTCAGCCCAATAAAACTTGGTTCAAACCTGACAGTCTTTTTGTTCTCTGTGTGAAATTGTTTTCTTCCTTCTTTTTGGATGAAGTATTCTTTTTGTTTTTTGAGAGCGGGTCTAAATGTAGCTAAGGGCTAAATGTACAAGTAACTGATTAATGATGTCCACAGCATGAAGATAATCAACTGAAGATAATGTCCTTTGTCCCAGTTCAGAGTTGTCTTCTCAATAGCTTTACTCTGTTATTGTACGTGAAATAAAAACTGTGTCGAAGTGGGGTTTTGTAAAAAACATATTCTCCTTCACAGCTGTCTTTTGGGATGTCACTCAATGAGCTTTGCGTGACATCCTGACCATTGACTACATGACTGACTAAAAGAAAGGGTCCTTTAAGGAATTCCTTTGAAAATGACGTAATATCCAGCAGATTCTTGTCAAACTTAGCACAATTGATATTCATACACAGGACAGTAAACAAAGGCAATGAAAAGATGGTGTCACCATTCTTGTTTTTGTGCTGCATGCCCTTTATTCTAAGTACAACAAAAAAAAGCAAGGTGACACAAACACCAACTGGGTTGGTGCTTGTGTCACCTTGCTTTTTGTACATGTGTTCTTAAAAATTATGTGACACACTGGTCTCTTTTGTTGATCCACCTTCCCACACGCTTGCAGTGGGAGAGCGGCTGTGCTTTTCCCAACCCAGCTTAACACATCTGTTGTGCGGAGCTGCCACTTAAAGGGGTGTTTAAGACACCCGCCTAATATGTTAGCTACGCCATGCTGATGAGGCCCAGCGGGGCCGAAACAGCTGTCCATGGCTGCTAATTGACCGGGTGAAATGGTTGTGTGCATGCGTGATGTGCTGGCCACACTGGGTTGGTGTTTGTATCACCTTGCTTTTTTTTGTTGCACTTAGAATAAAGGGCATGCAGCATGAAAACAAGCATGGTGATACCATCTTTTTATTGCCTTTTTCTAGTGTCCTGTGTATGAAAGTCAGTTGTGCCAAGTTTAAGAAAAATCTGGATAGTACGTCATTTTCAAGTGAATTACCTTAAGGACCCTTCCTCTTTAGTCAGTCATGTAGTCAATGGCCAGGATGTCATGCAAAGCTGGTTGTGTGACATCCCGAAAGACAGGTGCCAAGGAGACTATGTTCTCTATGAAACCCCACTTCAACACGGTTTCCATTTTACGTACAAAAAAAGAGTAAAGCTATCGAGAAGACAACTCTGAACTGGGACAAAGGACCTTATCTTGTTTATCTTCATGCTGTGGACATCATTAATCAGTTACATGTACATTTAGCCCTGCTCTTGAAAAACAGAAACAATCCTTCATCCAAAAAGAAGGAAGAAAACAATTTCACACAGAGAACAAAAAGCCTGTCAGGTTCGAACCAAGTTTTATCGGGCTGACAACAGATATTTATATCAGACCCCTCGTTGACTAAATTATTTTAGTCTTGACTTGTCTATTTGACCTTGCACTGAATCACTTGCCCAGCTATTAAACCATTTGATACTTGGGTAAACCATTTGCCGGTGAGTTAAGTCATCCGTCGATTAGTTGAACAGTTTCTTCTTTAACTGAACCATTTCAGTCTTATCTGGTCCATTTGACAGTGCAGTGAATCACTTGTCCGGCCATTAAACCATGTGCCGGTTTGTTAAGTCGTTCGTTCTTTAAATAAACCATTTCAGTCATGTCTTGTCCATTTGACTGAATCGATTGCCCATCTCTTAAACCATTTGACACTTGATTAAACCATTTGGCGGTGATTTAAGTCATTCGTCAATTAGCTGAATGGTGCCTTCTTTGAGTAAACCATTCTGCTACGGGGCAGATCCTTTGTTGTGAGACCTGACTATTTCACATTTGTGAACGGAACAATTCCCAGTTGATCAAATAAACCAATTTGAATTAGTCTGTTCTGTTTTAACATTAGTGCCTGAACCATTTCAATTTTGACTAAACCGCTTCACAAAAGAGCACTTAACCTTCAGTTTCATTTCAAAACCACTTATTTCGTTTGGCAAACCATCACTAAACCATTTGTGTTTTCTCAGTCTGTTCTGTTTCAATTTCTTGTATTTTTGGTGGTGATGGCCCTCCATAGTCAATCCAGCTGATGTGTCTGGGGTCAGAAGTCTTAGGAAATGAACTATCCCAACCATAGACGTAGCAAAAAGAAAGGAAGGTCAACCAGCGATTGCAAGAGATCGAGAGCGAGGGAAGGTGCAGTGTGAATCTGTGTGAATTGATATGCTTGCAATCGTGAGTCGATGCTTTAGATCGATCACTTCATTCTGTGCTATATCGTTTCAAGTCATATCGTTCCACTTCTACAATGACGATAAATAACGACTTCCTCAATGTTATTTCGAACTCGGATATTAATTGGAATGCACTTAGCACGTTCAGTGAATATAAATTGGCTGACAAACCAAGTCTCAAGCCTGCCTGTAGATCGTTTTCACTGTCACATCATAAAAATAGATATTTGAAGCCGTACAATGGAAAAGGCCAAGACCTTGATATTGTGGAAGACCAGTGCATTAACAACCTCACCAAGCCAGCTTACTTTTCACTTGCGAGACAGCACATATGAGTATAAACACACCTAATGTACTTGAAACATTTAAACTGCGGAGAATCGTAACGACAGACATTTTTTTCAATCAAAAGAGATTTCAGTGTCTGGTGTCAAGCAAGTGACAATTTGGAATACTGTATTTCTGTGTATTTTCAGAACCGAAAACATTACAGAACTGTTAACTGGTAAAATGATTTATTTCTAGGTTATTGTAAAATCCTGACTGGTGGCCTTTAATATCACGCTGAATGTTATGAAATTATCGCTGAAAACTAAAACTGCGTTCTCCTGCACGTATCTTTCACAGCCTGGTTGCTAAGCCTGCATAAATTAATAAAGGCACGAAACCGATAAACTATGTGCATACATTACATCCCCCTTCCATAAGAGGAGAAGAACAAATTATGACAGCCAATAAATTTGTAAGGCATGCAAAAAAAAAGCCACTAAACACAACTGTCATAAGATGGGCCGCTGGATCAGATCAGAGAGCTTACAAACTGTTGTCTACACTAAAGGTGAGATATAACAGCAATCAAATTGAAACATTGCTGAGGACACAGTTTATAGATCCAACCTCAGTGGTGGCTTTACAACACCACCAGAGTGAGTCCTGAATGGAGGATTGTCTGTGTCCTGTGTCTGGGCAACTAGTGTAGGTCCAGTAATGCTTGCAGGGGTAGGTTCTTGTTCTGTCTGAACACTCTTTGGCCACTTGCGGAGCATCCACTGGGTTGCATGGCTCTTGGTCTCTGAGGGAATCTGGCTCTTTTGTGAGGATTTTTTGTTTGCCTTCAGGAGGAATCTTCTGTTCCTCCTGTACTGCCCTCCATCATTTGTGGAAACTGTGTATGATCTGTTCTCCTTTTTCAAGACTGTGGGAGGCTTCCAAGTTTTCTAAGGGCTTTAGCTGTTTAGCGCTTTTGTTGTAATAGTACCGTTGGGAGGCTTGTTTTAGGCTTCGTCTCTTGTTGGCCACCTTGGGGTTGATGACTCCTGGCTTTAGCTGGTCTCTGGTTGCCGGGAGCAAGGCACGCAGTTTTGTGCTCATCAAGAGCTGGGCTGGAGAGGATAATCCATCTATTTGAGTGTTTCTATACTCCAGGAAACTGAGGAAGGGTCCTGTATTAAGTAACTGTTTTGCTGGTTGAACCGATCTTTCCACTAAACCATTCGCTTGTGGGTAGCTCAACATGTATGAGATAGTGCACATCCCCTATCTTGAATAAGTCAGCGGCTACAGTTTACCACTGCTGTTCGGGAATTTCATGTGATATCATGGGTTCCTTTGGATTGCATCTGTGGAGTTCCGAGCAGGTTAGACAGCTTGAGACCATGACTTCTATCTGACCATGCATGTTTGGCCAGAATATCACTTCCTTTGCATGGCTTTTGCGCTTCACTATTCCCATGTGTCCCATGTGAATTCTTTTCAGCATCTCTCCTTTAAGAGCAGAGGGCTCCTTTAAGAGCAGAGGGAATGACAATTCTCTCGCCTTTGAACACAAGTCCATTCATTAGTGTTAACACATCTCTATAATTCCGGTATGGTAGGACTGACTTGGGACACCAGTTTTTTTTATCTGGCCATCCAATGAGGATGATTGTAATAAACTGCTGTAGATCAGGATTCTCCTTTGTACAGTTCTGTAGCTCTGAGATTTTGTTGTCAGAGACTGGTAGAGAGGTCATCAGAGCATGGACTTGGGCATCAAAAGCCTCTTGGGTGTCATTGGTGTCCTTAAGATGCAACCGGGAAAGTGTATCAGCACCTGGAATATTTTTGCCAGGTTTGTAGAGGACATTCATCTCATACTTTTGAAGGTGGAGCATCATCCTTTGAAGCCATGGAGGGGCCACTGACAAGGGTTTTCTTAAAATTGCCTCTAGAGACTTGTGGTCACTGATAACCTCAACAGGCCTGCCGTAGGTGTACTGATGGAATTGTTCAGTTCCGAACGCTATGACATACACCCCTTTTCCAATTTGGGCATAGTCTTGCTCTGAGGGCATGAGGGACTTTGACGCATACGCAACAGGTTTGTCATTCTGCTGGAACACCGTGCCTGGACCATGTTTGGAAGTGTCGACTTCCAATGTTACACTCTTATTTGCATCAAAGTAGTTTAATATTCGTGCAGAAGCAATCAGTGTTTTCATTTTTTCAAAAGCTGCCTCCTGTGCACAATTCCATAAAAATTCTGAGTCTTTCCTCACTGGACTTCTCAAAGGTGCAGTGGCTTCTCTCAAACTGGGTGTGAACTTTGATAGGTAGTTGACCATATGCCTAGCAGGGTTTCCAGGTCATGCTTGTGCCTTGGAGGTTCCATTTCCTGAATGCCAGCAATCTTTTTTGGATCAGGCTGCACTCCCTTGTCGGATAACACATGACCGAAATAGCTGACTTTGTTTGTTCCGATAACACACTTTTCAGCATTCCACTTTATTCCAACCGTAACTCGCTTCAGGTTCTGTTGTGATCCTCTTTGGACCCCAGAGCAACATGTCATTAATGATGGACTTGCATCCTTCGATACCTTCAAACACCATGTCCATGGTTTTTTGAAATACCTCCTGACCTGAGTGTATTCCAAAGGGCATACGGGTGAATCAATATCGCCCAAATGGGGTGTTGAATGTGGTTATCATTGAGCTCTCATCATTAAGCTCTCATCATTAAGCCTAATTTGCCATTAACCAGAGGTGGCATCCAATGTATACGCTAAAATATTTAGCATCTGATAGCAAGAGACTGAGTTAGATCCTCCAGAGTTGGCAGTGGGTAATGTTCTTGCATGATGGCGTGGTTTAGGTCTGTGGGATCGAGACACACTCATAAAGTGCCTGTTCGCTGCTTGTCTGGCATTGTGATTGAATTCACCCAATCTGTTGGCTCACTGACTTTAACTATCACCCCAAGGTCCTCCATTCTCTTCAGTTCCTATTCTAGTTTGTCTGTAAGTACTACTGGGATTCTACATGGGGGTGTGCACCCCTGGAAAAGTGCCTAAGCCCTCAAAACCGTCCTTGTACTATTTCAGCATGTCGTTTTGGTTCTGCCCAGGGTTC
>OX421457.1:17611316-17618816 GCA_949126865.1 Montipora capitata | reverse complement strand
AATGGAACACTGCAGACTGCACATTGTAGCCTTTGAGAAAGATAGTGGATTGTGTAGAATGTCAGGAGAGAGAGAGAAAGACAAATAGTGCAATCCACAATTGGAACTGAAAAAAGATGTGGAACTGTAGTGAGGAGGTAGTGATCGATTCCCGTAATAATGATTATTACTGAACAGTAACTGTAATTCTAAGTACTTTCATTGGGTACAATCTCCAAAAATTCTCACTATTGGGAGTCAGGGTGGCTTAGTGGTTATCTATCGGGCCTCCCACCACTGCGAGCCGGGGTTCAATTCTGGCCATGGCCAGCATGTGGGCTGAGTTTCAGTCGATCTCAACCTGACTCGAGGGTTTTTCTCCGGGTACTCCGGTTTTCCTCCCTCATCAAAATCGACTCACAGCTAATTAACATCTAGCTGTGGTGCTGTGCTCCGACATCAAACATGGACTGTATAGCGGCAGCCAGAGGCGCCTTTGTATGCTTTCAGCCCGATGTCGTGAGCCGCGCCCTTCGCAATTCAGTCCTCGACTGCAAGTAAGGGTGATTAGCACTAGCAATATTTATTTTTTATTTTGGCTAATCAAAACCAATTCTAATGTCAGCTTTGGAACCCTACAAAATGCCTCAGCGTCCTAGTATATAAGCAGACATTAAGGAATAATATTAAGATTTTTTTTTTCTTATTGTTGTTGTTGTTATTATTATTATTTTTGTTATTTATTGTTATTACAAGCTGTGGCTGATTGATTGGAACAAATCCAGGTGTTTGCCTAGCTCTGACAAGATTGTTGTATTAACTTGGGTGCTTCCATGTATCCAGTAGCCTTAAGAACTCAATAGGGGTTTGTTGTTTTGGAGTGGATTTGATTGAAGGAGAAATGTCAACAAAACAGCTGCGTGAAAGCTGGACCAATTAGATCAAGAGATATTAAGACATGAGTCAAGAGAGAGAACACTAGGCACTGTGCCCATTCTCATTCAGTTAAGTGTTGACTAATAATTTTTGGGATGAGTAATTTGACTAAAAAAATCAATTTTGTTATTTATAAAAAGTCATGGCATGACAAAGGCAAGACAATTTTTTTCCCAACTGGTGCAATAATATAAATAAATGCTGTGTTTAGTCCATCAGTTCCACATGGTAGCATAATATTATGTTGATGTGTCTTAAGATAACATACACTGTATAATAATGTTTACTTTACTGCCATTGATAGGGCACCAAAGTTTTTGTAGCCCATTTGATGTTCTATTTATCGGTAGAAATCTAATTCATGGATCTCATCTTCCTTTGGTGGCTTTGATGAGGATGCTACAAGGCATGACCAACCAAAGAAGTCAAAACAAGTGGACATTTGTTCTTCTTTTAACAAAGGTAACAATTTTGCCAGGAATGAAAGTTAGCAAGATCATCACAATAATAAAGGCTCTGATAACCGGAATATAACTTTAATTGTTGACACTACATGTACATGTACAATTCATTTGGTAGATATGACGATGATCTAAATTACCATGATGTAATTCTCACTCTCAGATTATGGAAGCTTAATTCTTTTTTGTTTTTGTCTTTTTTACTTAGTTTTAAAAGCAGTACATCATGCATACAGAACCATGCTTTTCATGTACAAGACGTACAGAACTGAGAAGATTTCAGTTTCATGCTCTGATTGGGTTCCCTGCTAGCAAAGGTCTCTTTTGTCCTGTGTTCCCTGGGCTGCCTAGTACAGGAAAAGAAACCTTCTGCTATGGGTTGAAACTCACTGTGTTGGGCATGTGCGGCAGTTACTTAGCGACCAAATCCTCATGTGATACTTCATGTCGTGTGGGCTCACTGATCTTAACATCAGCGGAATTTCTGTAAACTTTAAGCAATGCACGGTACACAGTGGGCTCAAGTCACAGTCAGCAAACATATCATGGGGCATGTGGTTTGAAGGGTGCTGTCCAAGGTTGTGGACGCCAGTTGGATCAAAGTGAGTGTCGACCCATGGCAGAGCTAGGTCTCTTTTCTGGTACTTGTTAGCCCAGCAAATGCAAGAGAAAAGAGATCTCTGTTAGCAGCGAAATGATTGGGGTACCTGTGATATTATTTTAGTCCATGTTATGTGGTACAGCTGTAAGAATGAACCTTTCTGCTGAAACCATTGTTGTCGGTCGGGGAACATGGCTAATTAAGATGCAAACTACAGACTTTTTTTCAAGTGGGTGTTACAATTCTCCCACAATAGTGCTCTAAGTAAGTTCGCACAGGCTTTAAAGTTATTGGATTTTAGGTGTCTAAGGGTGGATGGGACCTTCACATTTGGTCCTTATTCACTTGCCTATCACCCACTCCATTCACTTGCCTATCACCCACCATTTCCCACCGTTTCTTTTTGTGAATGAAGGGGGTTACTAAAGTTTCTAAAGAAACTGTGGTGCTGCGTTGGTGGGGAAGTAGTATACAAAAATTTAGTTTTATCAATGGAGTTGATAATGTAAATTGGCCACCATACAGAGATTCTAAAAGCTGACGTTTCGAGCGTTAGCCCTTTGTCAGAGGGAATCGAGGAATTATGGGTTATGTGTAGTTTTTATAGTAGAGTAGGAGCTACGCTATTGGTGGTAACATGGCAACGTGAAAAATAGGAATATATTAGTTAAATGAAAAGCGTTCGTTAATACCATGAGAATTAAGGGTGCCGATTAAGAAGATGAATTTTTGTTCCAGATTCTGGAATCCAGAATCCAGAATTCTGTTCTGAATCAGAACAGAATTCTGAATCCAGAATTCTGTTCCAGAATCTGGAACAAAAATTCATCTTCCAAATCGGCACCCTTAATCCTCACGGTATGAACAAACGCTTTTCATTCATCTTCCAAATCGGCACCCTTAATCCTTAACCCTAACCCTTTTCATTAACTAATATATTCCTATTTTTCACATTGCCATGTTACCACCAATAGCGTAGCTCCTACTCTACTATAAAAACTACACGTAACCCATAATTCCTTGATTCCCTCTGACGAAGGGCTAACGCTTGAAACGTCAGCTTTTAGAATCTCTGTACGGTGGCCAATTTACAACTTTTTGTGGCTTTCCTTCTGAGGCTTCAAAGATTTGAGACGGCAACCAAGAGAGCTGAATTTAATTACACTGAGTACAGGTGCAAACTGCAGCCAAAATCTGTACAGTGAAGTGTCTGTTGTGCTATTGTTTTAATTCAAACTGATTAAGTGAATTTTCTTTCTAACAATAGATACCACTCATACAACTGTGAAAAAAGCTAAAAAAGATGATGATTATCTATGGTTGGAAAAGTACAAACCAAAATCTGAGGTACAGAAAAGCAAGAACTAAACAACTGAATAATGAAAATTATTGTCTTTTCAATAAGTAGTGAGAAGGCATGTGAGTTTCTAGGGATGTTTCCATTAGTCTGATATTGCAGCCTTCCAAAAACAGGTAGCTGTAAATGAAACTAGGTAAATGTCACTTAGGTTTTTTCTGGTTTATATTTCTGCCACTGTCGTAATAAAAAGTTGAGTACCAAAGTCAACAAGGGCAACAATAATTATTTTAACTAATATGACGAACACATAACTATTATAATAGTGGAAATGAGTAGGCATGCTTTCTCACTGCTAGAAGCGGTTAAATGTCAATTGTCAGAGGAGGGAAAAGAGACAACTTAAAGTGCCCCTGTGACCAAAAAGTCAATTCTTACTTTTCTGTGGATTTCAAAACTGTGTTAACCAAACACTAAGTGTCCAAAGTTTTAAGCCTTGATTTCAAAAAGACACCTACTTTAATAGGAATTTTCCTATTTAATGGTCCGACGTTACCAACTTTAAGTTCTTGGGAGAGCTGCTTCGAGGAGAAAATGACGTCAAAGGCTCACTAGTTTAAAGTGCCCCTAACCCTTCAACTTATTTTTTTGGGGGTAGATTTTGACATCTTTCAAGAACTAATTTTCAGAAAAAATTTTCACAAATATTGAATCCTTATTTTTTTACGAGCGCTTGAAGTTAGTAAAATTTGTAATTTTCTGTGCGCTATAAGCCCCGCTGGACAAATTATTCTCTCGTGGGCTCGTTAGGAACAAGCCAATGAGAAGCGTCTGATATGTAACACTTTTTTTTTAGCTGTGACGTAAGAAAAGGACACCATTCCATAACATAAGTCTCAGTGCGAGTTCGAAGATTATTTGTGAAAACTTACAATTGGTCTGAAAATATGTCCTCTTCCAAAGAGTTTTCCGACTCAAGTATGGAAGAGTATCTTTCGGACGATTCGGAATGCCTGGATTTTCAAGAAATAGAGACGGAGCAACAAGAAAATCAAGAACTTTTATCAGAAAGTTTGACTGCTGACAAAGAATCAGACGGCGAATTGCAAGCCTATATGGACGAGCCTCTCACTGATGAAGAATGGCTCAAAAATTATAGACAACAAAAAGAAGAAAAAAACAAGCAAGAAGAAGTTCTTAAGAAGCGGCTAGCAGACGAAACCAGCGGACTTCAGCCCTCGGATCGCTATCAGAAGGAATCTTATGCATGCCACTTCCTTTTTGTTTATTGTTAGAGTTGCTGCATCCATAAACCACGCACTTTTCACTCATTTTCTCTGTGTTCTCCGCTAATCTTCACACATCCCAACAACTCAAGCTTGCACAAAGCTTGCACGATGTCCTTTTCTTACGTCACGCTCGATACTTTGGCCGAGACTAATGCGAACGATAGGTGAAAAAATAGTCAAGACCACCTCCACTTTCAGCGCTCGTAAAAAAAGCCCAGATTCAATATTTTTGAATTTTTTTTCGAAAATAAGTTCTTGAAAGATGTCAAAATCTACCAAAAAGAAAAAAGTTGAAGGGTTAGGGACACTTTAAGACTGCAATTGCGTGTGTGTACGCTGCAGAATTAATTATGCATCACAGGAGTTTTGCATTTATAATAAGCTGCATTCACACGCTGAAATTTTAAGCTAGTGAGCCTTTGATGCCACTTTTCCCTGGATCCAACCCTCTGAGGTCCAGTCAGTCAGTTTTGAACGTGAGTATAATGGCGGACCTTGAAATCCAAACTTACACTCAAAGGAAACGGCCTTTGGATAAAAATCAAAGCTCAACATTTTGCCAGTCAGGTGTTAACCCTTTCACTCTTGTGGGGTTCCCCATTGACAAGTAAAATAGTCTGGCATTAGACACAGTAAAATCTATAAGTCTCAGTGGCCCTTACAGGAGTGAAAGGGTATTAAGCAAACACGCTTTCAACATCTGAAGAAAAAAAGGAAGTGGTTTTCTTTATAGCAGGGGCACTTTATACAACTTAGAAGCTTCAAGAGTTCTTAGCGTTGATTTTACAACGGAAAAGATGGCAAGAGTAATATTTATTTAACAGTTGGATAAAAACATGACAGTAACAATTTTGGAAATCTTCTAATACATAATTATTATAACAGTACTGAAAAGTTTTTTTTAGTTGACTAAAGTACAGTACATGATCAATGTTAATCCTTTCAAAGAGCAAATGTATCAACTGAAGAAGAATATGGCCCAAACATTTTGAGCTACAATTTTACACTTTGATCAGTGTAGCATAATTTTTAACTTGACTAAGTCCAAAGAGGCAGCTTAATGCATTTCTAGAATTTTTTTCAGTGATCTACATGTAGTATCTCCCACGCAGTTGCAGAAAAATGTTTTGGATGTATTTTGTCTTTTCTCACATTTCCGGCTGTCATAGGTAATCCTTATAAGGATAACATTTTTATCTTCTTCTGTGTGTGTTCAACATAAGGCCAATTTGCTCCTATTTCTCAGGGAGAACTTGCAGTTCACAAGAAAAAGGTGGCTGAAATCCGTAGCTGGCTTCTGGATAATTTGTCATGTAAACAAGTAAGTTTTTTTCCTCAGGGCTCTTAACTCTATATCTCTCTCTTTCTCTCTTTTGCTTGAGCTATTTAACCCTTTCACCTTTAACCCAATGACCTGTTAGAGTTAGAGACTTAACAGATTGTACTCTGGCTAATGCCAGATGATTTGACTCGCTGATTTGGGGCTCCTTAGGTGTGAATTGCCTAGTGTTAGACAAAGTAAAATTGATAAATGCTGCTCTTGGGAGGCTTGGGCTATTTAAGGGGACCTAGTGTCTGATTGGGAGTACAGTAGATGTTAATTTTGTTAACCCATTGACCCCGGATTACTGCCCTCATCAATGACCCCAAAATCATCTGGGTCAACGGGTGGACAGAACCTGCATGTATAGTAACTTTATTGGTGTTAACTATTTATTTTTGGTTAAGTACCAGTAATATAAAAATAAAACAGTATTTTATAAGTTTACATGACATTTTGTACATTTATACTGTATTCTAAAAGGGGATTTTCCAAATGGCAGGTTTTTTCCACCACATATTTTTTACCAAGCACTCTGATTCAAAGGAATAGGAGAAGCCCTTAAAGGGATAATATTTTAATTACAGTATTACTAAATAAATGCATCCCTAAGACATTTATTCTGGATAATTTAACCATTAATTTTGGTAATGCCAGATAATGTTGACCATCTGGTAATTTGAAATTATTAAACATGCCCTTCTTTTTACTAGTACTGTTATGCTTTTTCCAACTCTCCTTGTAATAGATAAAATATGAGCAGGAGACCTTTATGGGCGTTTAAAGCCCATAAAGGTCGGACGTGAATATTTAATCTTACTTGTAAAATGAAACAATAGATTGTGTTTGTCATGTTAATCACGTGGGCATGTCCCATAGGAGTTTGGAAATACTCAGCACTGAATTAGACAATTCATTTTCGTAGAGCTTTTGTAGTAGAAACATGGCTGGTCGGTTTTGCTCTCCAAAGGGTAAAAAAGAAGAGACCAGTTTTGTGTCAGAAGCCACTCCGAGAGCAACACAATACAACACTACATGTAAATAGGGCAGAAAAATCTTGGAGGAATGGCAGCAGCGACGGCAAAACAAATGTGCAATGTTAGAAGTTGTTGGAGTGGCCGGTCTCAAATGCGAAGATGTTCAAAATCTGACCGTTTCACTAGAGCACATGTCACCAAATATGCTATACTTTTGGTTGAGCAAGTTCGTTTGTGAAGTGGCCAGTAAAAATGGAGTGCGTTATCCACCCAATTCGCTTTATTTGTTAATTTGTGCGGTTAACTGTCATTTGTGTGAGACTGGACGAGAGGATACATTAAACGTTCTCAACAAGGCTGACAAATTGTTACGTAATAGTAATTGTGATTGAAATGTCAAACTTGTGATTGATTAATAAACTTTGTACAAATTTACAGGACTTGTCTTTATTAAAGTTAAGCATACTAATTAGGTGAGCTAGAGATCTTTATAAAAGTTAATCCTATTGATAATTCAACTACATTGTAATTAAAAATTCATCAACCCCAGCCTTTCCCTGCTATCTATTCAATCCCTCCACGTGCTTTCAGACAGTTGAACTTTATCGGGATTTACAAAGCAACACATGTGACCTGAAT
>OX421457.1:17578816-17606316 GCA_949126865.1 Montipora capitata | reverse complement strand
TATTTGGGAGTATAAGTTCCAAGCTTCCAAGTCTTTTTAATTTCTCCAATCCATTCGTCCCTCCACTTTGCATACGATTCGTCTTTCGCCTTCGGCAACTTCCAAATACCGATTACTTTCTTTCTGCGACTCGATCCGCAGCCAAATACTGCGCAGTTTTCTCCCAGCATAATTGCTACTTAAAACTCTAATATCTATCTTTCGACACAGGCAGAAAACTTGAGGTAAACAAGACTACTCACGAGTCGCCATTTTGTTTGAGTGTGCAGGGTCAAGATCACGTCACCAAGCGAAAACCATAACAAAGACATAGTCCTCTGAAGTTCGCAGGCTTTCATAACCAGTCTCCTCTACTAGACAGATAGGGTTTGATATCCTTGCGATTAAAATCCAGGAACACTCTCGGTACTGGTCATTTTTCCTTTTTTCCAGGAAGACTCTCATATACTCTATCTCTAATTCCAAATCTTCTCTCCTCAGTCTCGATAAATCATCCTAGCGTAGGAAATCACTGAAGCCCAATATCACAAGAAATGTAGTCTGTAAGTT
Source organism: Montipora capitata (assembly GCA_949126865.1). NCBI lineage: Eukaryota > Metazoa > Cnidaria > Anthozoa > Scleractinia > Acroporidae > Montipora > Montipora capitata. The sequence continues at coordinate 17,605,767 of OX421457.1, read as the reverse complement.
AGTGAGGTCACCACTTCCAAATTTGCCAATGATGTTCTTTACATGTTGAACCTCCAGTGGCCGCTTTGGGTTTTTAGGTTTAGTCCCAATAATTCTCTTTGAAGCCTCCATCATCTGTTTGATGATTGGGTGCTTAGTTGGGGAAGGCAGTGACAATTTTTGATGGGCCCATGCTATTCCGTACACAGCAGCGTAGATTGTAGCCATTGATTTTGCACTCTTTATGAGAAATGCTAAGTGTAATGCCAGTTCATATCCCGTAGTTGGCAGGGCTTGCTACCCTTTGCTCTTTGCCCAAGAATTCCATCACTGGAAAGCATCTGCATATTTCTTCACTGTGTTTGGAGCTTTCTCTTGTAGTATAATCTTAGGAATTAGGATTTCTGTTTTTGGCCTAGAGCAAGATATGGCATCACAGTAAATGCATCTACTACCACTATACATGTACATGGATTTAGCCATCTGTTACAAAAGTGAAGGATTTGCCGGGTCTTGTGTGATGAGAATCTATCAACTGTGTGGGGGCCCCATAAGATGTCCAAGGCAGCAAAATGTGTTGGGTTTAACATGTAATCGTCCTTGTCCGTCTGGCGTGACAGATAGTCAGCCTCTTTATTTAACTCTTGCGGGACCCATTCTGGGTATAGTCGTATAGCCCACTTTTGACACAGTTTAAAAATAGCTATTACTTCAGCATGGATCGGCTTTGATGAACTGCTGATCTGCAGGACTAACTCAACATTCTTGTTGTCAGTACGGTTTTTAACTTCTTTTAAATACCTTGAAGCTGTGGAGCAAAGGATGAAAGCACCATTATGTTCCCTCCATGTGGAGCTCTGGTTAGCTTCATCTGGGGTTCAAGCTCCCATAGCGACTTGGCCTTTGATCTGTACACAATAACCTCCCCAACTGCTATCACTAGCATCCGAGTATGACAGAATCTGAGGCTGAGGATCGGACAACCAGATTTTCTGTCTGTGGCATTCTTCGAAACTGCTTGACCAAAACATGATCTCTGTGATGGCTTCATCACTCAGTTGGACTGTTTTGCTCCATGATGCTGTAGACATCAGGTTGCGTTACAGCCCCCTAGTCCATAATCTAGCAATCAGCCCGTGTGCGAGTCCCATTGATATTATAGTACCTGTCAATCTAGCTATGTCATGAGCAGTGATCGTGTAATTGTTGGCGCCAATGCTATGTAGTAAAGCATTAGGTTTTGTAATCCTTCTTTCGGGGACTCGAAAATATCCTTCAGCAAGATTTGCAATAAACCTTAAGACTTCGTCACACTGGGTAGGGTCCCAGGAGCTCTTTTCAGGGTGCCATACAAAACCATTTCGTTCTGTCTGAGAAATTAGCTTTGCCTCCTGTAGTGACGAGTGACCCCCAACCCCATCCTCTGAGTATGCAAAAATGCATATCCCTTGGGCACGCTAGTGTTTTAGTAGGGCTTTTTGAGTCTTAGTAAAAACAAATGGAGCCGTAGCCAAACCAAATGGGAGTACCGTAAATACAAAGTACAGCTTGCTGTTTCCTGTTCCCCAACAAAAGGCTAAGTACTTCCAGTGTTCTGTCGTCGTCTGAGTCGCTAGCTAGTGGCTCTTCCACGTAACAATCGATGGCTTCCCAACCGTATTTCTCTGCAAGTTTTATGTGCTTGTCATGTTGTACTAAAATGTCCTGACCTTCATTCAGAGTAGCACGCCGTTCTTCATCGTGGGACATATTGGAAGTATTCTCGATCTTTTCCATGATACTTTTGTGAATGTCAAACTGAATCTGGTTCCGTTTGTACTTGAATTCGGGCACAGGGGAAGGCTCCCGTTTCTTCCTCGCACGTTTCCCTGTCCTTTATCTCCTTCTCAAGCGATTTGAGGCGCTGAATGGATTCTTTTTGTGCATCGAGTAGTGTTTGAGCCCAAGCTGGTACTCTTTCCTCTTCCCTCTTCGCTTGCATTTGAGTGACGACTAGAGCCTCCCGAAGAATGATCTCGTGGTCTTGATTCACGTCGTGCGGAATCACTCTGTCGACTGATCCCGACTGTCCCGGGCTCACATTATGTGCTTCAAGGCATTTGAGCGCTTGACTTGATATTCAAGTCATGTCAAGTCGAATTAGGAACACTTCTGATGATATTTGTATAAAACATTTATGAAAATGTGAACCACACGGCACTTTTAAAGCTTGCACTAATGCAGCAAAAGACAAAAACTGCATATGCTTAGTGCGCATGTCTCAAAGCCAGATACTGTATGCATCACGACCCAGGCTTTCCAGCGTGAGAAAACTGTTACCCGCTTTAATGCTTCAGCCAGCGGGAAACTCTAAATGAAACTCTCTGAGTATGTTATTGGCAAATTAATTGACATATTTAAACTCTTAAATGTCAAAATCGCTCTTTTTTCACTTGTGCGGAGATTGTCACGCAAAGTCGCATTCTACAGACATTCTGCATGTCAAATAAAAAAGCAAAAAAATTCACCAGTCGACCATAATATTTTTACTCTCAAAGACCGGGTCAACTAGTACTTCTCTATCTGCATTGAAAAACATTCAACAGTAATTTCCTTGCAATGGAAAGAAAAACAGAAGAAAACTATTTTTATCTTTATCATTGCGATTGATCAGCAAAAAATGTAGATGTCATCAGCTTGTTTGTGTTGAAATTCCCATGATGCTGCGATCAAAAATTTGTCTGCACAGGAACAGAAAACATGAGTTCTTCTGAATTGAACGAAAAATTTGCAACTTAGTTTCCACATATGTCAAATGAAATCTTTTAGTCATCTAGTGTAAGTTAACGTTCGGCAATACTACTTAAATTTTGCTGATAGGTAAACATGAAGATTATATTGGCTAATGTGTCTGTTGATTTCACAGATAGCCTCTTTCTTCTCATGTAATTTATTCACGTTATTTTTGATTTTTGCTCCACTTTTCTTTTAAAAAATTACATTTGTATGAAAAATACAGAAGCGGAAGCCACCTGTGAGTTAGGTGAGAGAGAAAACAAAGCTGAAAAGCCTTAGCTTTCTCATCCTCATGTCTTTTAACAGCTGCACCGGAAAATAACAGTGTGAAACACGAATGGTGGAAGCGTTCTTGAATTTTCAACAAAATTAATAGGCCCCAAAATTGGCAAGTATTTGGGACGCTGCTGAAGAATAAAGCAGTTTCTATTTCCAAAACAATAGAATTGCCTGGTGATACATGACGTACCTCGTCTAGAAGAGTGAATTTTTGACTTTGCAGAAACACTGGTCAACTTCACGAGTTAGACGATTGTGATCTTTGTGTTGAATTCGCACAAAAATCTGATGTCTTGCCATCATTTTGACATAGATGTATTCATAGTAACACGCAAGATAACTTGTTCACAGGCAGCAGCTGAAATTTGATGTCACTTTCAACATATTTGTGGCACCAAATTTATGTTGTTTTCTATATGTTTTCATGTCGCCACTTTCGTTGCAGATGGCAATTTTTCATTCTTGATCGACACTTGCTAAAAACTCCCTTGTGCTCTTCCTTAAAACTGTGTATCAATATTTCTTTACTTTTGTATCAACAGTTCTTTTGCATAAAGCATGTTAACAAAATCTGTACATGCTTAGTTCGCATTTTGAGCATTAAAATAGAATTTTTGGTCCTATGTGTCTGGCAGCAAGTCGTATATTTTGAGGTCGCCCATCCAGATACTAACCCTGGCAGACTTCAAAGAACTTTTGTCGTGGAACTGTCCGACGCTCAGACTACGCACCTAAACTTGCCGTGAAAAAAAAGTTGAGCGTCATGTCAGTCTTGAAGCCAATGTTTCTCGATTCCCATTTATTTCCTTCAATCTTTCTGGGTTTAGTATTTTACATATTACAATTTTGGAAAACAAAATGCAGCTCAATTGACAGTTCTGGAATAAAGCACTGTGTCAAGTTATGGCACTACCACACATACGCAATGCGTACCTATTTTTATTTTATGTCTCCGTGTTATGAACTATAACTCATGAGCAGATTGTAATGAGTCTCCACAATCGTCTTTGTATACAAAATCAAGTACAGTTTAAAGTGCACCTAACCTTTAGTATTTTTCTTTACTCAGCTAAATATTTCCACCTTCAACAAGCAAGCAAACATAAAATACCTGTAGAATAGACCTATGCTTCTTTCAGCTCAGTCATGGATGAAATTTATGGCTATTTGTGTTGACTTACAAACCTTTTTGGCACATGAAAAATTAAAATGCGAGGAGAAAATGGCAAAAAGAATGCTTGCTTGAAGGTGGAAAGATACATTTATAGCTGAGTAAAGAAAGGTAATTATTTGAGGTTAGTGCACTTTTAGGGAAAACTAATGATTAAATATTAAGTACGTGGGGAAAGGGGGGGGGGGGGGGGGGGGGGGGAGAGGTACGGTGGCCTCATGGTTAGTGTGCTTGACTCCAGAGTAATTGGTCCGGGTTTGGGTCCTGACCGGGGACATTGTGTTGTGTTCTTGGGCAAGACACTTTACTCCCACAGTGCCTCTCTTCACCCAGGTGTATAAATGGGTACCGGCGTAATGCTGGGGGTAACCCTGCGATGCACTAGCATCCCATCCAGAGGGGGGGGGGGGGGGGTTAAAAATACTCCTAGTCGCTTAATGCTATGGAAACCGGGGATAAGCACCGGGTGTTGGGTCATTGGCTCGGAAAGCGCTTACCTACCTTACATGTAAAACCATTTTGATCATTAATATTCAGCACTTGTGTTTTTGCAGGATCTCCCTAACATATTTTTTAGAGAAGCTACTAAACTTCATGAAGTTTTGAGGTAATCCTCACAACATATAATACCGGTATTTTAATATGTATATAGGTTTTTTTTGTGGTTGTTGCAGCTACTGTTACAGTATAGCAATTTTTTGTAGTGAACAAAGTGCTTTGGTAATTAAAACCTGTTGAAAGGAAGGGTCCATGGCAGAGTGTCTTAAGAGTGAAGAAATCTTAACTGACATGACATAGTGAGCCAAGTACATGTATTAATCTAGTAAGAATATTTTTGTTGAATAGGCGCCTGTACAATGTAGTGATCACATGGTACAAAAACAGTCATACTGGAATGCAGTTGCTCACTGGGGCATCTAAAACAAAGAAAATTTAAATTAAACCATTTTGACTCCTGGGGGTTCCCCATTGACGAGTAAAATGGTATGTCCGGTCCAGGCGTAAAAGGGTTAACTTGCTTTTTTTCAGATCCCAGTGTGCAATTTCCATTCCAGTATTGTGGCGGTTTTTGCACCATGTGATCACTAGCTGCAAAAGGCCTGTTTAGTACATGTAACTGCAGATCAGGACCAGATGTCTTGAAGTAAGAAAGTCAACTACACTCTTCTGCATATTTGTCTACACTACTTAATATTTAAAAATACAGTAGTTGTAGTCAGGCATGATAAAAAGAATTAAAAAACTTGTTGTCACTGACTAAAAAACTTATGTAAAAAGGACGTTTCGGTCAAAATACTATGACCTTCTTCAGCATAAAATGGCTTACGAATACAAAATGAGTGCTTAAAAAACCCGTAGAAACGTCACTTGGGATTGCCAAGGGCCCTGTAAATGTCCGGAATGTAAACGTGTTCGTTAATGGAATTAGGTTCGCGAATTGAATGCCACGCTTCTAAAAATAATCTTTTTCCCCATTGGGAACAACGGTCAATGACCTTGACGTTGTCAAGGTCAAAATTGTGGTTATTCTCTACGCAATGTTGGGTTAATAGAGAATTCTTATCTCCTGTAAAAATCGCTCTTTTGTGTTCTCTTGTTCTAGATCTTAAGGCCCTTGATGTTTGACCGATATAAACTTTGTCACAAGTATACTGTTACGAACAGTTGTGATTTTGTGAAGAAAGTCTCTAGTTGTAACATCGCCCTGCAGGAAACCATGGTGTCTTTCGATGTCGTATCCCTCTTAACATCTATACTGACAATTTTGGCACTCCAGGTGACTAAGAACAGACTTGAAGCTGATCCGACCATCTCGGAAAGAACAAACATGTCTGTTAACAACATCATGAATTTGCTTGAATTTGTACTTGATAACAATATTACTTCATCGTTGATGGCACTTTCTACAAAAAAATTTTCGGCTGCCCAATGGGTTCACCTGTGAGCGCAATTTTGGCAAATTTGGTTATGGAACACGTTGAAGAGAGAGCTTTAATCACCGCACCCCACCCTCCTAAGTGGTGGTATAGATACGTTGAAGATAGCCATGTCTGCATCACTCGGGAACATCTTACAGAGTTCCACTCCCACCGTAACTCAATTAATCAAGACATCAAATTTACAGTGGAAGAAGAGGAAGACGGATCCATCGCATTTCTGGACACCATGACAACCAGGAATCCGGATGGAACTATAAAAACCAGCATCTACAGGAAAGCCACACACACTGACAAATACCTTCAATTCAACTCTCACCACCCTTCTCAACACAAACGCTCAGTAGCTAGAACACTCCTCGACAGAGCAAAGAACAACCCTTCTACTGACGCAGACAAATTATCTGAAGTACAACACGTACATGGTCGACGCTCTAAAGATCAACGGTTACTCCGACCAATTTATCAAAAGCTGTAAAAGTACCACTTTCCCTCAAACCGGTTTCAAACCAACAGAGGTTTTGTCACGTTGCCATACCTTCAAGGAATTTCAGAAAAAATCGCACGAATTAAATCATTTCAATATCAATGTTGCCCACAAACCCGTAATGACCGTCGGCTCCATTTTAAGAAAACCTAAAGACAAATTTAGTAAAGAGCTAGCAACAGGAGTCATCTATAAAATTAATTGTAAAAACTGTGACAAAGTTTAATCGGTCAAACATCAAGGGCCTTAAGACCTAGAACAAGAGAACACAAAAGAGTGATTTTTACAGGAGATAAGAATTCTTTATTAACCCAACATTGCGTAGAGAATAACCATAATTTTGACCTTGACAACGTCAAGGTCATTGACCGTTGTTCCCAATGGGGAAAAAGATTATTTTTAGAAGCGTGGCATTCAATTCGCGAACCTAATTCCATTAACGAACACGTTTACATTCCGGACATTTAGAAGGCCCTTGGCAATCCCAAGTGACGTTTCTACGGCTTTTTTAAGCACTCATTTTGTATTTGTAAGCCATTTTATGCTGAAGAAGGTCATAGTATTTTGACCGAAACGTCCTTTTTACAGACGTTTTTTAGTCAGTGACAACGAATTTTTTAATTCTACTTAATATTTCCACTATAGGAAAAAATTTCCACAGTGAATCCTATTCTGAGCTTCAAACCAGGAACCTCAATCCACTCTTCCTTACCAAAAACTGCTCTCAAATTTTGGAAAACGTTGTTCTTTTCGCTCTCCTCTCCTCTCCTCTTTCTCTGCTTGCCACTCTAAAACCTTCATCATTGAGAAAAGGAACCAACTGCTCAACAACCACTTTGACTTCTCCAGCGATGCCACCCTTCTTCTAGCCTGTGTAGCAGGTGATTTGGTGAATTTCTTTCTTTTTTGCCAAATCATGCCACTATTCCACAATGCTCTTCTCATTGAATCCTTCTTTGCCACCTGGGTTTCTTCTCAAGCTTGTTACCTTCTCTTCCCTGTCTATGAAGGGTGATGTTGGACAAAAATGTTTTTTGAACGTGTCGCATGTTTTTGGGCCAAAATTCCATCTAATTGGTCACTTTGCATGTCAATGGCCTCATGTACAATTGAATATGACAGGTTACATGTTTTCTGGCTAAAGTTCATTCCCTCGGTTTGCATGTTAATCGGCGAAGACGGGATTCAATGTGGCAGTCTCTGTGTTTTCGGGCTTGAAATAATTCATGTCATCATTTCGCGTGTTTATGAGTCAATTGCTTCATTTCATTTGAACAGTTCCCCATTTTTCGGCTGGTGCAATATCCTCGCCTTGACTTGTCAGCGTAACATTCCTTTAGAGGAAGGTACTTCATGTACAAGAATAGTCTGACGTCCATGGAGAATCCTCAGCCTTTTTGTGAACGGTATTCTTACTTTCATTAGCGGGTACATCCATTAATCAGTATTTTCATGTAATGCTCAAACAATAGATCTGAATTAAGTTGCCTGACTAGACTATTTTTATTTCAAAACTCAAGTTTGATTCTCTTTCTCCTGAGTCATGCAAGGAGATCAGTCCTTCTGGATTCATCCGAAAGGTTGGCTACTGAAAGGATCAGTGGTGACGAGTTGGATAATTTTTTTTTAAAGGTTGAGGGGGGTATCAGTGTGCTCAATACAGCATCATCGCTGTATGGTTATAATCTTGTCCAGAAAGATCGCAAGGACAACCAGTATGGCGGCAGTGCTGTGATTTATTATAAATCAAACCTCATGGCACAGTGAAGAACAGAGATAAGCTTGATTGATGTTGAAGCTTTATGGCTTGAATTTACCTTCCTGAACAGGGGTAAAATCATGGTATCCTTGGTTTATCGACTGCCTAATGTTGAGATGAAAGATTTTATTTGCAAGTGTTGAAGGCCTACTTGACTATTCCTGCAGTGAGGGGAAAGAAACCATCATACTTGGGGATCTACATGTAAACTGTGACCTAGCCGCTGAGAAATTATCTGCTGACACTAGAGGACTGTGCATGTTATTTAAAGTTTATCAACTTAATATTCAGCTTATCAAAGAACCAATGAGGATTGCTGAACGATCGTCCACACTTCTAGATTTAGCCTTCACAACAAACCAAAGAAAGATCTCTGATTCTGGTGTTTAGAATGCTCCATTAGCGATCATTCGCTTGTTTACATCATCAGGAAAGTTAAATCGCTGAGGGGGCCTATAAAAACCATCAAATGGCGGAGTTTTATGAACTACTCGGTCCCAAATTTCGTCAGAGATCTACATTCTGCATCCTGGGATCTCATAAGCACCTCTCTCATGGTCGATGAGGAGTGGGCTTCTTTTAAAGGCATTTTTGTCACCACTGCTGATCGACATGCACCAACGCGCACAAGAAGAGTTTGTTTGGATGACCGATAAAATAAGAGCACTAATTACTCAACAAAACTTTCATCACAAAGAGGCTGGATCATCTTATGGCTGGCAAGAATATCGATCACTCAGAAACAAGACAACTGTAACGATCAAAGAGGCAAAAAGGGCGTATTATTCTAACCTGATTCAAGAAAATAAGAACCATTCTAGTAAATTATGGAGTGCAATCACATCTGCAAGCAGAAGTGATATATAATTAAAGCTGGCCAAATTCAATATCTGGAAATTGATGGTGAAGATATCACCGATCCAAAGCAAATCTCAGCCAACTTTGCATTATTTTTAAAATCGATTATAGCAAATCTACGGCAGACTCTACCAGTGCCAGAGGTCCCACCTTGCTCTCCTCAACTACTGACAGGTCCACAATTTAGTTTGTCACAAATACAGTGTAACGGTGGATTTTGTGTACAACCAACTGAAAACACTGAACTCCAAGAAATCATCTGGCCTTTTCGATATTCCTGTGCAGCCTCTAAAGGATGGGGCTGAAGCTCTGGTGGGACCCCTAATGCTACTTATGAACCGAACGATCAATGAAGGAATGTTACCGGCTGATTGAAAACATGCTATTGTCACGCCAGTTCACAAAGCTGGCTCGAAATGGGATCCATCGAACTTTCGGCCAATCTTAGTACTTCCCGTTTTCTCCAAGATACATCTACTTGAACTGGCTGTCCACCGTATGGTCTACAACTATTTATGGGAACATAGGCTTCTTTCTCCTCTCCAATCTGGCTTTCACCCACTTAGGCATAGGCTGGTTCTTGACTTTTTAGCTCGGCCGACAGAGATCGAGCTGTTTGAAGTAATTCAAAGAGGAAATCTTCAAAACCTTGCAGTGATGATGCTCTTAACTATTGAACACAATGATCTGATAGCCCACTGAACATGGAAAAAATTGAATTTACCTCATGACCACTGGTGCTTTCAGGTAAATCCAGAAGGACTCTCCTTACTTGACTCAGGAGAAAGAGAATCAAACTTAAGTTTTGAAACAAAAATATTGTAATCAGTGTAGTGTTTGAGCATTGCATGAAAATACCGGTTCATGGGTGTACCATATGTGAAATACCCGCTAATTTAAGCAAGAATACCGTTGACAAAAAGGCTGAGGATTTTCCATAGCTGTCATACTATTCTCGTACATAAAGTACCAAACCGAGGGAATGAACTTTAGCCAGAAAACATGTAACCCTCTATATTCAATTGCACCTGGGACTATTGACATGCAAAGTGAACAATTGGATGGCACTTTGGCCCAAAAACGCGACACGACCAAAAAAACATTTCTGTCCAACACCATCCTTCATACCTGTCAGCCCCACCCTGTCCAAAAGCTTATTGAACTCCAACACTGACATTCCATCCTTCATGAGATCATGCATAAGCCCTTCCACAACCTTCACCTCTCTAGTATTCACTCTCCTATCCTGAGCTTCAAACCAGGAGCCTCAACCAGCCATTACTACCAAAGACTGCTCTCATCTTCTGGAAAACCTCCCTCTCCTTATTGCTTGCTTCCTTAAGACCATCATTATTGAGAAAAGTAACCAACTTCTCCACAACTTCTTTGACCTCTCCATTGATGCCACCCTTAATTCTTCCCCTAATACCATCCTGTTCTTCAGTTCTCTCCTTTCCCTCAACATAAAAACAATCAACCACCTCTTGACCCCACTGTAGATACCCTCAACCACTGCGTCTTCCTTTTCTCCAACTCCACCTTCAGCTACTTCAAAATCTACCTCACTCTCAGATTCATCTCTCTTACCCACAGCCTCGGAATAAGTATCAACACCATCTGCACCAGAGTCGCATCATATCCGTCCTCACTTTCAGCATTAAATCCCATAAATGCTTCATCATCACTTTCTGCAAGCAATTCATTCCATCTTCTGTTTTGCCCCATCCTCCTTTCCAATCTGATCTCATGTCCCTTACTATCTTCTCAATTTCACACCTCTCCATTTTAGTCAACAGATTATTCAGCACTTCAGCTGTCAAATCAAACTGGGTTCTTCCCTCACACTCAAACCTTTCTGGTCCCACAAAGCCTTAACCTTCTTGATATATGCTCCTGTCTTTTTCCCAGCATTCCTGACAAGACACTCCCAGAATACATGTACCTTCCTCTTCTCGTGTGTTTGCATGCATGCAAACAATTGTTACTATTTAAAGGACTATATATGGCCACTGTTCAGTTTTTTGGAGATAACATAACTGCATGCAGTTACACAACGTCATGTCAGAAGAATAAAGGGGGTAGTTTCTAAAGAAACTGTGGTGCTGCATCGGTGGGGAAGTACATGTAGTACACAAAAATTTGGTATTATCAACAGAGTTGATAATGTAAATTGACCACCTGTACAGAATCCCTGTAAGGTGGTCAATTTACAATTTATCAACTCTGTTGATAAAACCAAATTTTTGTGTCATATCAGAAGGCTTTTTATTATTGTTGGCCTTGTTGGAGCTTCTTATTTGCTAATATAAATCAGCAGCGTGTGCATTCCATGTAGGTTAAAGGGGATGTGAATGAATATTGATCCCAACTTTCAATGTACATATACTGTCTCATTAATTTGGAATTTGCAATGGTCCTCACTTTAGCACTTACAAGCAAACAGGCCGAAGTCCAGTGGTGTTTATTGTCTCAGACAGTCACCATGGAGATTCCAACGTCCACAAGTTACTTCCAAAAGATATTCAGTATAAACTTGGGATTCAGAACATAAGGTATCTATCACTTATGAACAGTTGGGAGAAAATTGCCATTTGTTTTTATTAATATTGTTATAATTTAATATTAATGAATTTAATAATTGCAGTTTCAATCCTGTTGCACACACAAGCTTGGTCAAAGCAATAAACAGGATAACATCCCTGGAATCTCAGCAGGTTTGTAGACTAAATACTGCTATTATTATTGACACTGCATGCATACATTGTGTATGTATACATAATTATTTACAGAATACACTTACAGGAGCAATGTAAAAAGTCACGTAATTTTTTTGTCAAAGTGCAATCAATTCCTTAGAAGTACATATAGACTGAGTTAATCAGTCCTCTGTGGTGAATTTTTGAAGGTGTTAGCAATATCAGTTTGCGTCCATTGTATTTCTGTACGTCCATTGAAATCTGTACTTTTGAATGTGATTATTTTTCATGAAACATTCTGCTTGAAAACCAATTAGGAGGGTCTATTTTAATTGTGGCTTTCCCGACAATGATTCCGCCTTTCGATCAATCATGAAAATTAGTGTTTACAGAAATCATATCAACCACAGACGGAACAGTCCGCAAGTTAACCAATGAGAAGAGGTCTTTCTGATCTATTTCAATTAACACGTCCTCTGGCATTTATTTTAAGCACAGCTTTTACAGATGTACCTCATCACGCACTTGAAATCGTACAATTGGGTTTTCAATTTGTTCAATTCCATGCATACCGTCGAGTTTTCTTCGATTATAGTTGTTTATTTCAAACTGCAATTCATCTCCTTTTGCTTGCATTGTCTCATTGGTACATGTATGTTTGCTGTGATGGTCCAAAAGAGAGCTTTCGATTTCATTCGATTTCGTTAAACACATGCAGAGATTTTATCAAACGCAGTTATTCTCTTGGAAATATTATAATATGCTTTTAACTTGAAACATTCCGATAGTTAGCCAATAAGACATCTACAGTATTTACATATCTCGTGTACATATCAAGCTTGACATGTAAATCTATGCTCACCAGGTTTGGAAAAGTTGAAGACCTCAAATGTCTAAAACCTCAAGTTTAGTCTACAATTTCCTGAACTTCCTCTTGTGTGTGTGTGTGTTTTACTCGTAATTTTTGTATATTTTATTTGTAGTTTCCTCTTTGGCGGAATGATTCCGCTTTTCGACCAATCATCAAAATGTTTGCAGAGATCATATCAACCACAGAACAGTCCGCAAGTTAACCAATGACAAGAAGTCTTTCTTATGTATTCAATTAACACTTCCTCGGATGTTCATTTTACGCACAGTCCAACCTACCTGAAAACAGAGCACCGGCAAATTCGTCACATCCTCTGATTGAATAGACGTAATCGGCTAACTCAAATGTTGTACCCAATTCAAATCTCCCGGGACTAAGATTCTTTGTGTATTGTATTTGCATGATAATGTAGCATTCATATTTAAATGATATGGAAATACCTGGAACAAAACGTTTTATTCCCAAAGGGTTTGAATTGGGTACAACATTGAGTTAGCCAATTAGGTCTATTTCAAAGTCACTCACTATTATTTTTTCATATGTCAATTTGTTCGATTCTATCTGGACCTATCTGTGTGGTCTAATTTTTGTCAAGTTTTTCGAACAAATTCCTAACTCAATTTGCAAATTAATTCATCTCGTTTGCTTTCTCTGTTGTATTCATGCGATGTGATGGCCTAAAGGAGCATTTTATGCAACACAAAGGGGGTTACGTGATATTGAATGATATTTAATGAACATAGTGGTTTTCTTCGTTTTTACCTGAAACTTCCTGTTAGCTATTTTGGCATAAAGATTTTCTCACTGACACCTACTTATGTACTGGTATCCAATATGTGTACATATCAAGCGGAAACTTCCTCTCACCAGGTTGGGGAAGGTCAAACAGGTCAAAGGTTCATCTTCTCTTGTGTGTGTGTTTATGTTTGATTGTTTCCAACAAGCCTATGATTGCACCGGAGACACTGTCTTTTAAAAAAATATTAATGTCTTAAAGTAGTAGGCTTTAAAAGGATGGTTGTTACTTACCCAAGTCACTTTTTCTTGCTTTTCCTACCACAATCTTCTGCTCGTTTGAAGTTAGGCTTCCTTTACATGTACGTTGCGTCTTGTTGCGTTTGCAAGGTAACTGGGTTTCAGCAGCTACTGCAGTTTACACTAGGTTGCTGTTAATTAGCCGCCCTTCGAGTTCAATTTGGTGCTTAAAATACACTCATCAAAAGCCCTGACAGTGTACTAAGCCGTTCAGTGCAATCTGATTTGCCTCCAAGGTGCCAAGATTGAGGGCCTGACAGGGTCTAGTGTTCGCACTGGCGTGAAATGTAACACGAAAATGTGTGATGTAACAAGTGCATCACAAAGCCATGTAATATGATATATTTATTCACAGCCAGTTGTTAACAGAGCCCGGTGGAGAATACTAAACCTTACCATATTTTATACACTCTGACAATGACAAACAGGAAGCTACTATTCAGACCTCTTTGCAGTGTTTGAGGGAAAAAATAGCATCATAGCATCCTTCAGTGAATTCTTTTTTTCTGGTACGTCACATACACCTTAGAGTGGGGCAATGTCACTAATTGACGGTCTGTTATCGTCTGAGGAGAAGTTTCTCTGTTTTGATTACTGGGTGATTGCAGAGATGCTGTCCTAGCTACACCTCTTTCAAAAAAATTAAATTCGTTATTGTAAGGTTGATTTGTGTTTTTTGTTGTCATATTTGCAATGTAAATGAAATTTTAAGTTTTCACAATGTTTACTAGTCCTTCCGTAAAGGTTTTGAAGTTGTTTAGAATTTAATTTGCCATTATTTACAGCAACAACTAGGTCTGGGTTCTAGGCGTGCCAGCTCAGAATTGTTGAAGCTGTCAACTGAATTAATTTATGAGACAATGAAAAGTCTGAACTCGGCAAAGTGGAATTTCGTGGGAACGCCAATTTCATGTAGTTTGCGTTAAAGCAAATGTACGGCAATGCAGTTGTCAGTTCTTTTTACTTTTTATTTCGAGGATAAAAGATTGTCAGATAAGTAAATGTAAAGGCCTCTATTTTGCATTTGCCGTACACCAGTTTTAAGGACATAGTCACATGCACATACAGACACCCACACACTGAAACAAATTGACAATTCAAGCTCCTGATTAGTCGACTCTTTAAAAGTTCCCTTTTCTTTGGTCTTATTTCTTTGTGCTCCTTTTTGATGGATGGGCTTCTTCCTTCTGCTTGATTCTTTTGCTTCTTTTACCAGTTTGCCAAAAAAGAGGAGTCAAAGAAAAAAACATTCCATTTTGGACTGTTCCTGTGCATGTTCCTCTTCTGTCATTTTCGTAGTTTGCCTTGCATTTGTTAACGGCCTGGAGAGTACAGTGTATTAACATCATTATCCTTTATTTTTCCTCGGAATCGTTTTTCCTTCAATCTACTTAAGTCGGAATGTAAGTCTTCCTTTTTCGATCCCTTTCTTCTATCAGATACTTTTCTGTTCTCTAGCTTCTTCCTTATTTATTTGTACGCACACTGAATTTCGTTTCTTTCTCTTGGGGGTTGCTTTGTAACACCTTCCCTTTCTTTCATTCTCTCTTGATATGCTCTGTGGATTTTAGTGCATGTTTTTGGTGGCATTTGCCTTGAAGCAGGGAACGATAATATCAAATTGCGGGAAATCCACAGTAGTTGAAATGGCGTAAACTGAGATGATTGTTATGTAATTGCTTGACGTTCGGAAATGACCTCGGAGTCCGTTACAATATACGCCACCCATTTCTTCCAGGAGGGAAGCCACTTGCTCGTCTTAGAATGCAAGCTGCATGATGATAAAAATTCGTGAACCGCAAAAGAAATAACTTTATCATGTTTGAACGCCAATGAAAAACAGTTCTTCGTTCCTAGGAGGCAGCAAGCTATTTAATTTGTGACCAGTATCAGAGCAAATCTGGTCGAATAACTTACTGCACAAAAGACTGTGGTGTTTGGTAATAGGCGTTATGCCCAACAAGCGGCAAGCACTTGTGTAGCCCGTGCGGGGCAAAATTATTATCGATAACGCCCTTTTCTCAATACGCACGTGCTCATTCTTCAAGTACTGCGGCAGGGCGTTATAGAAAACGGGCACAGCATAGTCTACCCCGGAACGAACACAAGCTTTATAGAAAAGAACTAGATCTGAGGAGGGCACTCGCGCTCTTTTAAGTTGAACCAGGAGATACAATTTCTCACTAGCCTTCTTAATGATCTCATTTACATGTGCGTTCCATGTGAGATTGTCACTGATAGTTAACCCTAACAATTTGGCGTTCTTAAGAACCTCAAGCCCTTTGCCGTCAATAGTTATGGCGTCAAAGCACTCAGGATCGCGAGAAAAAGAAATCAGCATCTCTTTGCACTTGTCAGGATTAAGGACAACTCTGTTTGCACGAAACCACTCGATAATCTGATCGGCCATGCCCTGAGTGTTACTAAAATTTCCCTTTTCGATTTGCTCTGAGGCCGTGGTGTCGTCCACAAATTTCCATAAATATGGAGAATTTGTTTCCAAATCGTTGATGAAAAGAATAAACAACCACGGGCCCAATTTGGTACCCTATGGTACCCCAGAGGGGACTGGACCCCACTCAGAGTAGCAACCCTTTGCTAACTTGATTTGCTGGGATCTATCTGAGAGGAAATCGATAATCCAGTTAAGAACACTACGGGCATGACTAACCCTTCTAATTTATCAATCAAAATACGGTGGTACAAGTTGAAAACCCGATTGTACGATTTCAAGTTCGTGACGAAGGCCCATCTATATACTCATAAGTTATAGCTGTACTTAAAACAAACACCAGAGGACGTGTTAATTGAAATAGATCAGAAAGACTGTTCCGTCTGTGGTTGATATTGATACATGTATGATCTCTGTAAACAATTTGATGATTGGTCGAAAGGCAGAATCAGTCTCCCAAAGAGAAAACTACAAATAAAATATACAAAAATTACGAGTAAAACACACACACACACACAAGAGGAAGATTAGGAAACTGTAGACTAAACTTGAAGTTTTAGACATTTGAGGTCTTCAAATTTTCCAAACCTGGTGAGTGTAGATTTACACGTCAAGCTTGATATGTACACGAGATATGTAAATACTGTAGATGTCTTATCGGCTAGCTGTCAGAATGTTTCGAGTGAAAAGCGGATTATAATATTTCCAAGAGAATATCTGCGTTACTTTGATAAAATCTCTGCATGTGTTTAACAAAATCAAATGAAATTCTCTTTCGGGCCATCACAGCAAACATACCAATGAGACAATGCAAGTAAAGGAGATCAATTGCAGTTTGAAATAAACGACTATAATTGAAGAAAATTCGACAGTATACATAGAATTAAACCAATTGAAAACCCGATCGTACAATTTTAAGTGTGCGACAAGGTAAAAGCTGTACTTAAAATAAACGCCAGAGGACATGCATGTTAATTGAAATAGCTCAGAAAGACCTCTTCTCATTGGTTAACTTGCGGACTGTTCTGTCTGTGGTTGATATGATTTCTGAATCAATCCGTCCGGAAAACCACAACCAAAATAGACCCTCCTGATTGGTTTACAAGCGGAATGTTTCGTGAAAAATAATTACATTCCAAAGTACAGATTTAAATGGAGGTCTGTCAATCTTCATTTATCATATCATCATATATCTTTATTTACCCTCGGATTTTTAGAGTAGCTTGGTGTAGCCAATATCTCCGAGCATTTACCCTCCCAACCATGATACACCACAGAAGACAGACCACAACACCGGGAACTACATGCCCTACTCTTTACGACAAGTGTGCGGGTTCTTTTACGTCCCACAGGATTATGAACATTGAAGGGTTGTGAGACGGGACCTCCGGCTTATCGTCCTTATCCGAGAAGACTAGAGAGTCTAACCATTTGCAGATGTAATTACAAAGGCAGCACTTTCTCCTCAGTTATTTAAAGACCCTGAGTGTTGGTCTGGCCGGAGTTGAACTCACGACCTCCCGCGTAACAGCCCGGTGCTCATTATATTTTTTAATAACAGTTTTGATAGGAACACGATTAAAGAGATAAGGAAAGTGCTTGTGGCTGAAAATACAAATACATGTACCCACAGGGTAACTGAAATTAGGCATGCAGTGAGGAACTTGTTTGGACCATGTGGTGCAGCGAAAGATCTGAAAGTTCTGGCTTCAAATGCGGCTCTCACCACCACATTTCATACTACTGAATTCAACTCCACCACGCTGTAACAATATTGTGTTTTGCACCCTTTTAGCTGCAACCTCTTACTGTAAATGTGGGGTCTTTACTTTGAACACTGAATTTCATACATGTGCCTCATTGTTTAAACTCTTGGTGTCTTGTTTGTCCAGAACAAATCAACCTTCCTTCCTCCTAGCAAGGAAACTATTGATCTGTTAGCCCAGAATAGTGGAGGAGACATAAGGACTGCCATAAATGGATTACAGTTCTTTTGTGTACAAGGTAAGAAGACGCCACCCCGTAAATTACATTTTAAATATTGCATCCAGTGCTCAGTTTCTTAAGGTATTTCCCTTGAAAATGACATACATGTACTAATGTATCCAGATTTTTGTCAAACTTGGCCTAACTGATATTCATGCACAGGAAATTAAAAAAATGCAATAAAAAAATAAAGTCACTGTGCTTGTTTTCGCGCTGCATGCCCTTTATTCTGTAGTAAGTGTTTTTGTAACCGAATTTCTGTATGCGAGAAGCGTTCGAAACTTGATCAACCAGAAAAAATTGTTGTTATATTGCAAAAAGTACTGAATATTACTGAAAACTTAAGCCTACTTGTTTGTCCAGGCTGAAACTTTCACTGAAGTGATTTTGAATTGCTCGATCTATCAAAGAAATGTAAGCAGATTGGGCTGCTATATCATCACCTCACACTCAGTGTCTGGCTCCAAATGCAGTTTTCACATCACTTATATATACCCGGTAAATACTGCAACTTCCACAATCCAACTTTTTTTCTCCTTAAAATGTTTGCCCTGTACCTATTAGTCCAGTCAATATATGTATTTACTTGACCCATCGCAAATTGCTACAGGGTTTTCTTCACCATTGATCTCAGAAAAGCATGTGACTGAATAAACATATCAAAATTCTAGAACAATCTAAGAAGGGGAAGATACAAATTTTTACTAAGACCAAATACCATCCACAAGGACAGCATGAAAACGAGGCTACCTTGAGTAACCTACTAAGGGTTGATACGCTTTTAAGCTCTTCAAATTCCATGGCCTTTTCTAGCTTTCCATAACCTTAAGTTTAGCTGTCACGTAAGAAAATTTTCAAAACTATCCTTATTTTGGGATATTTTGTGACATAACTCAATTCAAATTTGAATAAATTAACAACCTCTGTCTGTCAAACTTCCAATTGTTTGATAGAAACCCGTCTTTATTTCATTTTATCCCTGCTTTAACAACTGCAATGATTTATATTTATAATTTCTCATGACTTTCCATGATCGACCATAAAATTCCATGACTTTCCAGGCCTGGAAAATGAAGTTCTTAGATTCCATGACTTTGCAGGTTTTCCATGACCAGTACAGGGCTGTTAACAGCCGAATGACTCTGAAAGCAGTAGTGAAGTTGATAGTGATTCATGACATATGCACCTTTCCCCACTGAAATATTTTATTTGCTGAGGTGTCTCAGAGATGACTGTCCTTATCTCAGTGGTGTCAGTAAAGGTTTCACTAAATTTAATTTAATTCAACTTTATTCATTCAATTCAATGAAAGAAAACTAGGATACCACAGGTTATCCCCATCGAGGGTATCCTCCAGCAGCCAGATGTACAGTAATTGACTAAAAGTCGCTTTTTTTCTGGAGTACCCAGAGAAATCACATGTTGCAATGTCAATGACATCTTTTTTGCACGTTTTTTGACTTAAGCCTAAGTTGTGTGACAGTGTACTTTTTTTTTGCACAAAAGATGCAATATGACGTCATCATAAATGATGTCAACTATCATCCCATCCCTATCAATTCTCAATATTTGAAGAGCTTGGGGGTAGAGTACACTGACTACAAGCGGCTGAACATTTGAGGTTGTGCTTTCTGCAGGTACACTTTAATAAACAGGCTGATGCAATCTGCGGAGCAATTACATCTGGTTACGCAAAGAATAGCTTCAGGTGCTGGAGGTAGATGGGTCATGACAGGGAGAAACGATCCATTACAGACCTTCCACCCCATGCCTTGCAATTGGGTGACACGGTTTCACTGACCCCCTTCCACTGTTGGACTTGAAACACGACAACCATGATACATTGCTGCTGCTGATGTAGGACCTTCAGTATCTAAGAGAATCCTGGCCTTTGTCTGATTTTCCATGACAAAGACATACCACTGAGAGCCTTTTCACTTGCTGTGACACAGTCCTTTTTGGACGCAGATTTGTTGTTAAACGCATTTGCCTGATCATGAAAACGAGGGCCGACAAGGAACTTCTTCAGCGAGTCCCCCTTGCCAATTCCATGGAGGCGAGAAGTGGTATACATACATACTTAATTGATATCTCTGCTTAGGGCTTTTAAGGGCCAATTTGAAACGAAATTTAACGAAAGTGTGGCCGGAGTCAAAACAGTTGAATATTTACAACTGCAGCCAAGAACTTGAACCAGGGACTACCAGGATGAAATTCGACAAGTGTTCAGAGCTTGTCTTGAATCTGGGATCTCTGCATCTCAAGGCAAGTGCCCTAACCACTGGTCGTACTGCCTCCTTTGGTATCACATCCAAGGATGGCATGGATGAACTAAATGTTGTTGCACACCTCTTCACCAAGCTTCTCCTTCACAACTTTCATGTTCCAGGTGTGTCGTATTGTTGAATTTGCCCTTGGCTCAGGCTTAAAAACAGTTCTTGGGGTCTACTTTTGTGTTATGGCACAGTAAATAAGCAGATCGGTGTCATCCCCCACAAGCACAGTGTCCACTCTTCTTGCACTTTCCAATTTCCCTATAAGGAGGAAATCCTTGTGGCCACAGAAACCGATGAAGGAGTGCCACGCCATCAAGCACACATTGTACTTGAGAGGCGTCAATGAAGCATCAATGAAGCACTTTGTTAGCAATCCTTTTAGTTTTCCATAACGTTTTAAAAGGTCCTGAGCATCTGGAATTTGCTGGTACACAACTTTGCAGGCTTCAGATGCATACGCTTGAGCGCTTGGTAAATCATTTAGATATTGTCCAAAAGCAAATGCTAACTTTGCCAATTCGGGATCAATCAGTGAACTCTGTTGGGTGGGTAATTCGGAACGCTTAACAGTCTCTGTGTTGGGCAGTTGATCTTCATAAGTGGTGAGATCATCTGAAAGTTCATCGGGTACAACAATGACCTTTTCAATGTTGACTGTTTTAAGCTCAGCCTGAGTGAATTTGTGTCGCAGTCTTAACAGATCCTGGCGGCCATGAACATGTCCAGTAACAATGTAAGGACCATCAAATTGACGAATAAACCGTGTGGCTGGCCCTTTTGGTTGTGAACTTGGAGGTAGTCTCCTGACATAAACTTGCTTTCCTTCAGGAATGTGAAGTTCTCTGGACGATTTATCATAACATTCTCTTTGAGTTCTCTTCATGTCTGCTTTGATGCTGTTAAACTGCTCTTGTGCTTCCTGCATACGAGACACAAGTTGCTCTGCATAGGTACTTCTTGGAAGGGTTTCTACATGTAAGTCAAGAGTTATTACCTCAGGCGACGGACCATTGCGCCCAAATACCAAAAAGAATGGACTAATTTGACCTGTACCAGGGATGGGAGAAACATTGTGAGCACAGGCGGCTGGCTGCAGGAATTCTTCCCAACATTCTTGATATTTTTCACAGTAAATTCCTATTGCTGCATTTAACCATCTGTGAACACGTTCGGTACTTCCATTGAGGCGTGGACGGTAACTAGTAGTAACAATGTGTTCAATTGACAGAAGTTAGGTTAGCTGACGTAATACTGCATTAAGCCATTCTCCCCCTTGATCACTTTGCAAGACTGCTGGAAACCCATATTGCAGGCTGGAGTACATCATTAAACAGAGTTCGTGCTGCAGTAGTTGCTTGCTTATCTGGTACTGGAATTGCACGCAAGAAATTAGAGTAAGGACAAACAGCAGTCAAAATCTATTTGTTACCAGATGGGGTAGTTGGTAACTGTCCAACATAGTCTATACCAAGAGTGTTGAAAGGATGGTCAAAAATGCGAATTTGCATTGGTCCATGTTTGGGATCAGTAGACTTAAATGATACAGGCAGGGCAATGTACGCCTGATCCAATTCCTCAGATGCTTAGCCATATTTCGCCAATAAAAATCATGTGAAAGGGCACCATAGGTAGCTTCACATCCTCGGTGCATTCCTATGGGTGAGTCATGATAGACCCGTATGAGATGACGTTGAAGTTGAATGTCATTGGGTACCATAACACGGTAGTGATTCGGGTCCTCCATCAATTTATCTCGATACAGTAGCAAACCGTCAATAACGGCTGAGCGCTTAGCCATTTTTTTAACCCATTGCAAGTGTTCCTTTGGAATGTTCTTAATTCCAGAAATATCTTAATGGGAGCTATGGAACGTGATTGACAAATTACACCAATAATCCTGTAATTGTTTCTTTGCAAAACTGAAACAATTACGATTTAAAGATTCCAGATTTTCAAAATCTTGAAAATTACAGGCTGAGGATGAATTCTCTTGAGATTTACTGACTTGTGGGGTCTTGTTCTGGCTTGCAACTCTCTCTCTCTTAGGAACAGTAGCGAAATAAAGTGGGTGTAAGCAATCAGCTTGAGGAATAAGGCATGCATGGTATGAACAAGCCATGGTATTGTTAAATGTTTCATGAATACCGGTAAGCTCTGGGGTGTGGTGCGGTACATCAACTTAGGTTGCAATAATCATGAAACTGATAACACTGTTCTCTGGAGGTATAACAACATTGTCTTCTGGAATATTCTCGTTGACGGTGTGTCCTCTGAGAACACCAGGAACAACATTTCTTTGGCTTTTTTTCCTGTGTTCAAGGAAAAAGTCAAACTCAGCATGCACTTTGTTCACAAGAGCTACAGAACAGCAGCTATCCAACGGCAAGGGCAGACGCTCACCTGCAGAAGTAATGGAGGTCCACAGAATATTGCGGTTTTGTAACTGAGCTTCTGGTTTTGCTGAAGATACAGGGATGGTAACTGCAGGTAAACCAAACAAAGGAGGAGAGGTTGAAGGCTGATCAGCCGTAACTGGAGCAGGTGGTCGTGAGGGTGAAGCTAAGGTTTGCGTTGAAGACACCATAGGAGTAGAACATGAAGTATTTTCTGAACACTGAGCTTCAAATTTGTTTAAACGAGTAGACAAGACTAAAAGTTGTTGCCTGAGAGAAGAGACCTCATCGGACAGGGGCACCCAATGTCAATTTTCGGAAAATATCTGTTCGAAAGACGATTTGAGATCTAGAAATTTCGGAGCATTTGTTGTTAAATGTCTTGCTTGCCTGCCTCTCCTAGGATTTTCGAACATCTGAAAAATGGTGTAATTGCCCATTTTAAACAGATTTTTACCCTAAAAAGGTCACCTAAAATTTCCGGGAGCCTTTTTTCTGGCTGAAATTTTCGAAAAGGTAAGTTTTCATCCCTATAATTTTCGGAAAGCTGAATAGATGAAAAATTTCTAGGGGATAAAAATATGCCTATATATATCTACTGTTTAAATACTAGAATATGTTTAACAATGCTATGTTTAAGTGGTTTTGAACTATATTGATTTCTAATTGGGTGCCCCTGTTCGGATGGAGCACTAGTACGAGTCATGCTTGTTGGGCGAGGTTCAGAATGTCTGATAGCTTCACAACCCCACTTATTACATCGTTGGCATCGTTGGTGTTGTCGGCCATTTGAGCATTTATTGCCTTCTTTCTCACAATTAGATTTTAAAAATCGATTGTAATTGTTGCAGATCTCAGCTTGCTTTGAAGTGTCCTTGCAGGATTTTGGACAATATTTCGACAAATGAGTTGTTTCTCCACAATTGTAACAAGCCCTTTGTTGTCGATAGGAGAGCTGATCGTGAGGTTTTAAAGTGGTGGAAGTAACAAACTCATTCGAGCGTGTTACTTTCCATTTATCCAGCGACTGATTTGTATTTTAGGCGGTGGGGGGAGTTTGAAATGACAACTCAACGCGACAAGCAGCTTCGACGATTTTATTGAGCGTTTCAAATTCTGAAGCTTTTACAACGAGGTGCTGAGCAATAAGGGGATTCACTTTAGAAATAAATCGAGGAATTCTGAAATGTCATCTTGCACTACGCTGTCTCGACGAAACGATGGAATTACTTTGTTGAGATGGTGCAGGAACTGGCTGGGCCATGTTACCGACTGTGTTATTAACTTGAGACACATTTGTAGTTAGATCCTTCACCACACTGACAAGTCCTGCCATGATGCCTTGGAGTTCTTCAATTGTTGCCTTGTTCAAGGGAATTAGGATTCTCCACCACTTGTAATCGTGCTTGCGGGGAAATTAGCGAGTAAACAGAGAAGAGACAATTGTAACACAACTTTGTATTTCAGTCCTAAAACCTTCGATGGGAATAATCTGTCCGATGTCACAACACCAAAGCAAAAACGAGAAGAAAAGCAAACCTCACTCTCCCCAGTCCTTTTTCATTTGTCATGTCACGCTTCAAGTCCCATGGTTCCACTTCAAAAGGAAGAGGGGGTAGGGGGTTCACCGTGCTCATTCTGGAGAAAAGAGCCATGGCTTTACAGATTAACCTGGGCGTTAATGAAATCCGCCATTTCATCAAATGTGTGTGAGCTAATGCGCACGCCAGTGATGCAAGAAATTATGCGCCATGCAATGTACATGTATCACCAACACCTCGTATTTATCCTTTTTTTTTCTGTTACATAATTATAACAAATAGCTACGGGCCTATACACTTTTTTCGAAGGATGTTTACCAAATTCCCTTTAAAGTTCATATTATTGCTAGTTTGATGAGTGTTTTTTGTGTGTGTTTAACTTAGTAACAGTATCTTGGTCAATTTCCAGTTCAATTCTGTTGTCTGAAGTTGAAAGTCCACATTCCATGGCCCAATTATAGGATTAAGTGTGATCGAAGAATAGTTGTTCACATTTAAAACTTTAATTTGTTAATGGCATTGATACCAATCAAAACCAGGAAACAGATCCTTTACAAGTTTCTACGATGGTATTTTAAAATATTTAATACTTTTTCTTAACACTAGACCACGGAACTGGGAAAATTATAAAATTACATTGTATGTAATTAGCTTAAGAAGATGTGTTACCAAGTCATACGATAACCATATATTGCATTGCCTGCAACAAAATCACAAAAGCTTGTTTCCGATCACGCAGGTAATTTTTCCATTAGTCTGTCACATAGGCTTCCGTGGTCTAGTGGTCATTGGGAATGAATAAAGGGACTATGTAATGCAAAATGATGTAATTCATGACACCAAAAATGCCCAAAAAGTAGAATGGAATATTGCAAATGACCACTTAAAACTGTTAAACAACATAAAAGAGATAAAGCAAAATGAAAGAGAAGCATGGATGGACACAAATGGACAAGATTGAGACGGATTGCATTTGGGTAATCTTCAAAATAGTCAGCCCAACGTTTTTCAAGTTTATGCCATTTTTGAGCTTTAAACGTGACATAGCACCATTAATGCGGAGATACCGACTTTGAACCCTACTTGGGCTGCCTTTTCTGGCGACTGTCTCTACCAGGCAGAAATCTTACGTGTGTGCATGATCGCCCCAAAAAAAGAAGACGAAAAAGAAGACTTAAAGCCAAGCCCTATCCTTTGTTCCTTCAAACAAAGTAATAATTATTTATTTATTTATTAAATATAATTATTCCCATTGTCTTGAATTTAGCACAAATGCTTTCAATTTACCTAGATTTCTCCCAACACTAGTGCTATAGTGTGTAGTATGAACAACTTACATGTAAGCCTTGTCAAAGCACAAATCAGAAGAGACTAACATGGAGGCTTGTCAATCAATAATTCTCACACCAAGACCGCTTTTGTCCAAATTACACTAGTGTACTAAATATTTTAATGGCAATTACATTGTACATGTAAGCCATGATCAATTTTCTTTATTTTGGTATCCTGTTGTTGAAATGTATTTTCATAGACATCATTACATTTATTTTGCAGACAGATCAACTTCTTTCTCAAGGATGTTTGATCTTGAAAGTAAAGGAGAACTCAAGCAAAAAAGATGTAGATTGACAAAACCATCTAAAAAGGGAAAAGTAAGGAAATCAGAGTCAATTGACACAGCACATTCAAGAGGAATGTCACCTTGTTTACTTTACGGACAGACAGACAATCAACCAGAGCCTGATACTGTCACAGCAATTGGTGACCGTGATGTTGCATTGTTTTTGTTCAGAGCCTTGGGCAAAATCTTGTACTGTAAAAGTAAGTTTTCTCCAATCAAGGTTTTCACCATAACAAGTGTCCTCTGTGTGAAAGCAAACCCCTCTTTGATCCATTTTTATACCCCCAGCCGGTACATGTATTCAGAGTTCTTTTTTTATGCTGTCTGTGGAACATACCTTTAATTAAATATTATTTTACGGTCACAGTTGGTGACTGTCATGACTCAAAAAATAGTTGGCCAATTTTCGGACAGTTGATTGGCATAATCAGTTTAAAATTTGCTTCCTGTTGGATTCATAGTTTTGCATGAAATTGTCACACAGTTTTATTGTAATGAAGTACTGTACAGTATTAAATCATTTGGTCGTCAAATTTTAATTTCGAAAGTTTCTTTAATTTAATATGTAACAACAAACTCTAGTGATAGTGTCATGGTATACTGTAATCAATGTGTTAATATTTCTTGTTACATGTAAATTTGCATTTATCTGTTTGAACAGGAGATTCAACATTATCAGATACAAACCTACTTCCCTCTCACTTGTCACATAATGCAAGAAACCACTTGACGTTCTCTCCAGAGGTATGTATTCTGTCTAGAATTTCTTTATTTTTTTAGTGGAGCAGGGAGGTCGTAGTGGTGAGAGCACTCGCCGCCCACCAATGTGGTTCAA
>OX421457.1:17571316-17573816 GCA_949126865.1 Montipora capitata | reverse complement strand
GGTACATACACTGTTCAATATATCCCCACTCCAGCAGCATATGCTCTTGTCAGGTATTTTGAACAAAATCCATCCTCCACCCTTTCCCTCTGGAAAGTACAATAATGGAACAAATTAGGGTTAATTGCATATTAACATTATTTCCTTTGCCTTTAATTATGTTACTGCAAGCTGTCAGATCTAACATGTACTTGTAATAATTGGCATTAAATATCTTAATATTACCTTTGAAATGCTCAGTTTCTTAATACAATTTTGTATACCGGTACTCATCTGTCAACAAGAATGGGTCAGCCATCAAACCAGGAAAATGTAGGGGGTGCCATATTGAGAGTCCTTTCTTTGATTAAAAAGTAAATTTATCTTTTCTTTTGTCTTCAATCAATGAAAAAAATCTGCACTGGTAAGTCTACACTGCAGTCTATGACATTTGACAGAAAAAGTGAATCTGTAAAGGTGCGGGCTGTCTAATCTGTTCCCTGAATGATTTTTTGGTTTGGAGGTTAATTTCAAACAATTTCCAATTTACTGATGTCTTTTACCTGTAGGTCACTTTGACAGTTTAGGCATTTTAAAAGAACTTAAATTACGATATTTCTTTCAGTGTTAGTAAATAATGAAGAGTAATTAATGTTAACTGCTGGTAAAG
Source organism: Montipora capitata (assembly GCA_949126865.1). Classification (NCBI taxonomy): domain Eukaryota; kingdom Metazoa; phylum Cnidaria; class Anthozoa; order Scleractinia; family Acroporidae; genus Montipora; species Montipora capitata. The sequence goes on along the minus strand of OX421457.1, from coordinate 17,573,167 downwards.
GTCTTACATTGTCAGTTTATACTTACAGACCTTGCCCCAGTTTTTCAAAAGTTGGATAACTTTTTCCAGTGGGTTAGTCACTATTGATTTAGTATAAATTAAACGTACTTCATGTTAAACGTTGGATTGAAGAGTGCTTAGAGTGTGTGTAATCAATGTTACCTGAGTAAATACAGTGAACTCGAACCTAAAAAATAAAAAAGGTTCAAGTTAGATGTATCAGGAGTTGAAAACAATCAAAGGCCTGGAAATAAGAGAAAAAAAGGTGTTTACCAGCTGTTTTTCTACGGTATTCATACAGTGTACATTTTAACGTTCAAGTGAAAATGGAACAATTCATTTCTAAATTACTGTCAGTAGAAATCATATTGTAATGTAACATGAAACAAAGTGAACTTATTGTATTACAGTTGAGGTACTGTAAACTTTGCAATTTTCAAAGCAAACAACGTCGGGCTTCTGCTACAGAGTTCATGCAATTTACTTTTTCGAGAAATAGCCAGTTGCAATACGCTACATTTGTTTTTATTTGTCACATATTGAAGAACCTGGTTCGAGTTATGGAGGGTAGAAATATAATTATAAAGAATGACCAGAAGAGGAAACGAAAATTGGTAAAATTGTAGTAAATGGTGACGGAAATCCAGGGGAAATCAATTTTGGTTTGAAATACGGAGAGGTTTCGAGGTTATGGTGAGCCGATTGTACTAAAATGTTTGCACAGCCAGAGCCAGTAAACCTTGTAATTTTCTTTTTACAGACAACCCCATACACATAAACATAACATATACCGGTAATTTGTTTATGGTAGTTAACTCAGCTCATTTCAGCATTACAAGGATAGAGACTAAAGATTACTTATTATAACATAATTGACAAAAAATTAGAGTAAAAGAAGTTAAAAAATTCTTAGTGTCACATCTACCGTAGATAGAGTGAGTTGGGATCATGTAAATGGCAGTGGATGATCCCACAAAAGGTAGCAATGAATGCCTTGATGTTTTCAATTTTATTTCAGATGCGAGATGGATGTAACACAGCAAGAGATTTGTTCAGAGGTAAACATCTGAAATTGATGGAGTAATATTGTTATAATAAGGCAGCCATTTCAGTAGCGTTTAGCATTGACAATGAAAACAATGGACCCAGAGCAAAGGAGAAATAGTGGATGAACCACAACACTGAACACAATACAATGTTCGATGAATCCTAACCTGATCAAAAGAAGTTCATGGAGGTAGTGCAGTCAAATGGGTAAGGCGCTTGCCTTTAAATCTGGACTACCCACCCGGGTTCAAGACCTGTTCTGGCCACTCCGTGAATGGATCGATCCTTTGGAAGTCCTTGGTACAGCTTCTCAGCATTAACAATAATACAAATGTATTATTGTATGCAGCCAACTGGTTTTTGGGATTCCTTAAAGGGGCTAGGTCACGCTGTTTTAGGTAATTTTGTTTAATTTTGTTAATTATGAGCTCTAAACGTCAAATTGGCAGAGCAAGAGTCTTTCATTTGCAAAATCACGGCCACATAACAACTGAGGATGATTTTCCAGCTGTGTAAATGACATTTTGATATAGACTGATATAAATTTGAAAAAAGGTGGGCCGTCGTTTTTCAAATTTACCCAAATTCAATCCATTTAAATCCTCTCCAGGTTTGTCCATCCATGTCCCTTCTTGGCTTCCCTGTGTTTTTTTAGAGTTCTTCTATAGTTTTGAACAGTTATTTTGATATTTTAGTTAATTCTATGACCATTTGATCAGTGCTGAAATTGTCTAAAATTGCGTGACCTAGCCCCTTTAAGTTGTTCTGTTCCTTTGTGGTTGATTACATCTCATTGGCCCTGAA
>OX421457.1:17556316-17563816 GCA_949126865.1 Montipora capitata | reverse complement strand
ACGTGGAAGAATTTACCCATGGAAATAGTCTGACAGTACAATTCTTGCTCATTTTCCATAACGTACATGCATGAAAATAATGCAAGGCACTCAGGTAACCATTCTCGACCCCACATGACTGAAGTGGCTGATTATTTGTACTGAAGTTTTCAAAGATTAAAACGGCGGGTGAGAAAGACTTTCAAGGATCAGGAATGAAGAGCAGAGATTTTCAAGGCCTTGAAAATGTACTCTCAAAATTCCAGGGTTTTCAAGGGTTTTCAAGACGCATACGAACCCTGTCTATGTCTGTTTTCTCGTCAATAGTCCTTTTCATGGTTATTTTATTTATTTATTTATTTATTTTTACATTACAATGTAATCTAACGTGGATGCGAGGCAATTTCGGGTTAAAACTACGAAATAGCCTCACATACATGCTAGATTATATTGTAATGCAAATGAGAAAAACTAACCGTGAAAAAAGGGCTATTTAATTTGGAAAGAACGCTGTTAAGTTGCAAGATTTTAAAAGAACATGAAGGCCGAGAAGGTTGAACCTAGATCATAAGCGACATTTGCGTAACTGATGACCACTAGACCATCACAGCAAGCCCATGAGAAAGTGTATTGGTTTAAAGTTGGTGTTGAGACTTAAATACTTGTAGATCAGCGCCATTCGGAATAGGTGCTTTGAATTAAACACTGTTGATCAGCGCTATGCAAAATACTTGAATACGGTGCATGGGAATAGGCCACTTCGGAAAATACCATAATACTCTTTGTTTTCTCTTGGGACCATTGTAAGTCCCAAGAGAAACTGGAAACAATGCTTATGCAAAATTTGGGGGGACAAACAAAGAGTATTATGGTATTTTCCGAAGTGGCCTTTAGTGATCTAATCTATGTACATCGTGTAATTGTCACGAGATGTCCAGTGTCCTTCTCATCTGCCTCTTATCGCATTAACTTACCAAAACTTTCTTGCTGGGGAAAATTTTCAAGTCAAAATTATATTCTCTCAATAATTTACATGAAAAAACTACTGTTGTTATTGGTGTAGAGAAATACCAGTACACTTTTGAGGCACTACACCACAGTACAGAAAGAGGTATCAAAACAAGCAATCTGATTGGTCAGTGATCAAAATGGCCAAACAACTGCAATACCTGGATGGTTCAATATTATTTCCACATGTGTTGCTTCTGCTTAATTATGACAATTTCATCTCAAAACTTTTTTATTAATTGATACATGTAAGTAATGACGTGATCGTTCTCATGCAATTTGGAACAAATAAGCACTTGCAAATTTTCCCAAGACAGCAAATTCCACTTGGCCTACAGGCTCATCAAACTATGGAATTGTTTGAAAACATGTCTCATCATCCTGTACACTAAAGAAAATCTGTTATATATGTCCAGAAACCCATAAGGGTTGAAACGTGTAACGGCCCTTTGTGTGCTGGGAAACAAGCTTCTGAATATTCAATTTGCTAAATGCCATATTTGGAACAACAAGAGCGAGGGGTTTCCAAATATGGTACTTAGCACTGAAACATTCAACCAATCAGTTCGCACTGAATATTCGGAAGCTGTGAACGTGTGTTACACGTTTCAACCCTTATGGGTTTCTGGTATGTCCTTATGAAAGCCCAACCCTTAACCCATAAATGGGAAAGTGTCATGCTATTAATGCCTTACCCTTAAGTCTTACAAAAACACCAAACAATTTTAACTCATTTTACTGAAGCCTTTTTTGTTGCCAACAGTGATGGATGGAGAAGAGGAAAAGGAATTAAATTTTGAAAACATTTTCACTTCACATGGATCCCCCTCTTCCCCCCTCTTCTTCTTGTAACTTTATTTTTTCTTTTTATTTATTTATTTTTTTTCATACCTTGGTGTAAAGCAACATAGCATTTCCAAGTAATTACACTGAAACTGAAAGTGAACTGCTGTGACAAAGTCCCTGCTATGTTATAACCACCCAACACCCAATGGGCATGACTACACTGGTCAGTGCTATTTGACCAAGATGGCTGCATTTTCCTTCACTCTATGATTAGTGATATTACAGCAACTTTAGAGACCTACAAATGTCTTTAGTTTCTTTTATTTGATGATGATTGTCAACTTTACACTATTGTAATAGCAATTTAGCTAACTACATTAATTTGTAGGGCACAATATTAGTTAACCTGGAGGTGCCCAGCCTCTCCTCTTCGTGTGACTTTTCAAATAACAATCTTAAATTGTTTGTCTGAAGGGGAGAAATAAAAATACACAGTGACATGACTACACAGTACAATTTAGTTTTATTATGTGACTGACGTCCGTCTGATCGTTCTGTGAACAGCCTTGTTGATCTGAGCCCGGTTGTTCGAAAGCGGATTAACCAGAAACCCATAAGGGTTGAAACGTGTAACGGCCCCTTGTGTGCTTGGAAACAAGCTTCTGAATATTCGATTTGCTAAGTACCATATTTGGAACAACAAGAGCGAGGGGTTTCCAAATATGGTACTTAGCAATGAAACATTCAACCAATCAGTTCGCTCTGAATATTCGGAAGCTGTGAATGCGCGTTACACGTTTCAACCCTTATGGGTTTCTGGATTAACTTAATCCAGGATTAGCGTAAACTTTTGTTTCATGTTTTCAACTTCTTGGTGAAAGTTTCTTTTGCTTATTTCTGTTGTTCAGGATTGACTTCTTCTAATGCAAAGTTTTGCCGAATATCAGCGTTGAACAGCATTTGGGAATAGAGAAATAAACTCCTTGGTTAATTTTTAATCCGGGATTAGCGTTAATCGGCTTTTGAACAACCAGGCCCTGGTCCCTGGCCTCCAGAGCGAACTCCACTGGAGTGTTCCTCTGATAAATTTAATGTACCAGCATCTGCAAGTGCATTTGGCCCCTGGATGGACACGTAACAATGTAACTTTGGCGACCTTGTTGCAGCAAATGTGACAATTTAATGTGCTAATCACCAAACTTGGTTTGACTGAAGAAGCTTCAAAATCTGCTGTAATGTCTGTGGGGAATGTTTCTTGAGAGCTATGCCCACCAAAAGTGGTTTACTGGAACTGCTGCTGACAAGAGCTCCAATCTGTTTTGCATAAACGTGCCATATTTCCTGTTAATTTAAAGCAAGAAATTAAAGGCACATGTAAGTATCTGCACTGTGGTATTTTAAAGTCAGAGGGAGAGAGAGGAAGATTCAAACGATTATTTGGAGCCAACTACCATGCCTACTTACACTAGATGTTTGACTTTTTCGACATTCTCCACCCTCTTATTTTTGTACCTTTTAATACATAACATTTGTTCTCTTTACTGGCGTTTTTGGAGATTGGGTTGGGGTAGAGAGTTAACATAGCAGGGTAATGACGTTCAAAATTTTTTTTTTTTTTGGGGGGGGGGGGAGGGGGTGTTTTGGTATCAAGGGAGTTGACTCCATCTCCAGATTTTATATCCTCAAAGTTGGCATCTGTACTCTCAAGTGTGTCAAATTCCAATGCCCTTCTGACTGAGTCAACTGGTCTCTAGCATTTGTAACAGTCAGGACATTTCATCAACATACCTCATCACTTCCCATCAGGGTTTTAGTGTGGAATGTTTGTGTTCCTGTAGATGATGCATCCTCAGAACTGGATAGTTTATTTACACTTATCTATTGATGGAAAAGAAATCTGTTATAATAATTTCTTTTCTGATTTTTTTGTCATTAGTATCTAGCTACAATTCACCAAAAAGCCCTTGTTAAATACTGTACATGTGGACTTGTCCATGTCTTAGCTGGAAGTGGTTAAATTGCTCCCGAAAAAAGGACAAAATTAAGGAAGCTAGACACCATTTTTGGCACAGCTGTATCCCCTCTTGACTCGACTTGCGTTAAATTATTGTTAATTTCTAAACCCCTAAAGACAGTGTCCCCAATTAGTGCTCCAGTGCTAGAACGCTTTCATTTCCTGTTCAGTCGGTGGGACTCAAATTATTAATACACTTAAAGGTGCAACCAAAATTTAAACAATGTACTTCCATAAAACCGTGGCTGTTGAATTACTAGGAAATCTGCAATTGGTCACAATCAATGTCAATTAATTAATTATGGATGCTAATGAACAACAATACATGTATGAAGTTGAGTTGGCCAGGGCTTGCAAGTTGTCTAAGTTTTTCTGTGTTGTGACAGGATGCAAGTCTCTCATTATTGATTAATAGGTCGACAAGCTTTCATTACTACAGTATGTTTTGTGACTTCTATTCACAGTGAGGCTTCTCCATTGAGCAATACATTAATAATAATAATAATAATAATAATAATAATTATAATTATAATTATTATTATTATTATTATTATTATTATTATTATTATTCAACTGTATTTAGTGCTGAAGGACTAATTGTGGACATTGAACATAATTGAGATTACTAGTAAATGAAATTGTAGGTTGGTTTTTAAGGAGATGGGAAAACCGGAGTCCCGGTGAAAAACTTCAGGAGTCATATAAGATAATATTGTGGTCTGTTATACTAGTGGCTCAGTTGGCTTGCCAGAAGATGAAAGAACAAGTCGTATTAATATTGGTGTGTGTTAGACTCTCGGGACTGGATGGCAAACAAGCTGGCTCATCAGTAGAGTCTCTAGATGCGGCCCTGAATTCCCGGCTGCATTGGTGGAGGAGAGTACTCTCACCACTGTGCCATCTCTGCGCCTATGCAATATGGTGAAAAGCCAGCAGCAGCTTTTGTATGTTTGAGACTTGGTTAAATGGTGAAATCCTTGACATTCTCCTTTCACAAGGACTGCTCCTATACTAACTGCGGTGGGGTCTGTGTCTACATAAAGTCCTTGGATCCCTGTCAATTGTTGCCTGACTTTGGAGACCCTCAAATTGAGTCAATCTGGGTTAAAGTGTGGCCGTACCGTTTGCCTAAAGGAACTTTAGTGTTATTGATTGGGACTGTTTAATACCCCCCGAGCAGCTCTGCGGAGCAGAACCTTCTGCTGACTTCCCACACTTCATGAAATACCAGTTGAGGCCTTTCTAATTGCCATGATGGTTTAGTTGTTGTTACTGGCGATTTGAACCGTCCATCGACAAGAATCAAGGTGTCTCATATCACTATGGCAGCAGGCTGGCAGCAGATTGTCAGAGTTCCACCAAGCATTGATGCTACTCTTGACTGGTGTTTCACCAACAAACTTAAAGTGCTGTCCTGTCCTGTACCACCCTCCCAAGATTGAGTCAAGTGATCACAATGCCTTGTTGATAAGCTGCATACATTAGATTACAATTTATTATGATCAATTTACAAAACAAACATGACGAAGCCAAGAACTGCTTCACTGCGTGACACCAGGGGCGGTTGACTGAGGGAGTTTGGGGCACATAGATCATATCAATGGACTGGTAAAACAATACACAAAAATTTGGTTTTATCAACGGAGTTGATAAAAGTTAATAATGTAAATTGACCACCGTACAGGGATTCTAAAAGCTGACGTTTCGAGCGTTTGCCCTTCCTTGAGCAGAGCAAATAGAGGAATTATGGGTTGTGTGTAGTATTTATAGGAGAGTAGGGGCTACGCTAGTGGTGGTAACATGGCAACGTGAAAAACAGGAATACATTAGTTAAATGAAAAGCATTTATTAATACCGTGGGGATTTAGGGTGCCGATTTGAAAAATGATTTTTTGTTCCAGATTCTTGCAGCTTTCCGTCGTACCTAGAGTAGGGAAAGGCTGCAGATAGCCATGTGTTGTTTGGAGTGGTTAGGGAGATTAAAATTGCGAGCGACTGACTTAGATGCATCTTTGTCATTCTTCTCAACATCAAGAAGGTGTTCGCGGAATCGGTCACCTAGTCGTCTACCTGTCTCGCCTATGTATTTATTACATAACGTACAGGTTATGCAATTTATTACATCCATTTAGAAATCACTGGTGATCCTTGCAATCTGATTGGCTCTCAGCAATGCGATTTATTCCCAAATCGCACTATTTTTACTCTAAATCACATCATTTCCCCAGCCAATGAAAAAAGAACTCTAAAACAAAAAAAAAACAATCAGGTTTCAAGGCTTGTTTAAGGTAACCAATTAAATTGCAGAAAAATGAAAGCCTAAGAAATCCATTGTGTGGCAAATTTTGCAACTTTTGTTCCCAACTGGATCAATAAAATATTGGTACTGACTAAAATCCTGTATTTTAGTGATTAAATAATATTATTGTGTGATTTCTAAATCGATGTAATAAAGTGGTTAGTGAACTTCATGTTGTGCAATTTTGGTCTGAAATCATACTTGTGATTTCAAATCGAACCACAGGTGCCCCAAGCTCAGTGTGAGCATGGCCAACAAAAATATAAGGATTTGTATGGGAATCCCGATAAAAGCTTAAGAAGATAATTACATGAAAAAATTCTCAATTAAATAATTTCTCATGCTGAAAGTATCTCTCACTCGTTCGCTTCGCTTGACTATATACAAGAAGCATATCAACAGATACGAGGAGCAACTAAACCCGGAGACCTTTACATCTATATAGCCTCCAATCACACAACAGTACTGGGAGAGGACAAAACGCCGCGCCCTACTCCATGGAGTACCCTATGGACTACCCAAATGGAGTACCCTAAAAATACTATTTCAAATGAGTACTGTTGATCAATGAGTAAGCAGCATCTCAAATAGTGCTTACTTAAGCGCTAGCCTCAACACCCATTTTAAACAGCATTGTTCAACAGTATTTAAGTGTAAGCACCCATTTTAAAAAGGTTAGCTTACATGAAGTAATCGGCCATAACAACAATAATCGAAAGATAACCTTTTTAAAATGGGTGCTTAGACTTAAATACTGTTGAACAATGCTGTTTAAAATGGGTGTTGAGGCTTAAGTAAGCACTATTTGAGATGCTGCTTACACATTGATCAACAGTACTCATTCGAAATACGTAGTATTTTTATAGGGTACTCCATTTGGGTAGTCCATAGGGTACTCCATGGAGTAGGGCTCCGGCGTTTTGTCCTCTCCCCAACAGTACGATTTAATTTTGTCCCTGAGGTCACTCAATAAGCCATGATTTAAGTGGCCGTGGTTAAAAAAGCATTAAATTTTTTAAAAGACTTAGCTCACCAGATTGCCCATTTTTTCAAGCTGAGAAACAATCACAAATATTCTGTCCTGATAGCAGCAACAAAACACTTCGGTATGTATTCCGTCAATCAGAATAGCAGCCTACAAAGGACAAATTGAACTGTTTGATACTAGGATCACTGATGGACACTTCCTCAGATAAACAATACTCATCGGTGTCGTTTAATTTTAAGAACGAGAGTGTCTTTTCTATAACACTTACTTGCCGAGTCTTTGTCTTCGTAAACTGAGCGGCCATTTTATAACTGTGTGGGAGATTGGGACGAGATAATGGGATTGCATGTTGTGACGAAAAATTGTGGTGGTCTTTTCGCGCCACCTAAGATAAACTTTATTTCCATTGTGATTTACATTTTCTTT
>OX421457.1:17543816-17546316 GCA_949126865.1 Montipora capitata | reverse complement strand
GTTTAAGTATTTTAGTTAAAGCTTTCTTTTATTCATGCAAATTCTTCTCATTATGTTTGCTGACCATACGCCATTTAAGCCTCCTCTGTATTTCTCAGAGTCTGATATGTAACAATAAAGGAATAAAGGTACGTTGTTTTAAATTGAGGAGACTTGGACATCCACTCCTTTAACTTAAGTTTAAAAGTTAATTTTTAATCTTTTTAACGCAAGACAACATATTCTCAAGCTGTGACAGCTGAAAATAGAAGTGCTACAGTCAAGTCAGTTCTAACAGAAACATTTTCAGACCATAAACGATTATAGCTACACAGAAGAAGACCTATCGCATAGACCCGCAACGTTCTCACGTCCAACATAACAATATAAGCTAATTAACAACCACAATGCACGATGTAATGTCGTATTACAACATTCCCCTTTCTTAAAAAATTACGTCATCAATGCCAAAAAAAAAAAGAATGATAAAACGTCTTTTTTCCCTTTTCATTTTATTCTTAAAAGAAAGAGGAAAAATAAAAACAAGCCTATTCTTGTACAGTTTTCTTAAATTAAATTTTCTAATGCCTCTACATTTCTTCAGCCAGTCTCAAAGGTGGTCTAACGTTACGTCGTGGCCGAGACAGCGATGCTGACCGGGCCCAGATCTGGACCGCACTGCTTCTGCAATGACGCCAGGGACGGCTGGTTGGTGACATCAGCCGGCGCGGAACTGGGATGCTTCACCGGCTCTGGGATGTCTAGTGCCTGATTAACGCCTTGTGGTTGGTCCTGGACCGCCGGACGGATATGGCGACGATTCTGAAAAACCTGGTAACGGATTCGGTCTGTTCTTCATATCTCCTAGGTGAACTGTCAGTTGCCTGGTGAATCACTGTGGCCTTACGCCAAACTGGTTTCTTAGGGTCTAACTGGAAACGGACACTCTGAAATTGCTGCAAGTCCCGAAACTGCCTGGCTGTCCGATTGTAGTGTTCACCTTGGGCCTGTTTCTGTGCTATTTGTGCCTCCCTGCTGATCTCCGGACTGGGATGCAGGTATGAACAGACAGGAGCTCTCTGACGTCCGCTGAGTGAGCAATTCTACTGGACTTAGCTGACCTGGTCTGATTGGCGTCGCCCGGTAGATCAACATCGCAAGATGCGGATCAGAATATGACTCTTCCGCCTTCTCCATGATGTTCTTTACAACTTTAACCATGGCTTCAATAAAACCATTCCACTGAGGATACCTTGGGCTCGATCGAGTGCTCTATTTGGAACCTATACTGACGGGCAAATTCCTGATCCGTGAACAATGTCACTGGTATCCCATATTCTGCAAATATAGTCTTGAGCAGACTGATCAGGTGACTCACCGTCAGATTCGTCAGTTTTTTCAATACAGGAAATTTGCTGAAGTAATCGGCGACTAGTAAGTAGTGGTGAAAACGATATTCCAAAATATCGACTGCAACTTTGAACCATGGCAAACTAGGCACATCATGTGACAGCAAAGGTTCTTTTTGCTGGGCTCTTTTGTGTTCCTGACAAACGTCACATGCTTTCACCGCATTTCTCACATCATCTGAGATTCCAGGCCAAAAAACTGTCTGACGTGCCCTTAAAAGAGTTGTGTCCTCTCCCAGGTGACGTGCATGGAGATCCTTTAAATATTCTGCTCTCTGGGAGGTTGGAATCACAAGTCGATGAGCCTTGAATATCAGGCCATCTTCAATTGCGAGCTCTTCACGGTAATTCCAGTAATTCTGCACTCCTTCTGGAAGTTTCCTCTTCTGAAGCGGCCAACCATGGAAAATGTAATGCCGTAACTGGCTCAGTGCCGGATCTGCAGTGGTGGCAATTCTAGTCCTGTCAAGACGTTTGTCCGTTGCCGGAACGGCGGAGGTAATCTGATACACTGGAATCACATCCATCTGCTTTGCGTCCATAGGCTTTTGGCTGAGAGGGTCCACTCGACTGAGGGCGTCTGCAACTGCGTTATCCTTTCCACTAATGAACTCTAGCTCAATTCCATATCCAGCCAGTATCAGAAGCAATCTTTGAAGCCTAGGGCAGGCGGTGGCGATGCTTTTCTTCCAAATCGCTTCCAAAGGTTTGTGATCTGTTTGAACTCGAACAAGGCTCACCTTAAACATAGTTATGTAGCCTCTCCATAGCGAATACTACTCATAGTAACTCTCTTTCGATGTTGGAATAGCGTTTCAGCTGGAATGAGAGTCCTGGAAACGTAGACCACTCGTCTTCCTTGTTGTAGCAATAATGCACACAAACCTTTCATGGAGGCGTCTGTTTGAATGACATGATCAGCCTTGGGGTTAAAAAACGAGAGCACAGGGGTTCTGGTGAGCCTCTCTTTGATGGCATCGAAGGCCTCCTTATGGCTGGAGTCCCAACTCCATTCCATATCTTCTCGAAGTATAGGTTTGAGCGGTTGGAAAAGCCTCGTGAACTGGGCTGAATAGCGCTTCAAATAATTGACCATACCCTGGAAACTCTGA
>OX421457.1:17526316-17538816 GCA_949126865.1 Montipora capitata | reverse complement strand
TTGCAAGCTCTGCTTCAAGTTGAGCTTTCTGTGCTGTGATCTTAGCTTCCAATTGAGCGTTCTGTTTAAGCTGCTTTACCTTTCAGTTTAGCTAGATCAGCTTCCCTGGCCGCTGCTCTTGCACAAGGAAGTCGTTTTGCTGCTACTTTTCTTGCTCTGTCGGCCAAAGCTAGTGATTGAAGAGTTGTCGGTTTGCTCCGTCCGAATTCTAGTTGCTTTTGAAACCGTTCCACTAGCGTGTGTTTTGACTCAACAATTCTACAAATCAGTTCCTCAACAAGCGCTTGGGACTCCAATAACCATGTATCTGCTTCCTGAAGCTCCTCATCGTCATCACACAAGGCTTGAAATTCTCCTTGATTCTCGATCAATAATTATTGATCCGATTCTCGATTGAGTTGAGTATATGCAAGCTCAATTAAGGTCTCGGTGTACTGAGCTTGGGCTGCCTGTGTTCAAAGTCTGCTGAATAACTCCGTCCCCTACTTGAAAGCCAATTATGCTGCGCTAATCAGCGTTCGGGCACGTGCTAAGGTAGCAGATAGAGCGTGAAGGCGTTCAATTGACACCTAGTCCTTTCACACGTGATTGCCATGATACGTCAATCATTTTTCGTGCGCAAATTATTGCGGCAAACAAAGAAAAGCGATTTTAGCGGTTTTTAATTAATCTCTCAGAATTTTTTTTCGGGAAAATATACTTTGCAGCCCACCAATTCAAGATTTGGAAAAACAAGAAATTTGAGCGAGACGTCCAAATTCACCTTTACTGAAACCTTCACTTACGGTTTTTCTGTTCTTTCAGGTACTCCTTTATGATATTCATCTTCGCGTCAAAGTCACTCGCATTGATTTTCTTCTGTTCTTGGTTGTCTGGAGCTTGTTTTGACCAGGAACTTCGGTGTAATCTCTCGAATACCGTGGCAGGTTCCTTTCCCGTGTCACGATTTCCACTTGGCTTGTCCGACACTTCCACATGCGATTTCGCCGAATTCTCCATCCGCCATGCTTCGATTTTGCACCTGTATAATCGAAGCACTGATCTAAGGACCACTATGGATATTGTAGGGGGCGAGATTTTCTATTCGAAGCCCGGTTCAAACATCAAAGCACTACAGTCATTTTCCATGTGCTCACAGAAAGCTCTTTTAATTCGACTAGTTCCAGACCCCACGCGGGGCGGCGGGTCTAAAACACAGGTCACATTCCACAGGTCACTCGTTGCAGGTCATTGTTTTACCTTTTGGAAGTAACCACAATCCTCAATTTGGCTAACCCTAGGCTTAAGGTTGGTTTTGCGGCCTAGGGTTAGCCAAATTGAGGGTTTTGGGTTACTTTCAAAAACGTAAAACAATGACCTGCAACGAGTGACCTGTGGAATGTGACCTGTATTTTAGACCCGCCGCACATGGAGATAGCGCCTGGCTCTTACCAACAATAAACAAGTTTAGGTTGATCGCATGTCCAGATCATGACTAGTAAATAAATAAATAAATAAATAAATAAATAAATAAATAAATAAATAAATAAATACTCATCCTGGAGATTATGAAAAAGTGTGCAAAGCTAAGAGATTTCCTGGTTGGGGCTAAGGTTCTTTCACTTTAATTTTTAAATCAGGAGTTATACAGTGTAAGTAAGGGTCGGATGGTGGCCTTACGTACTTCTGACGTTTACTGCGATTTTCATAATTCTGCGGAATCTCACCTTCAAGCGCCAAACTCCAAACTGCGTTTTGGCTGCCATTAATTTTTTTTCGGAACATAACTGGGAAGATCGACTCCTTCTCCGGAAAGTGAATTGGAGTTTTTTTTTTTAGTTCACAGCTTAAATACCACTATGACATGTTTTTAGAAATTCTTCAGTCAAAAGATTCCTGTAGATTCCATTGTTTTCCATCGGCATCGAGTTCGAATGTGCAGATGTGCCGTGGGAACCAAAGAAGCTGATTGGTGGGTTATGTCTCGCATCAATTGATTTCGTCATCTATGATTGGAGTCGTAAGCTTGATTGATAGAAACCAAAACGCAGTTTGGCCATTTGCCCTTGAAAACGAATTCCGCAGCAACACTTAGTTCCGTAAATAATTTACATGATCATTATTTTGTTTACAAGTCGTTTTAGATGACGTCTCCGTGCAAATACTGACGTCTAATTTAGGTGTAATTTTCCTATTTTGAGGTCCCCTCTTTGAAGTGAGGGCAGTTACACGTATGACCCATTTTTTAATGTTTAGCTAAATTAACTAGACTGTATTTCTAAAAACAATTCAGTCTTGGATTTTTTTTGCCTTGAATAAAGACAAAAGGACAAAATTGGGGTTGGGTTTAAAGTACAGGCCACTTTTCACAGGTCACTAATGCCAAACTAACGCCTCATTAAGCCTCATAAGGCCTAAAAACTATGTTTAGGCCTAAGATTAGCCAATTTGAAGGCTTTGGGTTGCTTTAGTATACGTTAAACACTTCATCACAAACAGATGAGCTTTGGAACTGGTGCCTAAAAGGTTAGCGGGGTGCCAGCTGCAACATGCTTGGAGGAGGTTTCCAGGGGAAACCACTCACCGGACTGCATACTTACCCAAACTCAGGAAAGAAAAAGTGGAGGAGAGGAGAGGACGGGGCAAGAAGCCGCAAAGATTCGCATGAGAAGCAGAAAGAGATACGCAGAGATCAGCTGAATGCAATGTTGCATAACGCGAGAAGCTACGACGCCCCTAAAAACCCCTGAAGGCCACCCTGCAGGTCACATTTGCAAATGGCAAAGGCTGCTGAACACGTTTGTTCGACTCTAACTTTACCTAAATGCTATTCATCCACATTATTAAAACAATGACCTGTATTTATGGGTGACCTGTAAGAAGTGACCAGTACTTTAGCCCTGCCGATTGAGCAACAGCTTATGCTGCATTATCCCTTATACTTTGTATAAGGAAATGAATGATATTGACTTGCATTAGCTCGTTCACTTGGAAGAAAGCTGTGCCCATCCTCTTTAATTTTGCCTCCAGTTGTACCTTATGCATCACATTTGTTCCCAGATACTGGTATTACAGGGACTCCTCTGCCAGGGATTAACACATTTTGAAGCAGAGGCATTCTAAATTAATGCAGTCCTTTTTTATGTCGTAGGTTGTGTTTATTATACTGCTACAAGTAATTCAGCTACGGGCCTTCTCCAGTGGCCCCCCCTTGAGTACGTGTGAGTACATGACACCACACCATAGCCATACGAAAGGCCAATCTGGACCTTTCCCTTATAACATCACTGTGTCCAACAGTTCTTACAACCCTGGTGATAATCTTACAGTTAGCATTTCTGGATCAAAGAATTTTACGGGATTTATGTTGCAAGTCCAAAGTATCAATGCTTTTGTTCCTTGGCCAGTTGGAGAGTTTATTGAAATTGATAATGGTAGGTAAATAAGCCTCTCATAGGTGATGTGGTTAGTTTTCATGTCTTATCATGAGCACCATGTTAGAAGAAAACAATGATCAATATTTTTCGAATAAACTCTTTGGGGTACCAGCATTTAGCACATTATTACACCACTGTCAGACCAATAGCTTGCAAGTTGCCAGGAATGAGTTACTGTTTAGTTTTGAGCACGTGTAAATCTCCAGTCGGTTTACTTAGTTTTCAGGCATTTCTTTTTTGGAATTTTGCTCCTCGGGTTTTATGAGCTCTGGGTGCATGTTCCCTTTCCACATTTTCAATTCAATATAAGCTGTATTTATCAGTATTAGACTCATTAATAATTCATGATGGGAAAACAAAGAAATGTTTTATTAATCAATATCTCTATATCTGATACAGATTTCTCTTCATTTACATAAACGTTTCTTTCGTTTTTCCCTGTTAAAATGTCTTGAATCACCATAACATTAGGTGTACATTAACACCTAAATGCTGATGTTTAATAAGTCATATACAATATTGGCATCAGATCTGTATGGAAAAAGAGAATCAGATTATGTAAATACATTGTATTGTACAAAGTACAACAGTCTATTTTGGTCCTTTCCTTTTTTTCTCAGGAACAAAGAATATACATTGTTCCGGAGGTGAACCAAAGGTGATTTGTGCAAAAGTAGTGTTTTAAGCAATACAGTAGAGATCATAATCTTGCAATAGTTATTTAAATGGCCAAGCTTCAAACTGGTTTGGGGGCTTAAATTATTGAGATTTGTGTGGGTTTTTTTCTCTCGCCTTTTTGTCTCTTTTTTCTTGCCTTTATACTTGCTTTGTATGCTCTGCGGTAGGAAAAAAGCAAGTGACACCAATGCTTCCTAAACTACAAAGTCCAGAGTACATGTACTTTTTGGGTCCAAAAACCCGTAATTTTGTAAACATATACTATCCATTTATTCTTAAAAGCTGGGCCTTAACATGTAATAAAAAACATAAAAAAAGCTACGAAAACCAAAGGAATAGTAATAGTAAAATTTCAAGCTTTGAAGTGTCATCCTTTGTTAAGTTTGTCATCTTTTTTCTTTGAGTCTTCGTATTTTGTTTTTAGCCTTCACCTTTAGAATCAAAGTGGATCGTTTCGCTGTAATCTTTGTCGATCTTCAGCATACATTAAGTCTTGCTTGTAAACTTTTACTTCCGCATTTACATGTACAGTTGTTAATTGGAAACTATTTTTTTGACTAAACACTTCTGTGAGGAACCGAAGAACATGTGAAAATTTAATTTCGTCGATATTATTTAAACTGATCCCTGTTTAGTGATTATGTTAACGCTAATTTGGTTTTCGGTGCGTGTTCAGTTATTTGCATGTAAATTATTGAGTCTCAGTGATTGAAACTGACATAAAGGTTTGGGAGACATCATACGTTTGTGAGCTTTGTATGAGTTTTTTACTCCCCTTAGCTTTGAGACAGTGACCACGTGTAATTGCTAGGCTGCTTTCTTCATGTCTGGCATGCAAGAGCAGCGTCCCGCGAGATTTTTTGATAGTGTTGTGGTTGAAGGCACGGATAATTAGCTTACTAACAAGCAAAGGATTGATTGATGATTGATTTTAAATTCACGCAAACCACAAGATATTGCTAAGGATGTGCTAAGCGATTAACCTTTTTTCTCCCAAGTGGGAAAAAGAGCAATTTGGAAATCGCACTTGACAATACTTCCATCCAGGATTCGAACAACAAGGAGTCGAAGTTAAACTGCCACCAACGGCTATGTCGAGTCAGGGTTTTCCTCATGTACATTGGTCACAGGGGTCAAGACTAAAAACAGACAGCATGTGGTTCAAATGTATTCCATTCTAGACTCTGGCTTCCACTTATGTCCAGAAAGGCAGGTACCTAGATGTACGCACGATTTTGATATCCAACACGAAGTGCGGTGTCTGACACTTGCAGACTGCAGAATGCACACCGCACATTGCAGACTAACCATAAATCACAGTTATTGAAAGCTAACCATTTTAAAATGGGTGCTTAGATTTGATACTGTTTTATCAGCGCTATTTGTAGGCAATCTGCAGTTGTCATACACCTCATGAAATGTCCCTTTGAGTGTTAGCATTTGTTTCCTATTTTGTAGGAATCAGGGAAGTGTAAGTAAGGGTTAGCGTTATTTCTTGGTGAGGATAAAAGCAGCTGTTTATCTTTACTTGAGGACTGGACTTTGGGCGACACTATGTGACACTGAATGTCTGTTTAGGAAAGGTCAGATAGTGTTGATGACTGATGATGTACAAGCAATGGTTCATCAGGTGCGAATTCGACCAAGTGACAGTGACGCACTGCAGTTTCTATGGTGGCCAGAGGGTAAACTTGACAGCCAACCGGAGGAGTACCAGATGATGGTCCATCTGTTTGGAGGTGCGCCTTCCTGAAGTCGTGCAAACGTCGCGCTAAAGAAAACGGCAGAAGATAACAACCGATCACAATCCTTCACATGGAATTATCAGCAGCTGTCAAACCAACAAGGCTGGACTGTACTTGCGTCCTGTGCTCCAGGGAAAACAAACCTTTGTTGCCAATTAAGCAGCTACAATACACGATGCCTCGTTACCTTCCTAGTGGAGGTACTTAAATACACAAAGGAATCCAGTGGATGATGGGGTACATGCTGACTCTCTACACCGCTGGGTTTTCTGTCCAAAATTTCAGTTGAGTGAGACGTGGCTACACTGACCTGTTGACATGAACGTCTACATACCCGATGATAACGTGAAGGTTAAAGTTGAAACAGCCATGGAATCTGCTGAAATTATAGCGAAACTTTCATCTTGATCTCAAGAATGTGGTAGCCTGGACACTCCGATACAAGACAGACTGAAAGCATCTGGTGAAGAGTCGAGGAATTGGATAATCAGCGTAGCAGAGCTGAGCAATGCAGAGGGTGAAATACTAAAGTACATTCAGAATCAACCCTTCAAGTAAAAGATTTAATAAATAAAGAGTGAAAAGAGGCAGTCACACATGAGGAGTCAGGAAGACTTGAACAAATCTAGAAGCATTTACAGGCTTGATCCAGCTCTTATCCAATGACCCCTACTTGTCGGAGGTCACCAAAAACATTGTGCCCTACAACACCAATGTGAAGCACCTGATTATGCTACCCAAAGATCATTATGTGTTCTAGCTGATCATCTGTTGTTTCCACCACATTTCTGGACATTCAGGTAAAGAGTACAGCCAGTATCTTATCCATTAGAGGTAGTTAACAATAAATGGAAGATCGACTGTACAAAGAATTCTGGCTGCACAAGTGCTTTACCTTCCTAAAACATCATGCTCCAACAACAGAATACAACAGGTCTACCTGGAAATCGGGTAATGGCCTCCAAACCACCCTTCTCCTTTGCGGTTGTTGACTGCTTCGGACCCTTCGAAGCATGTCGTGAAAGATCCAAAGTTAAAAGGTGTAGCGTTATTTTCACCTGTCACTGGATACTGAAGCCTTTATTAACTAAAGCACTCCAAAGATTTTTTTGTGAGAAAAAGCCTGCTCGATGAAACTCGTTTGTGAAGTGAAGTTGTTAGTGTCTCCCCTAGGGGCTTTTCAGGACTAATTTGCAATGCTTTTTGTGGGGAACGTTTTGGCCAGACTGCTTCTTACGCAGTTTACAAAAATGGACATTGGACAATGGAGGTAACTTTGAATGGACGAGAAAGAACTTTATGATGCAATCAATAGCTGGAATCAGTGCCAGATTCACGACTAACTTCTCCACCAGACATCAAATGGACCTTCAAATTTTCCACTGGTTCTCATCACAGTGGAGTATGTATTGAGTGTGTATGTAAGTACTGAATGACGAGGCCTTAACACCATGATCTGTGAAAATGGAAGGCCGATCACAATGCAAACTCTCTAATGTTCCATGTGACCTAAAACCTGTGATGCCCAATCACATGCTATTGTTCCGAGCCAGACCCGCCACCCCATTTGGAATCTTATCTAAGCCAATTGTCTTGTCTCAAAGTTTGATAAAAGCCTGCTCTTTAGAATCCGTGGACTGCTTGTATGTCCCCTAGCCTTGTATGTAATAAACACCAGCCAAACTCTAGAGTGAAAAAAGGTACTGGCTTGGGGAAAAAACCTCCCTTCTTCTGCTGGTTGCTATAAAAGTGTGTTATCTTTTTCTTTTTGTTATCAGAATACTGTTTGTCACAACAATCCTGAAAGAGTCAAATGGACTTCTCGTCAGTTTACTTGGAAAGCCCCTCGGATGAGTGCTGGCAACATACACTTTGTGTAAGATAAAGTATAAAATTCTGTTTTTTTCTTCCAGTACCTTGTTTGTAGGTATTTGATACCAAAAGCCAACAGAACTTTGTTCCAAAGATTGAAGTTGTCTTTTTTGAATATACTCTGAAATTCCAATATCATATTCAATTTGTAAAAGTTGAGTGACTTTCAATTGCGGGTGAGAAAGATGTTGAAGATCAACAGATTGATGAGTAAAACCCATACAGCATTAGAAATGCACAGTATCTTTGTTGTTCTTTTTATGTGACATCCAATTGCCGATCCTTTGTTTTCTTTGATACGCTGTTCTAAGGAAAGAAACCAGACAAAACCGCAAAGATTTTAGGATCTTTAAGAAGCGCCAAAGTGAGCTTGACTTTCTTATCTTTGACAGTGAATTATTGCAAAAAATAATGCATAGAAAGGATCTTTTTGGTCCTTTAGATTTTGCTCACGCAAAGAGGTGTCAGAAGAATAATTTTTTTTAAATCCTGGGCAGGCCTTCTGCTTCATGATTTTTTGCAGTGTGAATGTACTTGAAGTGAGCGCAAAGGCAGATCCAAGACAACTAGTCATTTTGCCCAATAAGAAATGAATTACAGTAATTGGAATGAAAACTTTTTCAAACATTTGATTATGATTGAAGTGTTATTTTAAAATAGTGTTCTTGATGTCAGTCAATTGCTTAAGCTCCGTGTTACATGTACCTTTATTTGAATTGCTAATTTTGGCAACATATGCATGAGAAAATGAAAGACCTCCCTTTTACCTTTGGATGTGTTTATGTGACTCCTGACTAGTACAGCTTATTCTCATGTGACCATGTAACTCATTGTTAATTATTTCAAGGGTAAAAGTGAACTTTACACGCCTCCCGTACCCTGCTAAAAAATACTAAAATAGCATTATTTTTCAGTGCTACAATCGTAGAGAACTATTTCAAGTTTTGGGTTCGAGTAACATCAGCAGTTATTACCGGACCTCCCACTGAAAACATCACGAGAGGTACTCCCAGTGAAAGCTTCCAGGTATGTTGGCCATTATTGAAAGCTAATCAATTAAAAGTTAGGCACAACTCTTTGTTTTTGTGTTCAAGTTATGAGTTCTTGCCCTTCTTTTTCTTCATCATACATCTCTTTGTCAGTGTCTTCCATGATAGTGACGGAAGCGGTCTTCCTTTTCTAATAAAGTCTTCTACATCTGCATGCACATGAATCCACTACTTATTCTTGGTACAATCATCAACCAGGATACCTTTTTAGATCCCACTTTGTCTTTAATGTGAAAGTTTATTTATTGAGGTGTCTGATATTTTTGGCCAGCATTTCCAGTCAGATAGCACTGACAACCCTTTCCCTCATCATTCTCCTCTGACCAGGCCTTAAGTACAGGATATTACACATACCATTTAGTTTACTCATCATCTCTTATAATTACTGAAATTCTTCCCATATAGTTATTCGTCAAAACATTCATTGTTTGTTGCGAATTATCCTCGGGGAAAACATCAGACACGTGGTGGCAAAACGAATTTCCAGCTAACAAGGCTTAAAATTTCGTGGCCGACTGTCACTGTTTATCTTGCACCACACATCAAACAAGAACGTTCGGTACAGACAAAATCGAATAGGATTAATCTCATCTTTCAGCGTGTACTGCTCTGAACAAAACGTTTTGTACAAGTAAACCAGAAGCGTGACTCATACGCCATAAGAGCATGAACACAAACTTCACTTCGATGATCTCGAGCCTGAGCGAAAATAAGTTATCATAATTAAGAACACCACACAAAAAAAAAAGGCGGGAAAAGACACGACATCACGGCCCCACAAACGGGCTGTATTTACGCAGTTCGTTTGCTCAACTTAATTTAAGTGTCTTTAACTCAACAAAGTCAATGTTCCATATACTACTTGATATTCTCTCATTGGTTTACGTGCCATCATTAGTTTCTTCCAAGAGGTATATCTTTGTAATCGGGCGGTGAAACACTCCAACGGCTGTCTTGATCCTGGCGGAACGCACGCATCCATCTTGTCCAGTGAACCCTTCCACTACACGGCCAAGTGGCCATCTGTTGCGGACAAGGTTATCCTCTGCAATAAGTAACATGTCGCCAGGCTGCACCTTTCTTCTTGACTTGACCCATTTTGGTCTTCTTTGAAGAGCCGGCAGATACTCTCGTACCCAGCGTTTCCAATAGTGATCCACAAGGAACTGGACCTTTCTCCATCGCCTCCGGGAAAACGTATCCTCGCTCACAAATACTCCAGGCGGAAGTTGCGTAGCTCTCTGCAACACGAAACGATTCGGTGTCAAGGCTGTGAAATCTGCAGGACCATCTGAAACTGCAGTTATGGGGAGGTTATTGACAATCGACTCGACTTCGGCCAGCAATGTTCTCAGCTCTAAATCATTAAGAATCCCATCTCCAACAACGCTCTTCAAGGGCTTCTTTGTAGTTTGCACCAGGCGTTCCCATACTCCGGACTGATGAGGAGAAGCAGGTGGTTGTAAGACCCACTTGATACCCTTCTGCTGCAGCTGTCGTTCAATCCTTTCTTCAGTCCACTGCGCAATGGACTCCTCCAACTCCAATAAAGTTAGTTCTTCGATTCGACCAAATTTCTTTAGGCGGTCCTCTCCTACTAATAAACTGTTGAAGAATCATAATAAAATCATCTGCCCTAGCGATGTTGTCACGTCAAGGTAAACAGCACGAGTTGTAAGGCACGTAAATAAACATCCCCATCTTTTTGCGGTTCCGCGTCCCCACTTAACTGTTAGTGACCCGAAAAGGTCAACACCTGTGAAGGTAAACGGAGGATGATACGCTTCCAACCTCGCCCTGGGCAACGGTCCCATGACCTGTTCCTCTCGTTTGGCATTCAGTCTTCGGCATTTTATACAATTCCTAATTGTTCGTTTCACTAGCCTTCTTTCAGCAATGATCCAAAACATTCTTCTCAGCTCAGACAACGTCTGCTCCCTTCCACTATAAGCAGCAGTCTCGTGATAATGGCGAACAAGCAATTGACTGACATGATGGCCCTTTGGCAGAATCATCGCGTGTTTGTGGCACTGCTTCCTGCAAACAGCCGCCAACTCGCAAGGTTCCATTTAGTAACACTGGTCTCAGGTTTCCTAGCTGGCTTGATTTCTTGACTTCTTTATCCTTTTTTTTTCTTTTAATTTTATTTAAAATTTAAAACACCTACATTTACAATAATAAACGCTACATAGACTACTTATAACTTACGATACTGACATTAACAAGAGATACTATGTTTACTGACATATTGTTTACAAACAATGATTACAATGCTTGCAATATTCTTGTTGCCTAATTAGCTTACACGAAGACTAGTTAATACAATACAATAATAAGGCTTTGAATAACAATAAGCAACCAACACAATAAAGAAAGTGGAATTTACTAAAGGCACACGGACTCCTGGACGTACGACGGCTCTGTAGATAATTTACTCTTTAGTAGAATTTTAAACGCTAGGAAGCTAAGAGGTTCATTTTCCTTGGAAGCGGTGTAGATATAGAAACGTGCCACTATCAGGCAAAAATTAAGAGTGCGAAAAGAGAGTTTTTCAGGGTGATGTACATAAATTTTATCAGTAACCGTTAGAGTCACCCTGGGCGCAATTTCGGTACATTAAAATTCAGTCCAAAACAAAAGGCATCATCTCGAGGCTCTGGGGAATAAACTCATACAGTAGCCCTTATTCACGATAGCCGCCAAGTTGGTTTTCAAATTGTCATGCAAATTAGCCATGTGTTATCCTGGGGGACAAACATTGGAATAAAGGCAAATTGCGGAAAATCGTTTCGTGTAAATATTGAATTAACATCACTAAAAGTACATTTTAGAATTTAGAATTAAATACCTTTTATAGTAATTTTATATCTTTTGATTGCCTTCGACATTTTGACTTTCTACTTTGTTGTCTGCTAATTTTTCAGTAAAAAAAAATCGAAGTAACTTGTGTAAGCATTTTATTTTACTACTTAAGTGATAAACATTCAATGAACATGAAACAAATCATCTGTGTGGCCAAGATGTTCGTTATAACCTCTCGAACTTGTGTTGTTTGCCCCCTCAGATTTGCATGATAATAGCAAATTTAACATGGCGGCTGTCGTGAATAAGGTCTATTCCTTACATTTATTCCCGAGAGCCTCGAGATGATGTCTTTTGTTCAGGACTGAATTTTTATATATCGAAACTGGTCTATTCCACCAAGAGGCAAAGGAGTTCCAAAACGTATCGACGTACTGACATTCTACCAATAAATGCACTAGGGCCTGTTTACAGCCACAAGCTTGGCACTTACCATTTTCGACAATTTTAGCCCTGAGGAGTTTGTCGCGTGTGTAAATGATGTTGTGGTTTATTCTGAACTGAAACATGGACAGCTTTATATTTTTAGAGACTTTAAAAGGGAGGCTGTATAACGCCGAGATCTGATCAGTGAAGCCAGCCCTTGTAAGGCGTGCTTCTGATGTAGGCTTTTGAAAGATTTTTGAAATGTAGAAAGAAAGCGCATACTGACATGTCCAATTTCCTAGATCACTTGAGGAATGGAGCAAACTCATCTTACAATTGTCAACACCGCTGATTATATTAAGGTTTCCCTCCAACTTGCTTGGATCGCATTACATTAGTCAAGATAGTGCAGGAAATTTGTTTTAATCGTGTACTTCCTCGTAAACTCAGAAAAAGACACGAATTTCCCTTCTTTATTTAATATACCTGACAAGTTTCTTACACCAGCGTTA
>OX421457.1:17516316-17521316 GCA_949126865.1 Montipora capitata | reverse complement strand
GTTACTACGGTAAATTAACCTAATAATTTATAAAGCTTAACTCTATTAACAGGTTTGCTGAACGTATGTGCAACATTACTTTCTGTTGGTACGTAACACAAGTTGACAACTCCATCCTGGATTTCTAACCTCACAAACCGATATTTTACATCAATATGTTTCAGTCTTTTGTGATATACAGGATTTTTGGCTAATGCAATTGCTCATCTGGTTATCAACATATATACAAACACCCTGGCAGGGAAGAGACACTATATCAGCCAAAAAATGCCAAAGGAATTTGTTATCTTGTTTAGCTGTGGCAAATACTACATATTCAGCTTCACAGGGAGACTATGCTACAACTATTATTGATTGCTTTTTGCTTTTCCATGGTATCAGTGAGCTTTCATCGGTAACTTTTGTTCTACCCCTGGCAGAAACAACACCACAATACCTTCCGCTAACTCTATCACAATCACTTTTGCAATGTTTTACTATTTGAACCTGGAAGGAATTTGGAATTTTCCTTTCAGGAGACCACTCTGGTGCTAAGGGGATAAGACTTTCTTCAACTGGTTCTATTTCCTGCTGCAAGGGATCTCCAAAGCAAAGTGGTGTTACTTTTGGTTTCACCTCACTTCCACTACTATTTTCAAGCTTAAGGGTATCTGCTTTGGAATAAACTTGTTCTCTGGCTGCTGCTTGTGTTACGTCTAGCTTGATTTTTAACAACTTCTCTTGTTGTTGCAGGTGAAATTGTTTTCTCTGCTAAAGCTTGTTGTTCCCCAAACACCTTCAACTTTGCCTCTAATGCCTTTCGCTTAGCTACCTCTTCAATATATTTTAACCTTGCAGAGCTGGTTGCGCTGCTACATCTTGGCGATTTAGACCTGCTACTGGCTCTCGGCCCAACACGTGACCCTAACTGGCTGACGGAGTCATAACATCGCTGTCAGCTTGGGGTGGGATTATACACATATGTTCCGACAGCCAAACTGCTGCTCTTTCTTTCAACTGTATAACTTTAACACATTCAGTATTAAAGAATACACATGATTCATCCATACTCCTTTCGTCGATGAGGTATTTGGAATACAATTCATGAGCTTTTTTAAAATTCTCAAACGCTTGATCTAACTCCAAGATCTTTAACTTAACAGCATCAACATCAATCTCATTAGACTTCATTACAGCCGTGAGCTGTAATAAGTAGCTGTAGTAAGAGCTAAATTTAAACCCACCTCTGGTATTCTTTAACTGGACTATCTTTTCGTTCCGTACAGCTTCTTCGTCAAGAGTTTTGTTGAACGCTCTTGATCGGGGACATTCTCGTTGTACTGTATCGTTGTTGTTCGGATTGAAACTCGTACCAAATCGATCCATACTTGTATACACAAATGGTCACACAGAGCTTGGCAATGAATTATTGCGACGTATTCCAAACTTATCTGGCCGCCAAAACCACAGGGATTGACGGAATAAACTCCAAACTCTAAAGGATATATTCCGTATTACGCACATGTAAGACTTAAGAATCTTCCTCAAGATTCAGGCTTGAACGATTTACAATACACTTCTGAGATGATTCCACACAATCCTGTTTCAGACTCTGTCCCAATAACTTTACCGCCGGCCTATTACAGTTGTCGGATATCACAAAATTGTCACTTAACAATTCCTTTATCGGTTTCTAAACGAAAGGGAAAATATGGCTAGTATAAGGCTTCGAATAACACACAAATGGTTGTCTGAAAACTAACTTACGGAATACGCTTGAACCTCCTCAGATTACAGGTAAAACTGTAAAGTCCGCCAAATCACAAACCAACATGGCGGGCAAACTCTCACATGGTCCCCGCGCCGTGCAAAACTGGGTACTAAAGACACAAGCTAAACCGCTGATCAAACTCCAACTTACAGGATGTCACAGCATTATTCACAACAGTTAATTTCGAAACTTTGCAGCTGGTTGCCTGTGTGGCTTGTAAAAGGAGGGCTAAATTCTCCTTGGCCACATTAATTACAAGACAGGTTTTTACAAGTTTTCTCTCTCGCTACACAGACGCCCCAAGCTCTGTGCGAGCATGGCCGAAAACAATATAAGGATTTGTATAGGAATCCCGATAAAAAGCTTAAGAAGATAAATACATGAAAAAAAAAAAAACAAAAAAAAAACAAAAAACAAAAAAACAAAAAAAACAATTAAAAAGCCTAACCCTATTGCCATTGTTGGTAGCTTCCTTCCTGTGTGGTTATTTTCCAACGCGATTTGAGGTATTTTTCACGAGAAGGTTTATCTTTCACAAAACAAGACAGGTCATCAGCAAATAAAGCAAGTTTAACGTCTTCCTTTCGAACTTTAATCTCTTGAATATTTTCATTTTGTCTAATGCTGCAAGCAAGAACAATAATGGAGATAAAGGGTCACCTTGTCTCACCCCTTCTTTCAATAGTAAAATAATTTGAAGTGAAGCCATTGTTCATCACACAACTGGATACACTTGAATAAAACGTGCGAATCCATGTAACAAAAGATGGACCGAAATTGAATTCCACCGTAACTTTTACGCTTTTATCGCATGAATCACAACGCGATGAGTGCGATATCGGTTTTTCGAGTGAGATTTACTTTGGAATTCACCAGTTTAGCAAACTGAACCACACGAGTTTTATTAGAAGACAAGCACACCCTCAGCGAGCGAATGGAAAAGGAAAAAAGCCATTTCAATAGCCAGCGAAGAGAAATCACGCTAAAATTAGAAGCCATTAAAAAAAAAAAAACTTTGTCACTTCAAGGTCAAAGAAAAGTTTTACTGATGTACTTTATTCCGCTTTATCTCTGAAAACGAGATCATTCACATTTTGATGTATTTCATCGAAACACGCCAGGTTGGCTTGGAACAAGAATCGGCAAAATACGGCAATGCAATCAAGAAAGGGCAAACTTCAAACAAGATCCGCTCTAACACTTAAATAACGTTTAGGTGAGATTTCCCCCTAATTTTACGAGAACTCAGTGCGATTACGTATTTATAACACAAGGGCACTGTCGATGCACAACGAAACCCAGTTGGGCAAACGGATTAAAAAAAGCACTTCGCTCGCATTTTAGAGCGAAACAAACAAACTTATCAACTTTTTCGATTTTTTTTCCTGAGCAAAGGAAGAACCGATTAAATCACCGATTAAAAACACGCATCCACTTTAAATAACGCATCCGTAACAATAACAAACGGTTTAGTGCCCAAGGATTTCTGTTAATGGCAGGCGCAATCGCGGTGTGGTCGACATCCTCTTGGAGAGCATTATCAACCAGCCAATAATCAAGCCTTGTTTGCACTGTTGGTGTTTTTTGGCACTATGAAAAACGTTTCAATGTTGGATTTCTGTCTCTCCAAATATCAACTAAATCACGTGTAGAGCAAATATTTTCAATTTGTTCAACCGATTCCTTTAGTTTTGGGGTACCTCCCTGGCCAGCAAGCTTCGGATCAAGAATAACATTGAAATTCCCTCCCGCTATAATTCTACAATCATCATCTCTAGTAGATAAATGGCAACTAAATACAGCAAAGCTTTTATTGAGACTTGAAAAACCGTCCCACTTGCAATAGACTCAATCTGATGCCCATTTACAATCATTTCTGGTAGAGGATTTGGAGTTTGTATCTTAATATTGTCCATTACCGAACACCATATACTAGCACTTCACATTACACTCTAGGCAGTTAAGTGTGTTCAAATATAAGTGCTACACGGCCAACGTTTGCAAAAACGTAATCCATCCTTGAACTTGTATCTGTTCATTGCCGTGACTTTAACATCGCCAGTTCCCATTGCCTGCTCCCGTCTGACCTTGTAGCTGTGTCGGTAGAGCAGCGGTGATCTAACCCGAAGGTCGTGGGTTCAATTCCCACCCTGGTCAGAGTTTTTCTCTGTCATATGGGGTAGAAAACTATCACTTCACATTACACTCTAATCAGTTAAGTCTGACCATATACAACTTCCTGCTGAGGCTTTTCGTCTTGACAACCAAGGTGGACATTGTGGTGCTCATCTTACACTTGTGTTTGGTCTTTTGGTGTGATAAGCACTCATGAACCCTACTTCAGGTATCGTCTTACATGGTAAGCTCATGTTTGCTCCTGAACAATTGTCTGAGCTCTTTCTTACAGGTGGTTGGCCATGCCTGTTTCATGTTGTCCATCACACGTGAGAAAACTGGATCTCTTTGGGTTGCTTGGCAGACCATATTTAGACTGACTGTCAGTAATAATGATTTAATTTCATGACTTAAAAATCTGTCTTTCCATAATAATGATCAAAAGCCCTTAATCTAATTAATCTAAATCTACGCTAAAATGATATAAAAATGGAAAAATACAATACAATCAGTCTTGAAACACTAACTCGCTCCCGTTTGAAAATAGCCGTTGATTAAACATTGCGAAGTTCAGAGGGCAAACTATTCCATAACCTTTGAGCACCTGTATAAAAAGATCTGACACCCAGCGTGCAGAGCATTCTCTCTTTGGGTGGCTCCAATAACAGACTATCATTCGAGCTAAGATGATAAAAAGCGGTAATAGTCTGTGAATTGCCTTTAAAGTTAAAATTGGCAGCCAGTGAAGTTCATAAAGAGCTGGTGTGATGTGAGAGTATCTGCCAAGGGTCACAACAATTCTCGACGCAGCATTTTGTGCACGTTGCAATTTAGCTATTTGCGACTTAGGTCAATAAAGAATCATGAGATAAGTATTTCTTGATATTCCGATATAATATGTATTGTGAAAGGCAGCATTACTAATTTTATTAACATTTGTTGACATACGTAACTTGCAATAATGTCATAAGTACCAACAGTGATACTATATGAAGTATCAATTTTGGTTAGCTGCTCTCTCGTTACTATAAAAAAAAATTCAGTTTTATTATCGTTAGTAATTAATTTCTCATCGTCCGGTTCGTTAAATCATCAATACTTCGATTCATAGCGTTAATAGCTTCATTCTGACTAA
>OX421457.1:17506316-17508816 GCA_949126865.1 Montipora capitata | reverse complement strand
TTGAGCAGTATTCTATCTTAGGCCTGAGAAGAGCCATGTAGGCTTTCTCCTTGTGGGCCTTAGATTTTACCCGAAGGTTTCTCTTCAGAAAACCAACGGTTTTACTGCCTTTAGATGTGATGTTACCAATATGGCCGTTCCACTTGAGATCTTTCGTAAGATGTACACCAAGATATTTAGTACCGGTCATAGTCCGCAATACTGTCCCGTGAAGGGTGTAATTGAAATCGATATCCTGCCTCTTCCTGCTTATTTGGAGGACTTCACACTTGTCAGGGTTGAAAGACATATCCCAGTCCTTTTCCCACACTTCCATTCTCATGACATCTGCCTGGAGTTTCATAGAATCCTCGTGAGAATCGATTGTGAGCAGGATAGCCGTATCATCCGCGAACAGGTGAACCCTTGATTGTACATACTATGGAAAATCATTTATAAAAATGAGAAATAGAGCGGGGCCGATCGCGGATCCCTGAGGAACACCGAAGAGAACGGGAAGGTATGATGACTGGCAGCCATCAACAACAACACATTGCTGTCTTCCCTGTATGAGGTCCTGTATCCAAAGTTTGGTATCCCGTAGAAATCAAGCTTTAAGATCAGCTTTGAATGAGAGACTTTATCAAAGGCCTTTGAAAAGTCCAACACAATGAGGTCAGTTTGCTTGCGGTGATCCAGATTTGAGTGCAAAGCAGTTGTTAGTTGTAGAAGCTTCGTTTCGCAGGACCGTCCAGATCTAAACCTATGCTGTAAACAGTATAAGATGCTATTCATGATCTTACTACAGATACAAGTAAGAGATATAGGGCGATAATTACTTGCAAAGACCTTGTCTCCCTTTTTAAATATGGGACAGATCTTTGCTGACTTCCAGTCATCTGGAACTTGATGAATTTTAAGGGACAATGAATCTTCTGAAGTACATGTGCTATCTGGGGAGCCAGTTGTTTAAGGGCCATGGGCTGGATGTTGTCGGGTCCAGCAGCCTTATAGGGTTTGAGATTCTTTAACAATTTTTCAATTCCTGGTGTTGTGATGGAGATAGACGGGCATAGACGGATAAGGGCTGCAGGTATCTGAAGGCAGAGTTGAGTCTGCATGGCAACGTGTAAATGCAGTGTAGAATGTGTCATTAAGTACTGACGCTTTGGTAGCAACATCGGATACAAGTTGACCTCGAAATTTGAGAGATGGTATACCAGAGGGGTCACTTTTTGCGTGCTTAAAGAGGGACCAAAAGCGTTTGTTGGAAGTATGAGCTTCATCTGTTGTGTTATTGGTAGGAGGCACTACATCCTCTGCGTACTTCCAGTACGCTGCCCTCGACTTACGTTGGACTGTATGCCTCACAGTTCTGTACCTCGGGTCTTGTTTACGATGGAGTTTGTCCCGCTTTCTCGTGAGTCACCTCAATTTGGAATCAACATAGGGAAGTCTATTTTTCTTTCTGGCTTGCTTGAAAGGGATATATTTTTCAACATTATGTAGCTCGCTCTTAAAGGACGACCACAACTCATTGATAGAAGAAGATTGTTACATAATCAGCTTAGAAGTGTTTAGGTGATCCAATTTATTCTGTCACCTCTCATGTGTTGTCGTAGCATGCACTAGAGTGTTGTTGATTAGTCAGCATTGTCCTGAAAACCGTAATATATGCAGAGAAATTTTTTTTAGAACTTTCTAGATTTGCATAAGTATAAAAAACTTGCGAGATTAGCTCGATGTGTGTATAATATTTAGTGTGTGCTCAAGGAATAAAGTCGTGTTGCCAACCGGAGTAGTAAACAAGGATGAGTCATCATTTTGGAGATTTAAAAAAGCGGAACAGAAGCAGGACATATGTCTTTCCAGGCCTATCCAGGCGGCTTTTTTACAGGAAGATTTTTCGCTGCTTTTTTGTTATAACTGATGGAATTTACGTCCCCCTCCACATACACAGCCTCATGGTCACTTATACCAGGGATCACAGTGACTTTCTTTATCAGGGAAGTATTATCTGTTGCGAACAGATATAAGGTGTTTTCACCCCGCTTTGGTTCGATGACCGTTTGTGTGAGAGAATGATCTGCAAACAGTTCCACATAATTGTTTGTTAGTTCGGGGTAGTTGCAATTAGGCTTGAGACAATTTTTTGCCAATCAAAGCCGGGAAGATTGAAATCGCCAGTGACCCAAACATGAGAGCTACGGTTGCGCGGATGACTAAGCGAGACGCTGAAATTAATGAAGCTTTCCACGTCGCCTTCGTGAGGATTATAATGAGCACATACAGACAGACGTTTGCAACCTTTGATACACACTTCGACCCAAACAATCTCACAGTCTGTTTCCCATTCAGTTCTCCGTAAGGAAACAAGGTCACCGCGATAAATACTCCACCTCCAGAGGTATGACACCGATCTCGACGGAACATATTATAGTGTTTAGCCAGGTCCCTTGGGAATATTTCCCCATTTGTCATGGAATCATCTAGCCAGGATTATATCGGGGAACAGTTGTTT
>OX421457.1:17488816-17491316 GCA_949126865.1 Montipora capitata | reverse complement strand
GCAACAATGTTGGGCCAAACGTTGCACGATTTTGTTGCTCGTTTTTGCTGAGTGAAAAAAATTATGGGGGGGGGGGGGGGGGGGGTATTGGCACTTTAAGTCTAAGCATTTGCTACCTCTTCCCAAGGTAAGTGTATTAACCCTTTTTTTTGGTGACGGTAACTGCAGCTATGTATCTTAACATTAGGATTGGAGTTTGGGGAACACTCTACGACGTTAATTGTCTGTATTCCCAGATGCTACTGATGTTGAATTCTCGGAATGCGGGCAAGAGGACACTTCGTGATCTTCAAATCTTTGTACATCTAATTACGTGCATTTCTGGACACATCTCATTGACTATCATAGAATATTGTGTGTGAGGATAAATTGTATCTCTTAGAGATATATGTACGCAGTATTTTCTTTGTTTGACTAAAATCCTATTTTGCATAAAGTTGTGTATATAAGGTATGAAGCTCCCAAAAATATGTCACTAAACTTGCCATCCACTTTGCATTATCATCAGCCGGATGTGGCCTGACATTTTCCTTACGAGATTACAGTACAGAATGCTGTACTGCTGAGCTGTGGAATTACATGTTATGTACTGAATTGATGTTTATTTTTAAGCCCGATACTGATGCAGTGATCTGCGCTGATGCCAATGGCCGTGTCTCTGTTGATCATTATCTTGCAGACAATAGATACGGTATACCTACCAAGACCCTGGTGAGTGTTGTGAGTCGTAAATTTGGATTTGCAATAATGACAAATCTCTTTTTAATTCTACTCATGACAAATTTAGTTCATGGTCACATTCTTGGAGTTAACTTACATAGGAATTCTCTTTATTATCAACAATAATTGAAAGAAAATTCCCATGAATGCAACTCATGCAAGCCATAGTTCATGGTCACAATATTGGTGATGGGCTAGATAGGATTTCTGTTTATCATCAGCTATAGTTCGTGGCCGCTAAATGGTGGTGATGGCTTCATAAGTATCTCTTTATTATGAGAAAGGCCCTTCTCCTTTCTACTTTGTCATACATTCCCTTGTTGCAGCTGGTAATCAGTGGTTCCCGCCAATGTGATTAACTTTAAGAAATCGTTATTTTCCAAATTTTGTACAGCGTTCATCTTTCATTCTTTCAATTTATCCTTGAGTACAAATAGTCGCATTCCGGCTTTTTTTAGGCTCCCATCATTAATAAATCAACGAAATTGATAAATAATATATAGATTTAGCCAAGCCTAAAAGAGGAGCTCCCTGGTTATTTATTCTTACTGTCTGTAGCGTTAGTGAACATAAAAGGTTTCGAATTGTCCGCGTTTTGATGTTTCCGGTTGCTGCTTTAATAATTAAATCATTTTCATTGCTTTCTCCTATAGAAAAATTCATTGCCTAACTAGTGAATTCCACGGTAAATTTTACGCTTAAAACCGATATAGGCATGAATCACGAGGCGATGAGTACGATATCGGTTTTTCGAGCGAAATTTACTTTGGAATTCACCAGTTTGGCAATGAATTTTTCTTGAACCGCATGAGTTTTGAAAGAAAACAAGCATTTCCTAAGCGAGCGAATGGAAAAGGAAAAAAGGCTTTTTCAGAGTCAACTGTCAATAGGCAGCGATTAGGAATCAGGCTAAGATTAGAAGCCATGAAAAGAACTTTGTCAGTTCAAGGTCAAAGAAGAGTTTTACTGATGTACTTTATTCCACTTTATCGCTGAGAACGAGATCATTCACATTTTGATGTATTTCATTGAAACACGCCAGGTTGGCTTGGGACAAGAATCGGCAAAATACAGCAATGCAACCAAGAAAGGACGAACTTCAAACAAGATCCGCTCCAGCACTTAAATAACATTTAGGTGCTTTAAACAAACTTCTGAAAACACAAGCTAGTGAGATTTCTCCCTAATTTTACGAGAACTCATTGCGAAGACGTGTTTATAACATAAGGACAAAATGTTCTTGTCACTGTCGAGGCACAACGAAAACCAGTTGGGCAAATGGATTGAAAAAGCACCCAGCTCGCATTTTAGAGCAAAACAAACAAACAAACAAACAAAAAACAAACAAACTTTTTCTTTATGTCCAAAAGAGTACAGATAATTGTTATTTAATTCCAGTTGAGAATAAAAATTCGATTTTCATTCCTGAACAAAGGAAAAACTGATTAAACCACTTTTTGAAGATAAAGAACGGTTTAGTGGTCGTTCCCTTTCCCTCTCCTTTCGTTTCTGTTCTAGACATAGTTCTTCCAGGCATCATGTTACCTTATCAGAGCTTCTAAAGATATGCCAAAAATTGCAATACAAAGAAAAAAGCTGCTCTAAACAAATTAAAAATAAACACTCAGCTTTAAGTTTATATCCCTCCGATGCTTGACTTGAATAACTGCGTAGCCACCAGTGTGGACCACAGATATCATGATATGTCAAACTGGATTGAAACCAGCCAAAAATGCAGAAAGAAAACCGTTTTCCACCTGAACACGAAAAGCGTTGACTG
>OX421457.1:17478816-17483816 GCA_949126865.1 Montipora capitata | reverse complement strand
AACTTACTGGTTTACTGCGACTTAGTAATAAGCTTTACTACCAGAGCTATTTTAAAGCTAACCAAAGTAATGTTAAAAATGTTTGGAAGGGTATAAGACAACTTATATCACTTAAGGCAAAAGATTCATCCAAGCCCAATAAACTCATTAAAGATCATCAAGAGATTACTGATCCTAAATTAATAGCAAATTGAATTTCATAATTATTTTGCAACCATGGGCTCAAGGTTCGCAGGTGAAATTCCAAGTTATGGGGCTCGTACACATAAAGCTTACCTCGATAATCCCCATATTTCAAGTTTTTTCTGTTACCAGTTACCAACTTTGGAATTTTAGATATTATAAGTACTTTAAATCCTAATAAAGCAACTGGACCCTTTAGTATCCCAGTTGTTCTCTTGAAAGTTTTAAAGAACTTTATTTCTTACCCCCTTGCAATTCTTTTTAATTGCTCGTTCACATCAGGCACTGTTCCTGATCATTTCAAAGTGGCAAAAGTTATTCCAGTTTATAAAAAAGGCTCACCGCTTTTGGTATCTAATCATCGTCCTATCTCATTATTATCTATATTTAATAAGATTCTTGAACGACTCATGTACAATAGATTAATTAAGTATTTCGAACGATCATCTGTTTTCTTTGACCAACAGTTTGGATTTCCTTACAATCATTCTACAGTTCATGCCCTTATTCTTATGGTAGATAAAATTCAATAAGCTATCGACAGTAAGAATTATTCCTGTGATATTTTTATAGATTTGTGCAAAGCCTTTGATACTGTTGACCATCATATCTTACTTGACAAACTGGAATACTATGGTATCAGGGGCATTGCACATGAATGGTTTTCCTCCTATTTGCCTAGTAGGAGTCAATTTGTTTCACTAGGCCCTATAGATTCAGATTCAAAACAAACTTCCTTTGTTATTTTTGATATATGTAAATGATCTTCATAAATCTTCCAATGTACTTGATTTCCACTTCTTTATGGATGATACCAACATTTTTCTACAAGATCAAAATTTACATTCCCTTGAGTTGAAATTAAATGAAGAACTGGTTGTCTTTAAATATTGATAAAACAAATTTTGTAATCTTTTGCCCTCCAAAAAGAAATCCTCAACCAATTTGCTTAAAAATTTCAGGCAGGCCTGTGGAGCAAACTGCATATGTCAAATACCTAGGTCTTATCATTGATTATAATTTAAATTGGAAAAAACATACACATGAAGTTGGTAAGAAAATTTCAAGGGGCATTGGCATTCTATCTGTGACTATTCATACTGCTCTTTTCATGTTTCAGTATCATCATCGTTTACTACCTAAGGCTTTTGACAACTTCGTTTCACTATATCATCTAAACACAATTATAATACTAGGCTAGCATCAAAATCAACTTATTATATCGATCATGTTAGAACTAATTACGGTAAATTTAATTTACATTTCTCTGGTCCCTCTGTCTGGAATAATCTGGATGAAGATTTAAAAAGTATTTCTTTGCATTTATTTAGACTAGCAATGATGGAAAAATTCTTATCTACCTATGTTTAACGCTAGCTTGGTATTGTCAATAACTGGTGATAACCACGTATTTTTTAAAGATAATTAATCAACAATATTTATAAAAAGCTTTAAAATACAAAGCAATGTATGGCTTTCTTTTCCAAATTGAAGCTTAATTATCTCTGAAGAATGCGTGGTTACCCCCAATTTTCTTTTTGGATACTAAGGGCATATGCTAAGTTCCGCTTCTTCACATAGTTTCCTGTATTAATAAGCACCACCCATAGGAAATCTGACTATCTCGAGATGCGGAGAACGTATGCGCAATAACAATAGTAGGCACCGTCCTTAAGATAAGACTCATGACAAAAATTGCAATTCAGAGAAAAAAGCGGCACTAAACAAATTAAAAATAAACACTCAGCTTTATGATTATATACCTCCAATGCTTGACTTGAATAACTACGTAACCACCAGTGTGTCCTGACGACAGCTATATTATGTCAAACCTGGATTGAAACCTGCGAAACCGTACCTGAACACGAAAAG
Source organism: Montipora capitata (assembly GCA_949126865.1). NCBI lineage: Eukaryota > Metazoa > Cnidaria > Anthozoa > Scleractinia > Acroporidae > Montipora > Montipora capitata. Next base: position 17,481,761 of record OX421457.1, on the reverse strand, counting down.
CATCGACTGTCAAGAGCTTTGGTGACGTAGCATGGCCGTGTAGCCACGTCGAGCCACAGAAAGAGCACGAAAAATTAAGCCTCGTTTATGCTCACGTGTGAGTGTCTGGCCTGCCTTGAGCCTGCGATCCAATCAACAACCAGACCCTGGTCAGCGGTCAACTTAAAAAAAACCCAGCTGATCTCGATAAGGTCCAACATGAGCCCGCGATATGATCACGTGATACTGGTCAGCGGATACCTTGTTTTGACAGGTGTCAATTGACCATAACATTGATGTCCAATATCAAAGCTGTATGCCTTAACTAGCTAGATTGTCAACTGGAGTATTGCCTCCTGGATGAGCTCTAAACTTGAGCCCGTGATATGTTTACGTGATACTGGTCACATTGGTATACATGGAGGGGTGGACGTACGTACGTGCGGACGATCGATGACGTCATGGCTAAAAAACCAAAATTTCTCTCATCGATGGGTTACCATATTTTCTTGACTATGGTGCTCCGCCTTTGGCGCGCGCGGAGCTCCGCAACTAATGCTATGAGTTGAAAAATGTCCTAAGTATAAGCATTTCTAAAAGATGTCTTGAGATGACGGTCAAAAGGGTTTATGTCCTTCTTTGCACCGAGGTCAATCAGAAGTGCATTACGTAGGTTTGGTGCTGTCACTAGAAAGGGCCTATCACGTAATGTGACTTTAGTTCTAAATATTAGTGGAGCTAGGAATATTCCCATGGATGACCTCAAGTTCGTAGTCGCCTCGCTCTTTCACTGAGACAAGCTCGCTAATGTACACTCCATGAATGGCATTAAATTCAAAAAGTAAAATCTTAGAATGTATATGCTGTTTAACGAGAGGCGTAAAAGTGGTGTAATGTGGTAGCGTGGAGCCCAGCAAACAAGCCTTCACGCTTCATTTTGGCACCTGTTTTAACTTATTTAGATGCTTGGCTGGCCAGCCGTGCAAAAGGCTGTTACAGTAATCAATTCGTGACGTAATAAAGGCGTGTGCAAGAGCCGGCTAATATTCTGAAGATAAAAAAGACTGCTCTTCGTAATTTACTAATATCAGTCGAGACACTAAGGATGTTATCAAAGCAGGAGCCTAGATTTCTTATGAGTCGTTTTGCTCTGGTTTTTTATTCCCAACTGTGATACTAGCATGTCAACTGCTGCCTAGTGCCTAACAACAAAAATTCAGTCTTGTCATCATTCAACATCAGACGACCTCATATCATCCAGTCACTGAAGTCGCTGATGCAATCGTGCATTGTGCTAAGGCCAGCCTTGGCAATGCCCGCATGTTTGGACTAAGTACCAGGTGGAGTTGGAAATCATTTGCATAACAGTGAATGATTGGATGGTGTTTACCGATGACAGCGAACAGCTTACTGGTGCAAGTGCATTGTGATCTATCTTTTAGATAGATGGAGAACCGCTCAAGAGCCTTTCCATCCACACCGACCCTAGTCCTCAGCCAATCAAGCAAGATTTCGTTTTGCGCCATTTCAAAGGCAGCGCTAAGGTCCATGAGGATCAATAGGGTGACTTTTTGCACACCCATGTTTACCAACATGTCACTCTTAACTTTTAGCAGTGCGACTCGGTACCGTGGTGGTGTTTGCATGCAGATTGAAGCTGCATATGTAGGTCACCTAATGTATATTGATATGGATTTGGCGGATGTTGTGTCTAGCTGCGTCCAAAGTGCTGCCTCATACCAGATTACTCTGGAATCGAGGCTCATTCATACAGATAGAGAGAAACATTCAACTCAAACATAAGGCTCACTGGCAGGGCAGGTGGGTAGCTACTACCTGTAGCTGTGTCAAAGCGAAATTACATCAAAACAAAACAATGCTGGCATGGCATATGCTGAAGGACAAATGTGGCTTATATCATGGCTGGTATCGTATATGGTGTAAAAAATAGCAAACCACGTCAGGCAAGCAAGCTTAGACATAGGTCTTCACACAAATAGCTCTAAGACCTCCACCGTGACAGTAGATGGAAATGGCAAGGTTAAAATCATGAATGATGAACTTGAAAATGAGAAGATGTTTACGTTCCTTGGCATCTTTTATCAACCCGGATCAGAACAGGACAAGCGAGAAACACTTGAAACTATGGCAGAGGAAGAAAGGTCAAGATCTAAGCTGGAGGACCAAAGTGAAGTTTGGCAAAGTATTCTTTTGGATAGTTGCTCTGTATGGCTGTGAAAGCTGGAGTTTGAGGAAAGTAGAGGCAAAGATGATTGAGATTTTCAAAATGTAACTGTGGAGATGTGTACGGAGAGAGAGGAGAGTTGGGGAGAGAGGCGAACAACTGATTGGGTCAGGAGGGAAGTAGGTATAACCTCTAAACATGTAATTCTAGACGAGGCTTGGAAAATATGACACTTGCAATGGTAGGAGGAGAGGTATGCACAAGAGTGGAGGGGAGATTTAAATTCAGCTTGGAACATGGTGATTGAAAGAGAATGTCAATGACAGGTCTAGGACCAACTGAACGGAACTGAGCTGCTGGTATTGTACTCTGACCCCATTGAATGCAAAATACCCTCATCGATTAAAAAAGTCGACATTTTTAAGGAAAACAAGTAAGTTTACTCAAGCATTTGTCTTGTATCACTTAGTGAGAATTTGATTCCGACCAAACCCAACATAAATAGCAAAGATTAGCTACTCCTTCTCTAGCTATATCAACTCCATTCAAACATTAAGTTTCTTTTTTGTCTAACTGCATTTTAACAGCAGCAAGGTTATCTAGACTGATTTTACGCCAAACAAAAGTTTAGTTTCTAAAGAAACTGTGGTACTGCGTCGGTGGGAGATTGAAACAGAAATTGATTTTATCAAACGAGTTGATAAAGGTCGAATAACCACCGTGAAAGATTTGGAAAGCTGACGTTTCGAGCGTTAGCCCTTCGTCGGAGCGAATGGAGGAA
>OX421457.1:17456316-17473816 GCA_949126865.1 Montipora capitata | reverse complement strand
AAACAATGAAAACGTTTCTAGGGGGGTCCCGGGAAATGCTCCCGCCGGAATTTTTTTTATCTTAACTCTCCAAAGTCCTGTTTCCTGTGTTTCTGACCGATTTCCGTAAAACGGTGGAAACCGGTATGGATCCGTCCCTGGGTACTAAGGTTTTTATCTTGACTTTGTTTTTCTCTTGTGGAAAGAATCCGGAGGTAGCATGATAGGTAAACACACAATTTATCCAAGGACAAGTCCACAAATGGTTGTCATTGGGAAAATCAGTGCTCTTACTGCGGATGTAAAGGACTCCAGTAAGACAAGTGCACATGGTAAGAAGTGCCTGAGTTTAATCACCAAATAGTTATAGTTCACTCGCACTATTTTGCCATTTTTCATTGGTTTATATTACTTGGATGAGACTACGTGACCAACAGCAAAACATCAGTCATTCAATTGTGATGACGAGAGACGATTGAGTTAATATCACATCACGTTTTTGTAGCTGTGATCCTAAAACAGTCCAAAATGCAATATTGCATCTATTCAGAGGTCTAAGTTATTTTGAATGAACAAAACAAAGTATCTAATTCCGTTTTTGTATGACATGAAAATAATACAAATCTCAATGCCTAGTTTTTCTTGGTTGCAAAATTTCATTTTGGTAGATGTTTCAGTTAAGAAATTTGCACCTTTTTAGCAACATATTTTCCAAACACTTTTAATAGCTTGACTCATTTGAAGAGATATTTAACCTCCGTTTCACACATCCAGCACCTATTAACTATTGAATTATGAATAATTTGTAGTGTGACAACGAAAAGAAACGATATATTTCATATAAACGTGCATTCCTTTGCTAATCCTAACACGGTTCATGCAGATTATCATTTGATCTTCAATCAGGTGCACTGATGGTCATTGCATGGATTGGATTCGCTTCCCTTGGAATTTTCATGGCTCGCTACATGAAGGTGGCTTTTGGTGACAAAGAAATGCTGGGAACAAAGATTTGGTTCACAGTAAGGAGAATGGAATAAGAAATTGTTTTGTGACATGAAGAAGAAATAAAATGAGATGCCTTTTTTAAAGTTCTCATCAGTAAGGAAATGATGGTGATCAAAAAGTTTTCGTCACAAGACATGTTTGCGAAATACAATGACATAATTGCTAGAACCACCATATATTTGCAGCATGAAAAGAACTGCTTTGTATACTTTATCTGCCATATATTGATGTTCACATGCATGGATCTAATTCACACACTCAAAAGTTACAAAGTTACAAAGTTACAAAGAAATTGTTTTGTGACATGAAGAAGAAATAAAATGAGATGCCTTTTTTAAAGTTCTGATCAGTAAGGAAATGATGGTGATCAAAAAGTTTTCGTCACAAGACATGTTTGCGAAATACAATGACATAATTGCTAGAACCACCATATATTTGCAGCATGAAAAGAACTGCTTTCTATACTTTATCTGCCATATATTGATGTTCACATGCATGGATCTAATTCACACACTCAAAAGTTACAATCACCTTGTACAGTTTACAGCATGCACTGAAGTAAAGTCCAATACAGTACAGGGTTTTCATTCAAAAGGTTACTGTAAGGTTTTTGATACAGACTCAATTGTTTAAGTCACCTTTTTTATGCAGCATAATACAGATCAAGAGCAAATTGTGGTGTCATAGCCTACCTTCAATCTAGAAAACTTATTGAACCCAGGAGTTTCGTAACTTGATAGAATTTGATCGTCCTGGTCAGAGGAGTCCTGAGAAGGACTCTTGGCAATGACTGACGTTTCAACAACCTGAGTGGAAGTCATGTTCAGAGTCAAGTTGGAAATTCACAACCAATCGCATTACGTTTCCAACTACCAATCACAACGCAGACCAGAGCAGGACTGGAGTATCACTACATTTGTTTGAATTTCCAATTGTCACTTCCGCCCATGTTGTTTAAACATCAGTCACTCCCAACAGTCCTTCTCAGGCCTCCTTTCACCTGCTACCTTTTATATGTTTATATGTTTGTTTTTGGTTAGTTTCACAGATCTTTCATGCTCCTGACAGTGGTGTTGACCATCATTTCTGTCATCCTTGTTTTTGTTGATGTGGGTGGCTGGAGTTACGTAAGGTCTACCTTTTTGTTGTTGTTTGACTCCAGGTCTTCTCTGTGTTGTTTCTAGAATTTTTTTTTAGCACACAAATTTAGAATGAAAATGGTATGGTGTATGTTAAACTTTTGTGAATATAGATGTAGCATTTCGCTACACTCCAGTCACACAGTGATTATAGGCTACTTGTGCTTAACATGGTACTATTGAGGATTTTTTCAAGTGCAAGATTAAAGTTATTTATATTTATTGCAACTTAAGATAGGTTGAGTTCACTTGTGTCACAAAACGAAGAAAATCCAAATAATACAAACTGATAGTATTGCATTGGGAAAAAGGGACTTTCTTTAACTGCATCTCTTGTTATGTTTTTTGTTGTGTGTCAGGGGGCTGGTGCCCACTCGTACACTGGCATAATCGTGGTATTGCTGGCTGTTATTCAACCAATAATGGCTTTGTTTAGACCTTCCCCTGGAGATGAAAAGTAAGTTATATCATCAATAAGATCTGTAAAATAGCTTAGGCCTCTCAAAATGTATTCTCCCTTGTACAATATTCATGTTTTTGTTAAAAATAACTTAGTTGGAATGTACATAACAAAATTTTCAACCTCTGGAAATTATAATGTGCTCGTAATATACATCAGATCATACACAAAGCAACACCCACTGTGCTGGTATTTAAATTGAGAGCAATGTAGGTCATGTGAAGGATTCATTTTTGCCTGTCCTTATCTGAATGAGAATTTAGATACGTGTATTTGGTTCATTGAAAAAGAGAAAGACATTATTGTCATGGCATATTGAGTGTCGTTTTGTGTCTCACTGGTGACCGGCATTAACCTCACTCCACGATGTACTAAGATATATGTGGTTTATGGATTTCTCTTTGTACTGATCCAATTAATTTTGAGACGTCATTCATGAAAAGAAAGTACCATTTTTCTTTCCTTGAAGGGATGTCAAATGAGCACGGATTATGTTTCGATATGCGTTTTGACTCTGTTGAGAATTGTAATAAGGGCGACTCCCTAAGCTCGATAGGAGTTACTTTCTGGCTTGTGTTCTTTACATCTGTCTTGAAACATGAAAGTAAAAGAGAACCTTGATCTTTCCTTTACCGCCACTGAAATTGTTTGAAGTGCCCGAAATCTTGTACATGTATAGCAGTATTCGGTTGGTGATATGGCAAGATTTTGTGCTACAGTTATTGAACGGGAAACTTTTGGCGAACTTCAGGCATTTTTAAAGGATACCAGAGCAGCAGCAGAAACTGGAAACAAAAACAAACATAGAGTATTATGGTATTTTTGATGCTGGCTAATTAAGGAATTATTGGAACATTTTAATCAAGTTGGAAAACAAGGAAAGGAACTCAGGGGAGTCTTTGATGAGCTGGAGACAAATGGAGGGGAGACACTGTAAAATGAAGAATGTGTAAAGCCGGCTGTTCAAAATAATATATGTGATAAAAGAGAGAGTCGAAAAGGGGAGTTAGAATTTGCGGCTGCAATGAAACAATCATCAAGTAGTCAAAATACTCCGATAACCTCAGGTTTTTTTTCTTGACACAAGTTTCTGTACAAGCTTTTTCACAATCACTGTTAAATATGACAACATCTAGTGTTGTTCAGTGAGAGATGATTTCACTTTTTTACTCTTCCACTGCACTCCATTTATGCGTCAAACGTCTTAGTTCCACGAGTATAAAATGGCAAAGCAATTATTTGTCTTCATTCAAATTCAACCCTTGATTACGTACCTGTTGATGTCACACAATCAATGTCAGTACAGTCTTCAGGCTCGTATTTGCCCCCATCACTCATCATTTGTGCCTCACATCAAGTTCAAATAAGAGCAAAGGGCAGGTTGTCAACATTTATGTTAGCTAGGCTCATGTTTCTAGCAAAGACCAGTTGTGATCCTATCTATACCTGAATAGAGTGAGTGTTCCTACGTCCTAGGTAGTAAGAAGACTTTTGAAGCCTGAAAACCATTGTTTCTGTCGTCTGTTGTCCAACAACTTGCCAAGAAGTAAATATATCGCTGACCCAAAAGCATACACGCTCGAAATGTCTGGACCCGGTCTGATATTTGTTGTCATTTACGTAACAACGGTACAAACGCAGACAGATATGAGAGTTCACTGTAAGGCCGGTCTCATGTAAACGAAACAAAAAAAGAAACATATGGAGGCCGATACGAACTCATGGAATCCTGCTGACTTCTTAACAAGGAGCATTACTGTTAGTGATATCCTTGGAGGAAGAAATTGGTAGAGTGGCCTCTTTTTCTCGGCTCAAATTCCAATTAAATGGCCAGAAAAGCATGATGAAGCCGAGCAGGTAAAAAAATCAAACCTAAAAACAGTGCCAAAACAAAAAAACATTAGTGCAACCAGTTGTCACCTTAAGTGAAGTCCTGCTAAACGCATGTAGGCTTTCCTGCTGGATAAGACATACAAGCATCACTGCAAGAGTGAACCGTTTTCTGCCAAAATATTAAGTAACTAATTAAAAGCAATATTAAATAAGTACGTTTTAACATAATTGTATTTCCCTTGACAGCTTGTTCCATAGTTCCGGTGCTGCCACTGTAAACGCTCTTGAGCCATAAGTCTTGAGATTGTAAGAACGACGTTCAAGTAACATAGCATCAGAGGATCGTAGCTTGCGAGATGGGCTGTATTTGTAGATGAGTTCTTGTAGATAGACAGGTGATAACTTGTGGATAGCCTTGAAAGTAAGGAGAAGTACCTTAAACCAGATTCGTTGAGAGATAGGCAGCCAATGCAATTGTATAAGGAGAGGAGTAATATGGTCATAATTCCTGCAGCAGGTAATCAGTCTAGCAGCGGAGTTTTGCACCGATTGCAGTTTTTTGATAACACATTGAGGAAGACCATAGAGAAGGGCATTGCAGTAATCCAGTTTTGAAGAAACAAAAGCATGTACAAGTATTTCAGTTGACTCTATAGAAAGAAGATGTCGAATACGACCAGCTCTTAACAAACCCAGGTTCTTAATGATGGTAAATGTTGAGCCAGGAAGACGATTTAGGACATAGTATATAGTAGATTTAGGACATAGGACATAGATAAGTATATAGTAGATGATATGGCCATTAAACCGCAGGGTCCATGAGCTTTTGCGCTCTTTCTAACTGTCATTATAGTTCACCACTAAATTTTCTCCGATTCTTATTGGTTTAAATTGATCACGTGATGCGATAGTGTTCGTCCGCGGAGAGACAGTATCAGCCCATAGTGCCCTGAAGTCGTCCGCTGAAAATACCTCTGTAAACAAGCGGCCTTATGGAAAATAAACAATCGAAATTGTATTAAGAGGGTTTTTGTTTGTTTTCTTTTTCAAATTTTACATTGGCTGACACGGCTTTCGTCTAATAAAGTTGAAAATAATTCAACATGATTTTTGAGCTGGCGCGCGGAAGAAAATTTAGTAGTGAACAATAAAGACAATAGAGTGTTTATGTCTCGGAACTATCGGTCTGATAGTTGCCCCTTGGAAATTTGATGTTCTTAAAACTAGCATATTTGCCCTCGGAGCTTCGCTTCTCGGGCAAATATTTGTTTTAAGAACATCAAATTTCCGCGGGGCAACTACATGTATCAGCCGATAGTTCCTCGACAGAAACACTCTATTGTTTAAATAGAGATTGACCACTCTCCAGAGTGACAGAACATGATCTCCTTTTTTTCATTTATATTGTCCTGTCAAGAACAGCGGATGTTTCCTGTAGATGTTACATTGAAGCCTGTGACTGCTTGAGCATTTAATTATATTCTTACTAGTGGCACAGAGCTTATCAAGGAGAGTTTTTTCAGTCGAAGGTTCACGAAAACTACAAATCTTACCTAAAATGTGTTGTCTGTTTTTACACAGGGTCAGACTCAGAAAAATAAGTTGTGGGCCTATGCTGGAATTTTGTACTGGATCATCATGTTTCTTATTATCATTCTGTCTCTGTTATCCAGTAAAATTCAAGCATTTCAGAAAGATAATTATGCTTGCCGTTGCTTTATGTTTTTTAGGCGTTACATTTTTAACTGGGCTCATCGTGGTGTTGGTCTATCCTCTCTTCTTGTGGCTGGTAAGAAATGATTGGGATAAAATAAAAGAACACTTACTAAAGGAAAACTTTGGTCATCACAGAGAAAGCACATGCTGACTTCCCTGCTTGAGTTATGCCATTAAATGCTTCAGTGAGTGCAGCAGGTTCCAGGCAGCTTTAATAATCTAGTTTGTGGAAACGTTATGTGAGGAACAATTTGGAATACTCTAAAAAACAATGGAAAGTTTAAATTGGCAATGACTTCCTTACAGATATTGTCGTCGCCTTAGGTCAGGCCTGAGTTCCCATTATTATTGTGAAGCCAAATTTGTTCCTCAATTAGACAATGTTGATTCAGGAAAATTCATGCAAAATTAAACTTGCAATTAATCTCTCTAATGCCACCAAAAAGAAATTTACAGGGCAAGAATAACTAATTGGATGCATGGTCTGTATGGTGAGTGATATTTGGTTATCAACACAGCAACTGAATTAAGGACTTTTTAAACACGAATTTATAACGACTACTGAGAAATTTATTCTCCACGCAGGGCTTTTCATTATATAAAAACTGAGTCATGCTTACGTTTTTTTGATGGCATTTCTACAAGCCAAACTGATCGTGTTGCGAACTGAAGAAATAATACTGATTAGATGTTGATGATGATTGTCTGTTATTATGACAGATCATCATCATCAACAACATCATCTGTTTGCTTTCAAACATCAAGCGAGCTACAAATCTTTGCCATTTCTTCCTATCCATTGCCGTTGATAATTTTGGCCGATAACCTTAAACAGTTGGTGTGTTTTAGATCTTTCTCCACCATCTCTTCCATTTCATCGCTGGGCACCCCTCTCCCTCACTTTTCTTCTTCTGGCACCCACTCTTTTGCAATTTTAGGTAAGCTGTCATCATCCATTTATATATAAATATCCTATCCACAGCGAGCTCCATGTTTAGTATTTTCCACCAGAAAGTTTTGCTCAACCCATTATATCAGTCCTCTCAGACACTTGGTTTAGGTTAAAGGGATCACAATTGTTGACATCTTTCGTAGTAATCTGTTGGGTCTCACTTGCATATACCAAAAGAACTGTTACTTTTACGCTTCCAAACTAGGTTTAAGGACGTTTGCGCTATTTGTTTGTGCGCAACTTTTACTGCGCAGGTAATGGGACTGTAATTATGTCACGCTTTATTCAAGCATTAGTTAAGATCGTATGGCGACAGAAACGCCGGGTTTAGGGTTAAATATCACAATACAGAAGATGAGAAAGACGGCAATGGAGAGATATGATACATAACACTAACCAAATAAAGATAACGCCTGCTTAAAACTTCTTTGCTATGCTCCAGATTTTTTTTTTTGTACAAAAACCTTGCATCGATCGAACCTGGCTTGGGTTCCAGTCCTTTCCCGACAGGTCAACAACACAGTAACAACAACAACAACAACAACAAAACGTTTATTTGTGCCACACGTAAATAGGGATACATGAAATAAGTAATAGACTTAAGAAAGGTACAATGCCCCCTAGAAAATAACGAAGAAGCTAATCTAGCTAGGAGGCAGGATAAATAATTTTACGTCTAAAGGAAAAAAGTCGATTCAGGGAGGCACAAATATAATGATAAAAGATAGGCAAACAACGAGAACGTCAAAAAAAAAAAAAAAGATGTCACTTCAGATGGACTGGAGTAAAGAGGAAGGTCACGCAAAATCGTGACAAACTAAATTTTTCAAGAGCTTCTAAACATCACATCGATTTTACTCGTTTAGATCATCGGTGACCCCTATTTTTTAAAAAAGGGAAGAATCCCTTGCTCTTCTTACAATCTACAAAATATGATGAAATGAAAAAATCACAATGTAAGAAGTTGTCTTTTAAAAATTTTCTTTCGTTGTGTCCTGAGTTCCGGAAGTAGTTACAACGGGTAGCGCTTGCGAAAACGCTCATTCAGGATAAACTCTGCTGTTTACGACATCCCCAGGGGCATGTAATTATCTAAAAAACCCACTCCTATATTTCTATGCATAGAACCGTTCACTCTATTTTATGATTTTCGACGTATGAGTAGATGAGGCTACATCCCGTTATGATGACCTATCTATCGAAATTGGGGCATTTTTCCCTTGCCTTTGTCTCCGAAACAAACTCGTTGAATTTTTTTTCACTTTTGGAATAAGTAGTTTATGACCTAACTTCAGGCGAGAAATGAAAGAAATTTCAATGTGGGAAGATTTTCGCGCGAACGTCCTTAAATTGTCAAAAGTAGAACATGCCTTTCCTATTCTCATCTTAATTTCGTAAGATCTTATTCCGTTAGAATTTATCGTGCTCCCAGGATAATGTATATGATCTAGTTCTTCTACCACTATATCCCTTACCTTCACTTTAGGTTTTCCTCTTCAGTTATTCATGACTTTGATTTTTTTTTCCATTTTAAGGTAGTCAGATATCTGCCGTCATTGATTTCATCTTAATCATCAGGCATGACGTATTTTCTTAACTTTCTGCAAGGACGGGGACGTGGTCTTACGTCCGTATCAAAGACCAAAAAAGTACCAAACTTAAGACCATAGCGGAATTCTTTCCATGGTCTATTACCAGAAGAAAAGGAGAAAGGACATCACCTCGCCTAACTGGGGTAAAAACTTCAGAGTTCCGTCAATTCTTTCACACCGAATGGTTTTGTAAAAGGCAACCATGATTTTCCAACCTTTTTCGGTATACCATGGGCTCTAACAATATTTCATAAAACCAAAACCTCTACTCACACTGTCAAACGCCTTTTGGAAGTCTTTAAAGTTTGTTGATATTTTTTCCTGACATACTCGAGCCACCTACAAAATGCTTCGCAAAGTATGGGTAGAATTGATGCAATATCTTCCACTTGTGAACTCGAATTGTTCTTTCCCCAGTTTCTTATCTACTACGACCCTTGTGGGAACAATACGTGCTAGCATTTTCCCCAAAACGGATGGTAAAACATTATCTAACAAATGAACATTCCATCTAATGTCCTGTCTTTTGGTGTCCACTCCATAAACCCGCCAATGGTTCTGGTGGTCTTGTGTCAGGCTACATAATCGACACAACTCTGTTAAAGTTACATCATCTTCATTTTTAGCAGCTTCTTTTATTTAGTCCTCGAAATTTTACTTTGCCTACTGCTTGTCTCACTTCCTAATGACTCATAGTTTCACAACCTATGACCAACATCTCTCTTAGCTTCAAGTTGATGTCAAGTTAGAAGTATTTGGTGCGTCTTTTCATTTTCTGATGAATACAGAATCTTCCCATTATTTTCTTTGTAGGTAGTTCAATCTTTTGCTTGTTTTACCCTGACAGATCCATCCTAACATGATACACTGTCCTTGTGTTGTTTATCTTAGCCGCATCTTTGGTCTTCTTTGCTTAGACCAATTGTACTATTCTTTCCTTTCCCACCTTTTGACGTCTGTTGGATTCTTTGTATTTCTCATATATCTACTGATTCTTTGTCAGAACTTTTTCTTTTCGATGTCCTGCCTTGTTTCCTCGCTCATCCATTCTTCTTTCCCTTTCTTGGCTTCCTCCCAAGAGCACTTTCCGTAGCTTCTGTCACCACATCCTTGAGGTGCCCGCATATCACGCCAACATTCAGATCCTGAACATGCTTCTCTTCCTTTAGTGTGACGAATTTTTTAGCTGAATAATTTTTCAGAGAATGAGTTTTTTTTTATTTGATCAATATTAATCAACTTATACCTGCTCTCTTTCTTTGTTCTCTTCAGATTGAACTTCAATTTCAGTTTAACCACGTAATGGTCACTGCTCACTTTTTTGGCTCTACACACTCTTGCATCTATCATAGACAAGCTCTATCTCTGAGTCACAAAAATGTGTTAATGTCAGTTGATGTCCACTTGTCCGATGAAACCCAGGTCTTTTTGTGTATGTCCTTTTGTCTAAAAAGGACTACTTATACAGAGATTGTGTCCCTTAGAGAAGCCCAAACATTTTTCTCCATCATGATTTGTGGTATCTCCAGTACGGCACATCTGATGGTTTTTTCCAATCTCTCCCTTGAATTTGCAATTTTGGTATTGAGGTCGCTCATAACTTATGCAATGTCATGCTTAGGTGTTCCCTGAACTTCTTCCTCAAACTGCGCATAAAAGCTAACTTTGTCCTGGTATTGTTCTGATAAATTGACTTTTCTGTATCCGCCTCATTTCACCTATTGCAAGTTTATCCAATTGATAGCGTTCTAGATATTTAATAACTTGTCACAGCCTCCCAACCTCAAAGACAGGCCTTATGTTCGAAGTCTTCACACAAGTAGATGTTTTTTCTGGAAGAATTGGGAAGATCCTGAGCGTAAATTCTACAAGACAGGCTTCGTGGCCCATTTCCCAGTCTGCCCCTGAACTAAGAATCAGCCCCCTTTTCCCCGCTCCCCTCCACGCCCATGACCCTCTAACGATTACAGGAGCACCAAGGATCAAAGAATTGTCAATACAGTTTCACTGATCCCTTGGTTGCATCATATTGGTCCAACATCTCAGAGCACTCCTGGTCCATTTTCTTTAAGCGAAGAGTTTATTTGCATGCTATGAGAAATGGTTTACAGTAGTTAGCTGCACACACACAACCTGACTTTTCCATAAGACGGATTTTGAGTCTTCACAATCATAATGTGTGATCGTCATTATGCGTCAATATTTGAAGATGCCTTTAAGTTACTTGACTCCTGGCAAGTAAACATGTGGTCAGTCTGACCTGACATTTGCTAAAACTGGTCGGAATCAACAACTAATTACCCAACTTAGTTTGTGTATATTGCATGCTTCTCCAGGGTCACCCATAGGAGAACTTTGGCCAGAACGGAAGTTCTTATTATGCTATAATTTTCTTTTGGCAGTGGTGACTGTTTTCCTTGGTATCCGTCTTGATGGTGCAGGGCTGAATAATACCGCTCTTTACATCATGATTGTCTATTGTGTGGGCGTGGCAATTGTGATCGTGTATGATGCATATATAAGTTTAAACAAGAGTAGCAAAGCCGGCTTCAATTTGGTGAAGGGAGAAACAAATGGTAAGTTGATAGTGTTTCTGACCAGAATCCTATGTAAGCATTGTTACGTGATATACTAGTCGAAAAATATCAATGTAAGTGTAATGCCTGCTACATTTATTTCTCACAGAGAACCATGTTATACTGGAACCCATCGGTGGCAAGGTAGACGACGTTTTTGTAAAGTAGTGATATTTGTCTCATATGGTCATCTCAAGAATTTAGGTGGATTACCAAGACAGTAACTTGAGTATTTAGAAGTTCAGTGTTTGGAAGAGATTACATTTGGTTGATTTTTTCGTTGACTTGATCATTGATGATCATCCTCTTTGCACAGGAGAGGCACTTGCCAAAAATATCAGGAAACATCATGCAAGAAGCAAAGAGTGGCTCTGGCTCGACTCAAATGAATTTTTGGAGATAAGAGAAATCCTGGATATCCCAGAAGAAAAACCCTCAGAACAAAGACGAGAACTTCTGATTTTTGATTGATTTGATTGCTCATTTGTGAGAGAATTTTACTTGATAACTAAAACAGCAAAGTTCAGAAATTGTAAAATTCTGCAGAGAGCTGATTTGTTCTCAAGTGGTTCAAGAACATAGAGAAGCTAACTAAGGAACATCTTTTCTTACTTTTCAGTTCATAGCTAGTCACAAGTTCTTGTTGGGATTTCTGACACTCCTTGTATTTGGTGTAGTAGTTAGTCTTGTGGTACTGATAGCAGCTGGTGGGCAAGAAGGACACGATCATCTTCTTGATCATTAGTTCAGTTCTTCAGTAAGTACACAGGCATGTGAATGGCACCTGTAGCCCAGTACAGGTCATCATAATGGTCATGACGTTTGGCCTAGGAAAACGACAGACCCACTAGTAGCTTACCATGTTTCCCTTGATTGGCCAAAAAACAAAAAAAAGTAACCGACACATATTGGGGTATCAAATGTCGCATGGTATCTGCTGGTACATTGTTGTACAGTGCAATGACTTTCTACATCCTGTAATCAAAAAAAAATAGTATTAGTGTTATGATAGCAGTAGGTCACTTTATAGCAGCCCCTATACAGGAGCGTCCTTCTGTATTTATGATGAGGGCAAGCAGCATAGCAAAAGAAGTGGTTTACTTCTTAAGTTTTGTTTGTAATCCTTCTGAAAAATGCTTCCCATGATTGGAAACTTTCCCTGTTATTAAAAGCAAGTACAGCGCAAATAAGCTTTCAGTTGCCGGCATGGTCATTTTGTTGAACAGATGTGCGTGCATACATTTTAATTATGAAAAATGTCATGGTTCCCCAAATAACTCTGTCTATTCTTAATATAATAATCCTGTAGCGAAATGGGCGTTACTCCTTGTGCATCTGCGTCCTTTTTGAGGTGTTGTTTTCAAGGTTGACGCTTTAGTCAAACTAAAGACTAAAACAATTACTTTAGCGGAACACACCAGATGCAAATAACCAAGTTAGTCAAAAAAATAATGATGCATGCGACTGGCAATGTTAAGCGTTAACGTCTGATTTTCCTACTTTTCAATAATGCAACTGTTCAATGCAATGGCGTGAATTTCCATGCACATGGATGCTCCATTCTTTCGTTATTTCATTAAATAATGTTGTATGAAAGAGAAAAGAATAGAGGTGGATAAGACGAGAAAATAAATTTCTTGCATACAGAAATCCAACCTCTGCAACAATTATAAATAAACCTAATGCATTTAACGTTTAATGTTTCGGCAGGTTGATTGGAGATCGTAATTTGAAGAAGTTGATTTTGTGCTGATCTGTAAAGGAGCTTTAACAGTATTTTAGAGTCCAAGATGGTGCAGGCAGTGACATGGGTGTCTGAAGTAAAATCGGCATTTCACTATCCAAGTGAATCATAACATCACAAAAGACTATGGTCTGCTTGCACTAGCTGTCGCACGAGACCCTTTTCTACTCTTGTCTTTCATCACACACCGCAAATTAATCAGTTGTTATTATGGGAACAATAAAAGCTGGTTTATTCATGTGTTCTTGCAGTCGTCTCTTTCTCTAATACCTAAGGCGTATTTGTAAAAGTAAAATAGCTGAGTCAACGTGACTAGTGCTATCCTCGTGGTATGTATCCCTAGTTTGCCATGTTTTAGAGTAGCAGTAGCAGTAGCAGTAGTGGTAGTAGTAGTAGTAGTAGTAGTAGTAGTAGTAGTGGTAGTGGTAGTAGTTGTAAGACTTTATTTAAACCCAGAAAATCATCAGTTAAGCTTTACAATTTAAAAACTCAAACTATTTACAACTGTTACGTGATTGCCGTGTGGGAATCCGATATGCTGGATACCTCCTTCAAGTTTCGCTTAAATTGATCAACAGATCCAACATTCTTTACGCTTTTGCACAAGTTATTCCGTAATGTGGCCCCGCTATAGGACATTTTTCGCTTTAAATAACGAGTTCTCGGTTTTCGCAAAGCCAGTTTTCCCTCAGAGTTTCTCAGGTTGACATTAGAGTAATACTGAGTGAAAAGACGTTGAAGATAATCTGGGGCATTAAGGCTTTCCGTTTCTTTCGTCGCGTTGATAGCCTCTCCCAGTTAAGGGTGGTTAGGAGGTGGTTCGAGTTCGTATCAAAAGGCAATTTTGTAATTACTCTAGCTGCACCATTTTGCAATTGTTGGAGCTTATCACTCAGGTAGACGCGCAAAGAGTCCCAAACCGAGCAGCAAGAATCGCGAATCGAAATACGGCACAATCACAGCGTTATAAATCTGAATGGAATGAAGGGCCCCACACGTTTGAGGGCCCTTATAGCTGAGGATACTCTCTTGCATATTTCTTCGACTTGTTTGTACCAAGTAAGTTGAGTATCTATGGTAACGCCCAAGGATTTAATTCTTATTTCAACGTCTTCATTTGGGACACATAATCTCTGCCTTGACCCAATAATCATTAGTTCAGTTTTGGCAACATTTAAACTAAGCTTGTTGGCTTTCAGCCAGCAGTTCATGGATGAAGGATTGTTTGAGTTCCATTAACGTTTTAGCGGTTAGTGTAATATTTGTGTCATCAGCAAACATCCTTGGCGCAGCCGGCAGCAGGCAGTTGGGGGGATCATTAATATAAATTAGAAATAGCAAAGGACCCAGTATACTGCCCTGCGGTACACCGCACCTGAGATCGCGAGCAGTTGATAGCTTGCAGTTGACATGACATCTTTGGGTTCGGCCAGTTAGGTACGACAGGTACCACCTGAGAGCTGCCTGGTCAAAACCCAAGAATGACATTTTACGCAAGATGATCTCGTGATCAGTGGTGTCGAATGCCTTTGTAAGGTCAATGAAAACGAAGCCATTTAATAACCCATCGTCGATGTTAACTGACCAGTCATTTGTCGCCTCAAGCGAAGCAGTAAGAGTACTATTTAGGAGCGGAAACCTGATTGGCAACTTGATAGTAAGTTGTTCTCATTAAGATAATGGCAGAGTTGGATGTAAACACTTTTTTCAAGAACTTTAGAAACTATCGGAATTACAGAAATTGGCCTATAATTGTGAGGATTCGATTTAATACCCTTTTTAAAAACAGGAGATACTGTGGCGGTTTTCCATTCGCTTGGGTATATCCCAGTGAGGATGGACTAAAGAATATGGCGGTAATCGAAGTTGCGATAATACCAGCAGCCGTCTTGAACAGTTTACTCGGAATCTTATCTAGATCAGTGGCTTTTTTATCATCAATTTTCTTTAAAAGATTTAATACAATATCGATATTCGAAATTTGCAGAGAAAACGATCAGTGGTCAGTGGTTTTCAGAAAAAAATCAGGATTTACATCTACAACAGGAATGTTTTCGCTAGCACTTGCGCAACATTTGTAGAGTATTCGTTACTAGTGTCTGCCATATCAGCCCGATTACTTACAGTTTTGTTGTCGGGCTTTGATCTCCATGATATTGGACGTCTTGCCGCTGTTACGGGAGGTTAGCTCGTTAATTAGGTTCAATGTTTTGCGGAAATTACCTTTATTAGCTTCCAGGTTGTCAGAAACATAGAGTTTCTTTGCGGGCTTAATTGCGTTATTTGCCTGGTTTCTAGCACGCTTATATTGATCCCACGCGGCTGAATCATTGGAAGAGATTGCCTTCTTTTTAAGGAAATCTTTTCTTCTGGTTTTGCAGAGTAGATCATCAGTAAGCTATGGGCATTGCTTTTTACGGCCTCTCTTCGATTTTAGTGGTGCGTCTTTATCAACGCAGCTGAAAAACATTTCTTTCCATTCACGCCACATGTCGTTTGGGTTAGAATGCACATCGACATTGGCCCATGGCATTTGGTTGAGATCACCTAAGAACTTGTTTGGGAGCACTGCTCCCAAACCATTTTCGGATACACCACAGGCTAAAGTCAGTTCCTTTGGTCTTCATAATGTACCAATAGTTTCGATGACTTCAGGAACAACTTTGTTTCTTCAAATTCTTGTTGTTCTTTTCGGCCCCAATTCCAACGGGTGTTCTTCTGCAGCAACCGATGCAAAGGGGCGAGTAGACTCTACAGATTATGCAGGAACGTCTGAAAGTAGTTAATGAAACCCAGATATTATTTCAGTTCCGACACGTTGGTTGGAGATGGTGCATTGGTGATTGCCTCAACTTTATCATCCATGGGCTGTATTCCCTCCTTGCTAACCTTGTTACCCAGATACGTCACTTGAGGGTGCATAAACACACACTTGCTTCTCTTCAAACGCAATCCAAAACGTCTTCTCAGTTGTTTGAATGATCCTCATCATCTGCGCCCGAAAGGGAACGGAACTCGGAACGGAAGGAGGTTGTACTGAAACAATCCCTTATAAGTATTTATAGTTGTACAAAGTTTTGACTCATCTTCAAGCAGGAGTTACTGGTACGCTTTACTCAGATCCAATTCCGTAAATTTCTCTTCACCTCCGTGGGTTGCCAACAGATCCTCCACTTTATGTATAGGATAATTATTGAACTGGGAAACTCGATTGATTGTACTCTTGTAATCACCACACATTCGAATCGAAAACTGAACAGATTCAATTGCTCCTTCTTTCTGTAATCTCTCAGCTGTTCAGCTTCAATCTTTCTTTTCATCGCATAAGGCACTGGCCTAGCCTCCCAGAATTTTGGCGGGGAATTTTTGTCTACCAGAATCTTAGCCTTTAGGCCTGTAAAAGCTCCTAATCCATCTTTAACACTTCTAAGGACTGACTGATCAACTTCTCAAATTTGACTTAAACAATTTCTTCCAGTCCAGTGTCACTTTGTTCAACCAATCTCTTTCAATTGAATTCGGCCCAGACCCCTCAACAATGAGAATTGCCGACTCCTCTTTTTGATGGTCATAGTTCAGCATAATGTTCACTGTTCCTAATACTTTAACTGATTCACCTCCATAGGTTATCAATTTCACTGTAGCGGGTTTGACTTCCAATTTCCCTTGTCCTATTTCTTTAAAGTTGTCATCATTCATAATTGTAGCCGCCGCTCCAGTATAAATTCACTCCATTTAAGGTCTTGGTAACGGAAAATAAGGTTTCCGCAGAAAAATGAAATTGACGCGCCGCTTTTTTTTTTGCATAGGGTTAAATTATATATCATATGAAAGTTAATAGACTGAATTATTTGAATATTGTTTTGGTATTTAATATTGCTTTTAGTTTTTAGGTCTCAAGCTCGAAACGACGAGTTTGTTGTAGAAGCTCCTGCCGCTTCACTTTATTGCGAAAATAACCGCACTTTGTTGCATCTTAGTCACAGATGAATGCACTCCAATACGATGTGGGGAATTTTTGATATGTTTAGAATTGAAAGAAATATCACGCACCAAAGTCGAAACTCTCATCTCATACTTAAATTGGGCAGAAAATGTGTCATAAAATCAGTCTCCGAGGACAAACGAAAAATTCCTCACGCGGTATTTGGGGTAGTACAATCAAAGCGATATCTTAAAACCTGTAGGGACAGGAGGTCCAAAAAGTTGTAATGTTTGGGGTCAAAATAAACCCCTAGATGATCGAGCTTGAAGATTTCGCGAGCAGTGCACGGTCTGCTAAACAACTCAGCCCCCTACTTGAAAGCCAATTATGCTGAGTCAATCAGCGTTCGGGTACGTGCATAGGTACCCAATCCTTTCACGTGTGATTGTCAATCATTTTTCGCGGGCAGATTATGGCGGGAACAAAGAAAAGCGATTTTAGGGGTTTTAAAATTCATTTTTCAGAATTTTTTTTTTTCGGAGAGCATACTTCCAGATTTGCAAAAAGAAAATAATT
>OX421457.1:17441316-17446316 GCA_949126865.1 Montipora capitata | reverse complement strand
TGGAAATCATCAGAAATATCACCCAGTTAGACGGAAAGGTTTACAGAAAACCAACCGATACTGGGCTGCTTCTGCACTACCATAGCCACGTCGATATGAAGTACAAATACTCTCTGTTAATAACAATGCTGAACCGTGGTTTTAAACTTTCTTCAAACTGGCAACTTTTTCATCAAGAATGCGAAAGCCTTAAGGAGATCTTCACACGTTTGTATTATCCAGAGCCCCTCATACAAAACATCATCAGGGTTTTCATTGAAATGAAGGTGACTTGGAGCACACGCCCCCCGCAACAAGCAGGTGTAATTCCCGTTAGAATATCCCTGCCCTTCAAAGATCAGAGATCAGCAAACAAACTACGCGAGCAACTTAGTGATCTTAGCCGAAAGACAAATACCGAAGTGCACCCTGTCTTTACAATCCGCAAGATCAAAGATGACCTTAAAGCTAAGGAACCTAAACCTCCAATTGTCAACCAGCAAAACGTTGTATATTCCTTTCAGTTTGATCTGTGTGATGCAGATTATGTCGGCTTTACAAGCCGACACTTATATCAACGTGTCGAGGAGCATAAACGATTGGTAATCGGCAATCATGTGAGAGAACAACATGGAATCGAACCATGTGAAATCGCAAAGAACTTTAGGGTCTTGAGGAAGCGCTCGAACAAGTTCGATTGTTTGGTTTTTTGAAATGTCTTTTATTCGGGACCTTAAGCCAAAAATAAACAAAGAAAGTGATTCTATCCGCGCAAAGCTGTTTTCTTAACACCTCCAATAGTTTTTATTCTTTTCACCTCTTATTTACACTTTATTGTTCGTATGTAAATGCTTAGCTTTTACTTTCATTCCATTGTTTTAGAAATTGTATTCACGAACTCTAACTTGAAAATAACCGTGGAGCGGTCGAAACGTCGTTCTTATTTTTTATCGCTCGCTTTTATAACTAAATGATTTAGTTAGAACTTATTACTTCGTATTCTTTATTTAGTCTGGAATCCTTTCTGCCCGTAATGATTGACACAGTAACCTCACATCCGAAAGTAAGTATTTGATAAAATGGACAGATGATTCTTCTTTGAGAACGGCAAGCTTGAAAGGCAAGCACATTTTCTACGTTATTCCTAGATCCTGCTTCATTCTTGTGTGTTCCACTATGAACATTACTGCATAGAACGAATACTCGAATCGACTTGTTTCTTGCGAACCAGCTTGTTCAGTCGTTCCAAAACATTTTGTAAATCAAAACAGTATGTTCAATTGGCCATTGTGCCAAACATTTTGTGAACCGAACCAGTGTGTTCCAATCGGCCATTCTGTTGAGTATTTATCAATCGAACGAGTGTGTCCCTTCTCCACAGCAGTTACATTTTTGGGGCGTATGTGTGGTGTCGGCGACTTCTGCTCCCGCACAAGAAGCCGGTTTCCGTTTAACGGCTTCTGTCCAGACAACTCACGATAACGACAACCAATGGCATAGTGACTGTCACTTCCACATTTGAAGCAATGATTACACCACTGTTCTCCCTTCGCAAGGCACTTTGAACACTTGGGTGGGCGCGGTCTTACTTCGCGTCTTCCTTGTCCTCTTCCGCTGCTCCATCTGTTTCCTCTGCCTTGTTCGGGCTGGGGGATTGCACCAGGACTAGTCTTAACTTCAGTGTTAAGTGCTTCAATTGCAGCCTTGAGCTCCTGAAGTTCTGATTTAGTACTGTCCGATAACATGGGGTCCTCTTTTGGAGTCAGTACTTTTCCAGGGAGTACTTTAGCTGGTTCTGGTGATTCCTTACCGATCTGGGACACTGTAGGTCATTTGCCTTTCGATTGGTTCTTCAGCTTCTTCATTCTTTCTTCCTCAGCTGAGACTGCGACGTTGAGCTGATGAATTAATTCTTCATCCTCAACCAACGGATTGCTTAAAAATGGGCGGAGCTTAGTTCTAATGCTGTCATCCTGGAGGCCAGTCTCAACGATTCTGCGAAGAGATGCTGGATGTGACCAGCATCATACTTCAATGGGTCTTCCTTCCCTTTCCTGGCTTGTAAAGAGTATCTTCTCTCTCAAGTGGAGGCCTCGCATTAAGAATGCTTGAGGTATTTCTTCCCTATTTTGACAGAAGGATGCTAAACTCTGTTAAAATTCTGCAGTATTCTTAACCCCATAATGACTACGAAGATTCTTCTTCAGGCGGTCAAGTGACAGATCCTTAAATGATTCCAGATAACTCCTAAAACTAACCCAGAACTGATGGCGGGAATCACTCCATCCACAATCTCATGCTCTTTGTACTTTTGTTCAATACCTGTTTCAATTTGTTTCCGTAATGAACTGTAATTCAATTTATCTTTTTGATCCGTATCACCAATCTGGCCGGTAATCTTAACCTGACGTCGAAGTACACTCGTGGATTCAAGAAGAGAATGCAAAGAGGATGACATGCCATCACCTGACTGTTAGTTTAACTCCTGCTTGACCTTAGCGCTATCTACTTTACTCTCCAATTTCGTGATTTTTCCTCTTCCTCCACACCTGTTAGCTTTATCAATAACAAGTGAAGCTATGATCTTCGCAGTTATGAACGCAATTTTTACAATTGCGTAGAGAAGCCTGAAAAATTCAGGACTTCAACGGGGTTTGAACCCGTGACCTCGCGATTCCGGTGCGACGCTCTAACCAACTGAGCTATGAAGCCACTGACGTTGGGAGCTGGTCATTTGTGAGTTCTAATGGTCCCGTAAGGAATGAATCAATGATGAAATGGTATATGAAATGAATCATATATGAACTGCGGATATGAAATCAAGTGAAGCTATGATCAATTTTTACAATTGCGTAGAGAAGCCTGAAAAATTCAGGACTTCAACGGGGTTTGAACCCGTGACCTCGCGATTCCGGTGCGACGCTCTAATTCATTCCGCGAACCGGGGTAGAGGTTTGTAAAGATTTGTCGTGTCAAAAAAACATGTGTGGGTGCGGGAGGGGAGCACGAGCGCGCGCAAGATGACGCGTAGGGTACCGGGGTAACGGTATGATCATATTGAGCCTCCAGCACGATCTAGAGAAACGCCAGAAAGAGTTGAAAACCCAGAACCTCTTCGGCGACACTCGACAGCGAAGAATGGTTAGTGTGGAGGCCTGTTCGTGCAGTTTATGTTATCAAGTGCACTCTCTTGCTGATTATTTTGTGTATCTACTTTGAGAATTTTTGTACGCTAGAGAGTTCATTAAATAGGCTTTTGTTCAACGGATAGCTGTTGCAGAGTTCGTTATAATTTTATATGTCGTGTCTGCATGCTCAGCAACGGATATAATTTTTTGAACTACATGTACTCCATAATCGACACTCCATACAAACCTCCTCAACAAGATTCTTGTGAGTGTGTATGATGTCACCGGAAGTTGTTCATGAGACCCTGTATACATAATTTTCCGTGTCTGACTGAAAAATGAACAAGCTCTCGGGAAGATGGAGAGATCTACTCGAAATTGGAAAAATGTTTAGACTACCGGACGTGGAGTACTTTAGAAACCTTGTCAGGCCGCCGGACATGTAGCCGCGTTGCTGTTCATTTAAAGTTGTAGATAGGATCCTCTTACGTGTCAATTTCTTTTCTTTCTTTGCAAATAGGTTTTCAAGAGTAGTGTACAAAATTATTTATCTTCTCGGAACTGAGATCAGTTAATATTTCTTGTCACGAGCTTCGAGACTATTTGAGTATTTTTAGACTGAAACGAATTACGGTTTAGTATAAGAATTTCTTTGCCTCTGCATATCTAACCTTTTTAGCTGCTTTAGAGTTGAGAAGAAATGCACTTCAGCTGTCTTAATAGGAATTATTGCTGATGCTTGTGTCTTAGTTTTTACTGGGGATGGTTTTTATTCAAACTGCAAGTGGACTGTGCTGCTACTGTATGCATAATTCCCATGAGCCTTGTTGTCGAAACCCTGATGGAGTCTTGCAATGTTTCCCTGGAATTGAAATGTGGAACAAAGTGAAAACGAAAGCACTTGGAACCTGAAAACGTCTTGTTGAAAACCCAAAGAATCTCTTGAAGTACAGGGTAAAGTTTATTGTTTTGAAAAGAATCTCACTCCCCTCTTGAGTCTCAAGGCAGCTGAGAAAATGGAACTCATTACAGTCAACTATGAGAGGTTATATTTTTCCGCCCGGTGTAAATATATAGAATCTTGATAGTATAAGAGTTCACTATTTAGCGGTCCATTGGCACTTCTCTTTGTATTCTAAATGTTTTGAACGGTGAAGGAGCGGAATCGTTGAGTGATACGTTAAGAAGGTTATGGATGGCGTAGTTTTGGAAAAGGCTCCATTACTTTTCATTTTGGAGCATAAGGTAAGGGTTTCAATTATTTATCTCCCATTGTTTAGTGTTGTGTATTCACTGTGCTTTAAAAAGTGTTTTTCGTTCTCTAACTTGTTTAAAGATTTTCTGGCTCTTTGTTGTCTAATAATGCCATTACTTGTCAATTTTCTTGTGTTATATTTTCAAAGGTCTATTTGTTTTAGATGTTTTTGGAAAAATGTAAATTGGTCTCTTTGAATGTGAGAGGCATAAGTAATTTTCGAAAAAGGAGGACAATCTATACTTGGTGTAGAAAACAAAAGGCAGATTTCATATTTTTGCAGGAAACGCATTCAAAACAGGAGACCGAAAGACAATGGAAAAATGAATGGGGAGGTGAGATTATAATGTCGCATGGAAGCCCTAATTCACGTGGTGTTGCCATTCTTTTTAAGAAAGGAGTTGATTGTATATCCATTCAAAAACTTTAGACCTGGCGGGACGCTATGTGATCTTGAAGGCAGAGATTAAAGACAAAACGTATTTATTGATTAATATTTACGCACCAAATAAGGATACCAATATTGTCGAATTCTTTAAAGATTTAGGAACTACCTTACAAAAAGAAAATCTGGATGAAGAAGAAAATATAATTCTTGGGGGTGATTTTAATTGTCCTCTTAATCCGGTGCTCGATAA
>OX421457.1:17433816-17438816 GCA_949126865.1 Montipora capitata | reverse complement strand
GGCAAGGGAGAGAGTCTGTTGGCCTGGTATGATGCTGAGCTCAAGCACTGGATCTAAACATGTGAACCATGCAGACTATTTGAGCTGTCACATGGCAAAGAGACACTTATGAGCCATGAGGTACCACAGCGACCCTGGGAAAAAATTGCTGTTGACCTGTTAACCCAAGGTCAGAAAGATTATCTTGTTACGGTTGATTACTACAGTGGATTTGGGGAACTAGACAGGCTACGTACCACTGATTCTGGGGCTGTAGTATGGAAGCTCAAGTCACATTTTGCAAGATATGATAGTCCATGCCAGCTTTATCAGTGATAATGGCCCTCAGTTTGTTGCTGCTGAATTTTAAAAGGTAAGTAAGGATTGGAACATTGAACATATGGTAACGTCTCCTTACAACGGCAACGGAAACGGACAGGTTGAGACCGCAGTCAAATCTGCTCCGCACTTGGGAGTTAATACTAATACTCCGTCACAAGGAATTGGCAGTAGCCCAGCTCAACGACTCATGAACATAAGGAGAAGGACTCTGCTGCCCACCACTAGCACTCTCCTGGAACCAAGATCCTTAAGTACTAATCAAGAGAGAGAGAAGCTGAAGGATGTTCAAAAGAAGAAAGCCAGATGTTACAACGCTCATGCCAAAGACCTACCTCCACTGCACGAGGGAGATACTGTAAGAACCATTGCAACACGGACAAAAGGAATGGAAGAAGACTGCCGTTGTTGAGAGACTTGACAAAGGTCATACGAGATAGCCCACTGGGGAAATTGTCAGTGAACCATTACGGACCCCAGAAATGCAAGAGTAGCCAATGAATCGCCTTCGGGGTCGACCTTCACTGAACTGCCACATGTACCAAGCTACTCCGACGAGCCTGACAAACACACATCCTGTGAAAAGTCACTTGCTAGGAATCCACCGCATTCTGGACCATGTAAAGAGACAAAGGAGTCCGCCGCTGAAGTCAGAACATCATCCGGAAGACTGGTTACTAGGCCCTCATATCTCAAAGACTTTGTAGCTTGACAAACAGTGAAAGCTTTAGCCTGGGACAGTGAACTTTGAACTGATCTCTTATTGTTAAGTATGAGAACGCCGTTATCATCATTTTGTTTAGGCACTGTTTAATAAGTTTGTGTTATGATTCAGTAGTGTTCATATTTCATTCGTTTTTGGCATCTCATATATTGCGGATTGTGTAACATGTTGCGTGACATGCCCTTATTTGTCAAACCCGTATTTAGCGATTCCCGGATGTGAAAAAAGGGGTTGTTGTTCGCGCCATTAAAAAGCTTGTTGTTTATCACAAGGCCTTTCCCTTCTCATGTCTGTTAAGTGCTCTCATGCGTATTGATAAAGTATTCTTTGCGTAATTATTATTGTTTTGTTGTTTATTGTTAAAAGAGATTTTGCTTTGTAGGTATGAAAAGTAAAATTAACGTAATTGTTTTGAAGTCATATCAACAAAAAATATCAGCAGCTAGAGGTGGTAGAACATTTACCTATAATTGTGTAAATTCCCGGCCCTAGTTTGCTGTAAATTTTGTCAAGGTTCTGCTTGGTCGTTTCGCAGCAGTATATCCTGCCTCAGGTGTATCCACGTTGCTTCCTTCGCTAGTATCCGGATGGTGAACACTTCTTTTTACGCTGTTCTTGGGTTGGAACAACTTGCCTTGACGGAATGGCATTTTTCCTCAACAACATCTTTGAAGCACAGCCAGCGACTTTCATTCCGTAATCGTGATAACTTTCGAGGGTGAAATGATCGCTGCAAATGTGACTCGAACCTAGTTTCCATGAGTCATTCTCTTTTTTGGCGAACAAACAAAACCCATTGTCGACGAATTTTCTTCAGTGGGGAATTTATGCACGGAGACTCCCCTTGCATTCGTCTTATCGCAGAACATCACAACACAGCGCTTCGCAGGTTCTTTTCTTTTCTCTTCCTCGCCATTACACACCGCCATATTTGCATTTCTCATTACTATTATCTTTCACCATTGCTTCGAATTCTTTTTAAATATTTTTAGGGAGGGTGGTTACAGTCAGGATTGGGTAATGCATGTGTAGACTACTTAATGGGAGATTCCTATCCGGGTATGGAAGGTCGAGTCAACAGGACGTAAACACTCTTCGGGTCTCAAACGTTTCATAATTTTGCATATCTTGCATCATTTTAACATAATTTATATCATCTTAAAGAAAAGGGAAGAATCTTGGAACGACTTGTACTCACGGTAATTGCAATGGTTTAAATTTTTCAGATTGAAACTGAAATTTCAGATAAGGATTTCTTTGTATAACATAAAACCCGTCAACAAATTTCATGTTAACGTCGATTAACGGCGCAGCACCAAGCATCAAACCTGTGAGAATCATATTGCTATTGCAACCGTTTTACCTTCTATTTTCCAACAGAAAGAGGTTTAATAGGAAAAGTAGCATTTGCACTGCACCCTGGACCCTTTGAACATACTTTTTCGCGGACTAAATTTTCACATTCAAACATGTTCCACACCTGTGACGTATCCTCCCGCGTGATCCCAAAACGGCTGGTTTTTTATAATGGCTTCCCAGTTGCAAAGAAAAAAATTCATAAAAAAGTCAGTTTTTAAATTAAGACCATAACTTTTGTTTGAAAACCTTATCTTATCAAGGAAGTCATATGAAAAATACATAAAAAGGAACAAGAAATTTTGTCTTTGCTATCCTTCCCCTGCTTATAGTAGTGTCTTTGTGTGTAGAGTCCCTCTGGGCGTATGTTCGGTCGGTTTCACGGGGTAGTAGGAATGCGTAGATTTTATTCAGTGGACACTAAGCACTTAATGACTGGCCCCAAGGGAAACAGTGAGTTTTGTTTCTCCGAGACCCTCAATCCGAGGGGAACATTGAGGGTCGACAATACACGGATGTCAGCGTACGACTTTATTGCAAAATGTTACAGGTTTGCCGCTGTTTCAAATGTGCACGAGCGATTCGAAAGTTCATGTCTTTGTTGCCCTAGGGACTTAGTGAGTTTTGTTCTTCCTAGGGAGTTAGTGAGTTTTGACCCATGACACGTGACACGTTCTCCTCCAATCGCAATCGTATTTGAATTGGAAGGTATAACAAAATAGAATATATAATTAACCCGCAATGGCGTCCAAAGTCATTGTAACACGAATGGCGTTTTAATGGATCTTTAAACAAAATAAACTCTTATGGAGCTCAATAATGGTAAGTCAACTGGATAAACAAGACAGGCGGTGAAAAGTAAATATCTGGAATCTTCAAAGCAACGAGTAATGGTCCTCAAGAACAATTGCATCTTTCGCCGTCGGATATCACAAAGAATGAGCTTTGTTTCTAATGTTATTTGGGTAACTGTGGTGTTAGGTACAACACTAAAATCAAATGGCAAATTCTGTATAGGTTTAAAAGGAATCGAACGCTTTGAATGCATCATATCACAGTGTTTACTGAAGTCGCATCTCAGTTGTCTGGCAATTTACGTTTATTTTGTACTCAACTCTACAAAGTCTTCAATAGGAATAAAATTGAAAATGTGACAGTGAAAAATTATTTGGAAGAAAGCTTGTTGTCTACTTTGTGCTTCATTATTCACGGTCAAGGTTCTTCCGAAAAGGGTATCCTGAACTGTAAGACTGGAATTTATTTAATTGCTGTTGTTTCTTGTTTGCACGACGCAATTAAAGTAAGAAGGATTTTTTGCCTCTTATAGCAAATATTTTGTTTCAAGAAATTTTACGCTGGGAAAGGTTTTTGTGACATTTTTCGTCCAAATGAACGCCCAAAAAAAAAGCTTTTTAACGACCTCGTGGTAGAATATTGTTTTGTAATTTAATATTCGCTGTAAGAAACAGAGAACTATTTTAAAAATTCTAAAAGCTGACGTTTCGAGCGTTAGCCCTTCGTCAGAGCGAATCGAGGGATTATGGGTTACGTGTAGTTTTTATAGTAGAGTAGGAGCTACGCTATTGGTGGTAACATGGCAACGTGAAAAATAGGAATATATTAGTTAAATGAAAAGCGTTCGTTAATACCGTGAGGATTAAGGGTGCCGATTTGAAAGATGACTTTTTGTTCCAGATTCTTGCGGCTTTCCGTCGTACCTTGATGTAGGGAAAGGCCGCAGATAGCCATGTGTTTTTTGGAGTGGTTAGGCAGATTAAAATGGCGAGCGACTGGCTTAGATGCATCCTTGTCATTCTTCTCAACATCGCGAAGGTGTTCGCGGAATCGGTCGCCTAGTCGTCTACCTGTCTCACCAATGTATAATTTATTGCATAACGTACAGGTTATGCAATAAATGACATTTGCGGAGGTACATGTGAAACGATCGGTGATCTTAACAGATCGCTTAGGTCCCGATATCTTGCTAGTGTTAACAATGAAAAGACAAGTTTTGCATCGTGAGCGCGCGCATTTGAAAGTGCCGTGTTGCTCGTTAGTTTTGAGCGCGCTTCTAACTAAAAAGTTGCCTACGTTTTTGTCGCGTTTGAATGAAATAAGTGGAGGTTGCGAAAAGATTCTACCAGTCTCGGGATCATTTTGGAGTAATTTAAAATTACTAAGAATGATGCTTTTGATGATGAGATTAGTAGCAGTGTCCGGTAATTCTTGATTAACTATAAGATTTTGAATGGTGTCTTTGACAAGTTTTTGATTTTTGGAAGTGAGATCTTGAGGGATTTTGGCATAAAACGAGGTATCCGAAAGTTGCCGCAAAGCTTCTTTTTGGTAAAGGTTTGGTATAGTTAATCAAGAATTACCGGACACTGCCACTAATCTCATCATCAACACCCCTAGAACTTCGTGCATTTACTTCTTGCCTAAAATTCACAAACCCAACAACCCAGGTCGCCTTATCGTTTCTGCCTGTAGTTGCCCCACCGAACTCATTTCTAGCTACTTAGACAGGATTATGACTCCTATCGTCAAATCTTTGCCATCATACATTAAAGACAGTACACACGCACTACAAATTTTCCGCGAT
>OX421457.1:17413816-17423816 GCA_949126865.1 Montipora capitata | reverse complement strand
ATCACGCGTGATCGTGATGTGACCCATGTGGTCGAAAAGAAAAATAGAAAGTTGTTGTTGCGTTTAAGACAAGTTTGATATTAGTCTAACCAAATTGGTCTGTACGAGCCAGATGCAAATTGCGGCCAGCTAAATGATGGATAAGCAAGAAGGGTTCCATTCTGTGGATGAACAAGTAATATCGCCGCTTCACAGCAGTCTAATACAACCTGAAGATTCGGTGAGCCAAACAGGGTCAAATTCGTCAAGGAGGAGAAAGGACGCCCAAATTAAGGCCGCCACCGCGAGCCTTCAAGCAAAGCAGCAAATCAAAGCATTAAAGAATTTACAATTTCATGCCGCTAATAATGATATAACCAACTTGGGCATAAGTCAGTTACAAGTTGCCACAGCAAGTGAATTAAATGTGCTACCGTTCAGTACTTCTGCGAAATTACCTAATCGAGATCTCCTCCAACCTGGAATTAAATGTTCATTCAAGCTACAACCCCTGTCAGCTTAGCTGAAGAGACCCAAGTGTTTGATGAGTTCCCCTCATCTTGACATGCGACTATGACTTACAATAAACATGGGTCATCTTGCAATGGTAGAGCATCTACTCCTTATTTTGATACAGAAATTTGTCATGGTACTACTCCCCTGGGAAGGGCTACAAGTGTCCCCTCGACATCAACTTACAGAACTATTTGTAGTGGCAACTTAGCTTGGGTCTCTTGTGAAACAAAATGCGCGTCCTTCATTCATTACTCTCAACCATCGTTCATGGTACAATAGGTTCCGTGTACTGGGAAGGCGTAAACTCCCTACCCAAGTGGTTTTAACGTAACCACTAAGTATCATTCAGCTCAAGCTAAAGAACCAGTAGATTCATTTATTGACAATCTCACATAGGGTCAAGAAACTGTCTTCCGCTTGACCTCTGATAGCTTGCAAACAGACTCAAGCATAGCTCTTTTGCGAGCACAGGAGCAGCAGCGATTACCGACGCTTGAGCTCTTTAAGTTCACAGACAAACCAATCGATTGGTCAAAGTTTATTGAAAGATTTCGTAACCAAATACACAACAAGACGACACTTGCTGATTCACATAAGATGGCCTACCTATTTCAAAACCTCGATGGTGAGGCTAAGAAAGCGGTAGAAAGTCTAAGTGTCACAAGTCATAGCCATGCAGCCGCCCTAAAGACATTGAAACTCCAGTTTGGAAACCCTAACACTGTTGCAGCAGCTTACCTAAGCAACATGCTGGACAGTACCTTTGTGTCTTCGAATGACAGACAAGCTTTGCGGGACTACTATTACCGAGTGAAAGCACGTACGACGTGGTGGGTGAAGATGGGTCAGTCGGCTATACTCCAAACCGCGGAGTATCTCAGCAGAGCAACTATGCGACTACCAATGCACCTAAGAGTAAGATGGTATTTATTTTATTAACATTGCCAGTCAAGCTGGCAGAGCGCCACAACAGCTAGCACCAATTACTGTGGCCCCTTTTTTACCCTCCCAACCATGATACATAACCGAAGACAGACCACAGCACAGGGAACTACGTGCCCTACTCTTAGCGACAGGCGTGTGGGTTCTTTCACGTCCCACAGGATTATTAACATTGAAGGGTTGTGAGACGGGAACTCCGGCTTATCGTCCTTATCCGAGAAGACTTGAAAGTCTAACCATTTGCAGATGCAGTTACAAAGGCAGCACTTTCTCCTCAGTTATTTAAAGACACTGAGTGTTGGTCCGGCCGGAGTTGAACTCGCGACCTCCCGCGTGACAGTCCCGTGCTCAACCAACTGAGCCACCGGTGCGCGGTGTAAGAGTATGAGCACATAGATGGTCGTACGGATAAGTCCAGCCTGGTCGAATATGAAAAATGGTTGCATAAACGAGTTGACAGCTTTTTTTACCCCCTGGAGGATTTTATATGCGAGAAATGGAGCAAGAAGCAGAGATCTACCAAACCGAAATCAAGCATCAAGTGGCATCCCCTTGCCACTGGAGCAGAGCTCCCCAACGAAGTCCTAGTGGACAGCGATGCCATCACTGATCTGAAGCAAACTTCTCAGTTGCACCCCCTGGCCATGGCAAGAGGGCTTCTCACGGAAGTTCGGAGCGACAGCAATGTCTCTCACAACTCAAAGCAAGGTCAGGCCAACTTTCAAAATAAAGCAGAAAGGAACTCTCAGTCGAATAGGGAGAAGTGTGTTGTCTGCCGAGAAAGGCATCATGTTGCGTATCGTCCTGTGTTTAAGTCCAAGCAACTCCAAGAAAGACGAAAACTTTCTTGGGAACATAAACTCTGTTTCAATTGCTTAAAGGGAAACCATCAGGCGAAATGTTGTCGCAGTAAAAACGTATTTTTGGAGGGATTCCAAGATCGTATTGCATTGCCTCAGCAATGCCCAGGGAAGATTCAGCGTGTACGTGTCACACATAGTCGCCGAAATCACCTCCAAATCAGACATCAATGAGTGGCATCACATTCCTGGCACAATAAACGCAGCTGACGATTATACGAGAGTGAAGGAGATTCACGAACTAACTCCAAAATGTCGGTGGATCAGCGGTCCTCAATTTGTAACACTACCTGTGGAGGAATGGCCGAGTTTCAAAGAAGACTTGCAAGTCAACGAGACCGAATTGGAAGTCAGGGCCTCAGTCTTAATGTTTGTAGTAGAATGGGAGAGGTCGGTTATATGCATGGTGGATTAGGTATAAGTTCAAGTTAAGGTGCAAGGCAAGAAGACGGAGCCCACCTCCAGGGCAACGGACCAAGAATTTGTGCGCTGATGACCTCAAGGAAAGCTCGTTGGCCTTGTGCATGATAGCCCAAATTAAATCGTTTGAGGAAGAGTGTAAATAACTTCAAGCAAATCGAGCACTCTCGAGTAAGAGTCCACTGCTCTCATTGCAACAGTTCCCTATGGAAGGAGTGATCAAGGTCGGTGGCCGACTGAACAAAGCTTGGATACCCTTTGAAGCAAAACACCAAACAATCCTCTCACCAACGCATCCTTTGACGAGATTATTGGTTCAAGACCTTCATGAGAAGCACTCCCACGTAGGAAGGGAAAACACATTGGTTCTCGTGCGCCAGCAGTACTGGATTCCACGAGAGAAATCATTCCTCAGAAACGTCGTTAATAACTGTCTTCACTGCAAGAGGAGAAGAACAAAACCAAACTTACCTCTGATCATCTGATGGCTTCCTTGCCCGAACAGCGACTCGCCTTTGGTGAGCCTCCGTTCGCGAACACTGGCGTGGACTATTTCGGTCCGATGAATGTTAAGAGAGGAAGAATTGTTAAAAAGAGATGGGGATGCCTCTTTACATGCTTGACCACCCGCGGGGTTCATGTAGAGCTAGCATGCGACTTAAGCACCCACTCCTTTATCATGGCTTTGAGAAGATTTCGTGGAAGAAGGGGCAACCCTAAGACAATGCGTTCGGACAACGGATCGAATTTCGTTGGAGCTTAACAGGAACTGACAGAGGCTTTGAAGTCACTAATTCAACAACAGATCCCCGGAGGGCTCGCTCATGAAGGGATCACATGGTACTTCAATCCCCCTTCATCCCCGCATATGGGAGGAATATTCAAGTCTATGGTTACGCAAGAAAGAGAGCATTAAAGGCTGTCATAAATGACTTAGGTTTTGCCAGAGGAAACGCTCCATACAGTCCTTGTCGAGGCAGAGGCTATCGTGAATAGTTGACCACTCACCGCGGTCAGTAATGGTGTAAATGATTACGAGGCACTGACCCCAAACCACTTCCTCATCGGACGAGCATCGCGCAATAGCTCAACCGGTCTACTTGAAGAACGTGAAATTAATAGCCGCAAGAGATGGAGAGTGGCCCAAGCGCTTACTGATATGATATGGTGACGGCGGCGCAGGGAATGTGACTTAATCCTGTTAAAGAATGACGATGCTTCCCGATCACATTGGCCCCTTGGAAGAGTTGTTAAGACCTTCCCTGGAGATGATGGTAGAGTGCGCACGGTAGAAGTCAAAACCTCCAACGGAACCTTGATGCGACCTGCCGCGAAGATATGCCTGTTAGAAGAATCTGCTTCATCAGGAGCCCATATATCGAACATTGCAGAACAATACTCTACTGGGGAACATTGTTAATTTAGGAACAGTTTTCTTGTTACTTGTGAAATAGGTTGTCGTTCGTCTTACTGACTTACTGGGGGGGGGGGGGGGGGGAAGGATGTACTAGTTCGCGTGATCACGCGCGATCGTGATGTGGACCATGTGGTCGAAAAGAAAAATAGAATGTTGTTGTTACGTTTAAGACATGTTTAATATTGGTCTAACCATAATTTTTCGGTTAAATATTACCACAAAATTAAAAGACGAAAGACGTAAGTTTCTTGGCTAAAAATACGTTGTTTAACTCTAAAGCGATGAACGATAAACGTTCTTCATTCATTGCAAACAAGAATCTCGTCGCAAGGTGATCACTTGCACCTTTGTGGTTGACTACCACGTGATTAATTTCTTCCTTCTGACAGAAAATCGTGCCCTTCCCCAGGAATTTTAGTGTTTTTACGATCGATTGTCATTAATCTTTTGCTGAGAATCCAAATTCAGAGTTATATGGAAAAACTACGTAATTTCGTTTTCATCTGTCTTTTGGCCTGCCTTTTACTGTTACCGTGTAGCATGAAAAATTTGCGGGACTTTTATTTTGCGCATTGGCGATTTTTTGAGGTTTGCGGGAACAAATTTTTGCGCCTCGAATTGACTGAAATTTCAGCTGGGAAAAAAATTTTCCCGGTATTCTTTTCAAGCAGCAAGACTATTTTCAACTTCTATTACTTTTTGGTAAAAAACTCCTTCAATCATCGAGAACGGGTGGAAAAAATGTGGCATCCTGGAGGCCTTAGAAAATGACCTGTTCGAGCAAGGTTAACGTGATCTTTTGATTGACTGCTTTGAGTTCCTTTTTTATACCTCAGAGACTGGAAGAGTACTGACTCTTTTTCTCAATGCAAATATCAAAATAAACGATTTTTTTGACCCCACTCTATTGGTTAAAAGCCATTTTTGGTTATATTAACGGGAGTAAATGGCCGTATTCATACTAGAGGACGTCTAAGACGTCCAGACGTATTAAACGTCTGGCCGTAAGTGCGACTAATACAACTACGGGACACACTTAACTTCAACGGCTAGAAATCAAATTCACAATCTTCTTATTCAATCTTATTTATACTAGTCGTCTATGACGTCTAAGATGTCTTAGACGTCTGAGACGTCCTCTAGTATAAATACGGCCAATTCTTACGGTTTTAATTTTGCTGGTGTTTTTTTTCTGCTGGAAAAGTTTTCGCGGATCAAGTATTATCTGCAAAATCCGCAAAACTGAAACTCCGCAAAATAAAATTGCTACGCGTAACTCCCGGCTTTTGCGGTACCATTTAGTGCAAACGTAAACCAAAAAAAATTGACTTGTCATCAGATTAGACTGAAAAGAAGAGAAACTATGAAGCGTAAACAATATGTTCAGTCCTTCCTGAAGAATGTGTTCCTTTCAGCGAATCCAAAAACGGATTTATGATCTTAAAAAATGTTTTGCATTCCTTTCAGCAAATCCAAATCTGGATTTTTGATATACCGAATCCTTTTTGAAAAAAGATTCATTGGATTTGAAATCCTTAAATCTAATTCCAGATTTTCGGAAATGTAATCACAGGCTTGCACAGGGGATTTTAAATTAATTTCCTTTAACAGCGCTTTTTCCAGCCGGGGCATATTACGTAAAGGCCTTACATACGTAAAAAAAATCATAAGTCAACGGGTATCAAACATGAAAATCAGTTTGCCGAATCTTCTTCAAAAAGTCTTTTGAACCTGCCATGGAACGAATATCTCGAGGTAGTATGTTCCAGTGCTTCGCTGCAGCATAGCGCCACGACTTAAGACCGTAGTCTGGTAGTGTTCACTTTAGGTAAAGAGATATTAAATTCTCTCCCAAGGTTGTACGCTGTTCTCTTCTCAGTTATAAGATTATTGAAGCTAGATGGGACCTTGCCTTGAATAATGTTATTCACAGTCAGTAGCATGTCTTGAGTGCGACGATTTTCTAAGGTTGACAGTGATCCGATGCGTCCAAAGAGCGCTTCCTACGACGAGATCCTATCATTGTACACAAATCTCAAGGCCCTCACATTTTTTCTTTCAAGTTTTCCTATAGTCCTTCTAATCTGGTAATAGCTACTCATCTGTGTACGGACAATGCGTTCGAACACTTTATCAAATGCTTCAGTGCAGCACGGTAACAGGTCTAAAGTTTGCTTTGAACAACACGCTGTCCTTCTTGTGTACAGGTGCAATCTAACCGTACTTCCATCCATCGGGAAACTTCTGCCTTTGCAATAATAGTATTTATAATATCACTTAACGGTTCAGATACTGATGGCGCCGCTACCTTGACTGCGTGGTGGAATCAAGTCGTGTCCCCGAGCTTTCTTTGCCTTACTTCGTGGTGGTTTGTAGACCGCAAACTAAAGCTCTTACTAGCTGTATTGTTCGCAGGTTTTTTGCCTTCTTTCGCGCCGCCACATGCATTTGTGTTTTCTGCAGAAAAACGCCTCATTTCGTAATATTTTTCGTTGCCCTCTCTCACCTTTTGACCACTGGGAAAGTCGTTAAATCAGTGGCAAAAATTAACTACAATTGCTTTAGAACTCGCTTGTAAACACGATTCACACTTGATCTTGTTGGTCAAATCTCACGGTCTGCCACAGATGAGAGAGTTTAGCTCGCTTCTTCCTCTGAGGTTGTGCGATTAACTCCAAGATGTTATTCTCAATTTTCGAATTGACAATGAAATTACGTTTCCAAAGTTTCATCACAGTCTTTGTCAAAAAGGAGTAAACACAGTTGTTTTAACGCAGCTATCTCGAACGCGTTTGCTGGGTTGCCAGGGTTACATAACTTCTCTGGATTTTGCGTTTCTTTTGACCGTGAAATCTGCTGAATAGCTGATCAAAAATCCGTTTTTGGATTCGCCGAAAGGAACTCACCCTTAGTGTGTGGCATAAACGTTTGCCTAGTGCAACCATCGCCCAGAATGCCGCGACACATCCGGGTACTTTTTACGTGAGCCAGCGCTAGAATTTAAAATTGATTAGAGAAAAGTGCGCGTGACAAGAGAGAATACGGCCAACAAGCGGCCACCAGCGCGTACGTTTTTCTGTTTCACGGACATATTAATTCCCCTGGCCAAGTACCAACATATGGAATTTGTAGAGGAGGGATCAATAAATGATTCTGAACAAAAATTTGTTTTTTAAGGTCTCTACAAGTATTATCAAATTTGCTTTGAAAATCGACTATTTTGGGAGCTTTGTGGTATGGACATGCATGACATGCAGGAAAACGTCAGTCAGAGCACTTTGCAGTTAGTTCTTTTTGCAGACTATTTCGCTTAAAGGGGCTATGTCACGTTATTTCAGGGTGTTTCAGGAAGGTCTTGAGTTAAGCACGAGTTTAAAACTCGAAAATGGTATTGTGGAATTCCTTTACCGATAAAATTATGGTTACGTCACGTTATGTGCTTCTCTTTCCTTTTGCAGTATTTCTTTTATGTTGTTCAACAGTTTTAAGGGCTTATTACAATGTTTCATTCTTACTTCTTGGGCATTTTAGGAAAAGTAAGGAAAGGAAACCAATTTTTTTGGTGTCTAATCATTCTAGCGCTGTAGCACTACTTGGGGACAAATGTAAACGGAAAATTAACAATTAACGCAAATCAAGTCAAATGTTGAGGAGAATAAGTAACAACCATTTTGAATATGTTTATTTGAAAGATAGCCCGTCAAACTCGCTCTTTGGTCCGGTTTTCCAAGAAAGTTAATGTATAGTGACGTCAATGATTTCTTATTGGTCGATTATGACATCATCTCTATCTCACCGGCTCCGTGAGCTCGCCATTTTTCTTTTAGCTTTATTGCATACACCTACATGTCCTGAATCTCATGAAACCCTCGTATACCTACACGTTCTGCATTTCGTTCAACCCCGGCCCGTTTCTCAAAGGCGCATTCTTGAATTATGCCGAGTGGCCGCCATTTTGAATAAATTGGTTTAGCGCATCAATTGCATTTCATTAAATAGGCGCAATCTTGATTTATTCCGAGTGGCCGCTATTTTGAATGTATGAATAAAATTGGCCGACAACTAAATTTTTTTGACAACTCTTCATGTCAGGAAATGCGTTTCCACAGACTAAAAGTTGAGTTGTCGATAACGGATACTTTTGGCGGGAGCCTGGGAAAAAAAGCAAACTTAAAAATCGCTTGCGTCGCTGGAAAATAGACTTAGTCATCGACAACTTGCTCACATTTAAGCGGGAGAAAGGGAGTTGTCGATCGTTTGTCATCGATAACTTAAGTAGTTTTCCTTTTGAAAAGGAAAACTATTTTGTTGTCGACGGCTTGATTTTTCGCAATTTGCAGTCGATGACTTGATTCACAGCACACGCGATGTTTTGTCGTCTATAACTTTTTCCTATCGACAGTTAAAAAGTTATCGATGAGTACTTGCCTAGTCTGTGGAGGTCCTCGCTGTGATGATCAGTGAAACATTTACAAATATTTCCATTATTCACAAATAGTTGGATCTTTGACACTAGAGAGCCAAGTTAAAAAAAAATGATATTTACATACTGTCTGAGAAAAGTGATTATTATATAGATAGACTAGTTCAATTATTTTCCTTTCTTTTAGTGAATGTACTAAATGACAAGAGCTGGTCATGTACTGTATACACCAAGCTACTGGAATCTACAAGTTAGATATTTATTTTCGCGTTCATTCCTTAGGGTTAAACGTCTCAGTTCCCGGTTAGAGCAACCATGACTGAACTGAAACCATTTGACTGGTTAACCATCTTACCTTTTACTTGCAAATAAAGCTGTCAGCAATTATTGCATATCTTTGTTCATATTCATTTACACGCACAGCTGGCAGCTGATAGAAGCTAGTTTGTCTTCTGTGATGTTTAACTCGCGATGGAGCTTTATCGCAACATCCATTGGTGTAAAGTTGTATTTTTCATCTCGTTACTGCATAGTGTCTGGGGTGAGTCCGATTTTCATGTTTAGTTATATATGGAAGCCTTCAAATACATAAGCTTGTGGGGGACATGAGAGGTGCTAGTTCGAAAATCGGCAATAAAAAATGCAATGTGCTAGGTAGAAAAATTACAGAAAAACGGCTCTCCATAACAGGTAACGGAGAATCGAGGGAAAGTAACATAGGGCACAGGGAATCTCTAAAATCGGGAATTTGTAAAATTGAGAATCTCTAAGACGTATAATCTCTAAAAGGAATGTTGGCTCCCTTAGCAGACGTTCCCTTATGGTCTTGAGCTGTACTGTGGAGCTAATTCACAATAACTTTTCGTGGGGCGTTTCTTTTGGTGCGTAGAATGCGGGAAAAAAAAAACCGTCAAACGACATCTTGAACGACAAATATCCTCCCAGCGAAAACTGTAAGAAACTACCACACCTACAATTGTAGCTTTTTTTTGCACTTATAATTACTAGTAAAAGGTAAAGGAAACTTAATTCCAACCATGTTGATTAAACCTTTGTCTGCTGGGTCAATAAATTTTCAGTAGTTTTCTGTCCATCTGGAACATTCTTTGGGATGATTTGGCTTTATATTTGGTTTTCATAATTGTCGTTATCCACTGGAACTCGCAGGAATACATGATTATTCGATAGATAGATTAGCGTGTTTTCCCTACCTGTTCTAAATATACTTTATCACTACAAATGCAAATCTCAAGGGTTGGTAAAGAAACATATACACCAAGCTTACAAATTAATTTTAGCGCTCAGTACCTTGGGATTAAACGGCTGCCCCGAGGAACTATTGGACAGTTTGACATTTTAACCATGAGTCATTTTACGTTTGCATTGCAAATAAAGCTGCAAAACATTCAAGCGAGTGCAATTGTTACAAAACCTTCTTAATGT
>OX421457.1:17388816-17401316 GCA_949126865.1 Montipora capitata | reverse complement strand
ATAAAAGAGCCCTCAAAGAATGACCGTCCCTGTTTTTGGTGTGGACGGCAGAGCCACGACAGGAAGTATTGCCCAGCTAGAGACACTATTTGAAACAACTGCAACATGAAGGGACATTTTCAGTCTGACTGTCTCAGCAAGAAACCTTATCCGAGAAAGGTACATGGGTTTTGGCAGATTCCCTTGGATGCCAAATCAAAACTGCTCACAACCTTTGTCACCCCATTTGGACGCTTTTGTTTCAACAGACTTCCATTTGGTATCAGCTCCGCCCCAGAGATCTTCCAACGCACTATGTTCAAGATACTTGAGGGCTTGGAAGGGACCCTCTGTCAAATGGACGATGTTCTCATTCACGGGGTAGACCAGTCGGAACATGATGGACGCGTACGAGCTGTTCTCCACCGCTTACAAGAAGCTGGGTTGACCCTTAATGACAAATGTGAGTTTTCACGATCATCAATCAGATTTCTCGCTCACATCATTGATAGCTCTGGACTCCACGCGGACCCACAGAAGACCACTGCTGTGACCCAATTCCCAGTCCCCTCAGATGTCTCGGGGATACAGCGATTCATGGGAATGGTCAACCACCTTGGAAAATTTATTCCCAACCTGGCTGACCTCAGTAACCCCCTTCGTCAATTATTACGCAAAGACAGTGTTTGGGTTTGGGCTGAACCCCAGCAAAAAGCCTTTGAGCAGATCAAGCAAGCGTTAGTGTCACCGACAGTCCTGGCACATTAAAATCCAAACCGTCCAACGATCATTTCAGCGGATGCTTCCAACACAGGAATTGGTGCGGTCTTATTTCAAGTTCAGGATGACGGAGAGCGCCGCCCGGTGTGTTACGCGTCAAGATCTCTCAGTGACAGAGAAACGTTATGCCGTAATTGAAAAGGAAGCCCTCGCGACCACATGGGCTGGTGAGAGGTTCTCTGATTATGTGCTCGGCATCCCTTTCACCCTGGAAACAGACCACAAACCGCTTACTGTACTCCTGAATTCATCAGAGCTCTCAAAGATGCCCCCCCCCCCCGTATCCTGCGATTCCGCCTGAGACGTATGCGATACAGCTATCAAGTTCAATATGTGCCAGGAAAACATCAAGTTACCGCAGATACACTCTCACGTGCTCCTGCTGGCCTACCAGGGATAGAAGATAAGCTGCTTGTCGAAGAAGTAGAGGCCTTTTCAATTCAGACCACTTCCTATCTCCCAGCCACGCCCAACCGACTACAGCAGATAAGGGATGCGCAGAAGGTAGACGAGGAATGCTCTCTTTTAAGATCGTATTGCCTTCACGGATGGCCCCCTTACTTGCCTCACCAGCCGTTACTGCGCCCATATTGGGAGAACAGAAGCCACCTCACGATTGTTGATGACTTACTCCTGTACGATGATCGTATAGTAATTCCGAGGAGCATGCGACTACAAATCCTCGACTGCATTCATACTGGTCACGTAGGTCTGACTAAGTGTAGATCCAGGGCACGCACTTCCGTATGGTGGCCGGGACTCTCCACACAAATTGGTGAGTTGATCACCCGACGCCACACCTGTGCCAAGGAACAACCAACGCCCAGAGAACCGCTTTTGCCTTCGTCCTTCCCAGGCCGCCCCTGGGAGAGGGTAGCAACGGACCTGTATGATTTTCAAGGAAGAAAATACATCATCGTGGTAGACTATTACTCGAGGTGGTTTGACATTAAAGAACTCTCTGATGAGACTTCTCATTCAGTTATAAAAGCTCTCAGGGAGGTTTTCGCCACACATGGAATCCCAGATGTCATTATGTCGGACAACGGGCCACAGTATAGCGCAGAGACTTTTCGACAGTTTGCCGAGGCATACCATTTCACACATGTTACTAGCTCGCCAAAATACCCCCAGGCGAACGGCGAAGTCGAAAGAGCCATTCGCACAGCGAAGTCTATGCTGAGGAAAAACGAAGACATCTTCAGCGCCCTCTTGACTCACAGATCAACTCCTCTACAGAATGGCTACTCACCTAGTGAACTACTGATGGGACGTCGCCTGCAAACACAGCTACCAACTCTTTCAATCCACTTGTACCCGAAGGTGCAGATAAAAGATCGCCAGTTGGTGGAAGAAAAGGAAAGCTTGTATCGATTGAACCAACAGCGCAACTTTAACAGGCGTCACAGAGCAAAGGAACTGCCAACACTTGAACTGGGTGGCCGAGTTTGGATAAGAGATCAAGATCGGTATGGCCTGGTGACAGGGAAAACTGAGAAACCCCGATCTTACCTTGTCACTACAGAAAGGGGCACACTCCGACGAAACCGCTCTGCCTTAGTAACCGCAGCAAAACCAGCTGAAGCCGAACAACACTCAGCTATGCCGGCCTGTGATGTCACCCCTGCCTCACCAGTACCTGTCATTCCTGTATTGCCAGTGCCCAGCACTCCGTCCAGGCCTCAGACTACGCAGGTGCCCCCATCCTCACAGACAGCTGTCCCAGTAGCTACTCTAGCAACAGCGCTGGATGAGTGCGTACCTCCGCGAAGTCCAAGCCCTGCGGTCCTGACAACCCGGTCGGGAAGAGCTGTGAGACCTCCAGAACGCTTGAATCTTTAGTTGAACATTGAACTGTGTGTGCCTCAGGGCTTCACATGAACATTTTGATTTGTTGTTAGCATCCCTGTTGTTGTTCGTTTTGTTATATTTTCATAGCTTTCCCTTTTGAGGGAATGTAGGATTAGGCATTGCATGCTGGGATCGATAGGTCGGCCATCTTGAATAAACCTCGTGCTAGTTTGCGTTACTCGATCGAAGTCTCCTTTCTTCTTCGCCTGATACTATAGAGACAATTAAAAAAAAAAGAAAGTTTTTTTTCACTTTTTGTGTAGATATTTCCTTGATTCTTTGGGAAGATTGGATCTTAAGTGACCAGAGTAAGGTTGCAAGGATATTTGGAGTGAGAAATCTACGCGATTTTTTGAATCGAAGTGATCACCAAGCTACTTGCATTGCCAGTCGTTTCTTACGGTGAGCTTACTTGCCTTTGAAGGTCTTTTGAAGCCCATTATACCGTACAATATACTATGATCGCGTACTTAAAGACTCTACAAACAGTAAGAAAATGTGGGATAACATTAACCTAATAATAAATAAAAAGCGGCCATCTTCCATTATTGATAATTTACAAGTTAACGGTAAAAATCTCCACCAACCAGCTTCTATATCAAATGCTATCAACAAGTACTTCTGCAATGCTCCAACTGAACTTGCATCTAGCTTGCCTAAAGCAGACCGCCATTTCGCGTCCTTTTTGAGGGGAAAAAATGCATTTTTCGCTTTACTAAGGTAAGTGAAGTGGAGGTCTTCTTACTTTTAGAGAGCATCGATTGTAAAAAATCGTTTGGTTATGACAAGATTCACCCTTTGTTATTATCCTCTGCTGCACTCGAAATATTTAGACCAGTGACATACATAATAAACTTAACACTTAAACAAGGTATATTTCCAGATAGTTTAAAAATTGCGAAGGTTATTCCGATTTTCAAACAAGGCTCTCGTTCTTCATGCGGTAACTACCGACCCATATCAGTTCTCTGTGCATTAAGTAAAATTTTTGAGAGGTGCATTCTCAATCAACTGATATTCGA
The DNA here is from genome assembly GCA_949126865.1 of Montipora capitata. Taxonomy (NCBI): domain Eukaryota; kingdom Metazoa; phylum Cnidaria; class Anthozoa; order Scleractinia; family Acroporidae; genus Montipora; species Montipora capitata. The sequence continues at coordinate 17,397,684 of OX421457.1, read as the reverse complement.
TTGCCTGACTGAAAATATCTTAGTACCTAATCAGTACGGCTTTCGATCTGGATACAATACAATTGACTGCTTGGTAGATTTAATAGATGAGATAACGAAAGCCCTTGATGAAGAAAAGTATGCTGTATCGCTCTTTCTAGACCTAAGCAAGGCATTTGACACAGTAAACCATTCTATTTTGTTATCCAAACTAGACCTATATGGTATACGAGGTAATGCAAATCAGTGGTTTAGGTCTTACCTAAGCAACAGGAAGCAGAAAGTTTTTGTCAATGGTGTGGAGTCTAGCTTTCTTTTAGTAAACTCTGGAGTACCTCAAGGATCGATCTTAGGCCCTTTTCTTTTTTTAATTTATATAAATGATTTTGAAAAAGCAACCAACTATTTTTCCCTAAGACTATTTGCGGATGATACTTCCTTAACTGCAACTGGGAAAGACCTAGATGTATTGCTTCAGAGGATAAACTCTGAATTGCCCGCTATTTATGAATGGTTATGCTCAAACAGATTAACCCTGAATTTAAGTAAGACAAAATACTTGGTTTTTCAACCACGACAAAAAATTAGCTTTAATCTATATCCTCCTCTAAAATTAGCAGATCAGTACCTAGAACAGTCATATAGTGTTAAATATTTAGGGCTCATTATTGATTGTTTCCTGTCATGGCATGAGCATATTTATCATATTAGTAGTAAAGTTAGTAAAAGTGTCAATATTATCGCTAAACTAAAATCACATGTGACATCCCAATCTCTGATAAGCATCTATTATGCACTTGTATACCCCTATCTAACCTATGGTTGCGTACTGTGGGGCAATAATTACGAGGCGCCATTGTCACAATTGGTGAGACTAAAAAACAAAGTTGTTAGAATTATCAACGATGTGCCACTTTGTGATCATATTACCCCCCATTATGTAAACCTTGGTTTCCTTAAGCTTCCCGACATTGTTAAATTATACACGTGTCAACTATTTTATGATCACCTAATTAATAAGAAGTCGTCGAACCTTAACTTGTCTCTAGTATCTGAGCAACATAATTACGCTACTCGAAGTGTATCCTTACAACACCTAAATCCAGAATCTTTCAGAATAAACATAAGAAAATTTTGTCCAACTATCTTAGGGTGCTATTATTGGAATGATATTCCTTTATCTATACGCAACAAGCCAACTAGAAAACTGTTTAAAAAAGCACTTTATCAGTTTTATTTTGTTCAGTATTGATAATTCTAACATTATATATTTATTTACTATGCGTTTACTCTTTCCTCTCTAGTTTACTTTTTATCCTAAAATAAATGTACGTAATTAAAGGGCATATAATTAGTTTACTATATCTTTGCCCTTTCCACTTCATCTTTCACTGTTACGTACTTATTTTGTTAAATATATTGTATCTTATGTTTGTCAAGTGGAAATAAAATAAATAAATAAATTAATTAAAATTTTTGTTTAGTACTTACGTCCGTTATTGGGCACCCCTCGATCTTTATTCCAATTTTTGTCGGTCTTGGTGGCAGCCAATTGTACAAAACAAAAACGATATAATTGTGCTTGAATCGTGCTTGACAATAAAGTTGACGGTTACTTGTGAAAATTCATTGTTCGTGGCTAGTCTTACGAAGCTCGTTTCATCCCGACCAAGAGACTCACCAGAGACCTTTCTGCTTTGCAAACTCGTTGGGTATCATTTCCAAAGTCCCATTCGCTAACGCTAAAAAATGATGATTCTAGACCGCACAAATTCACGAGTGAAAATTTGCCAATAAAGTTGAGAGTTACTTGTAAAAATACATTGTTCGTGAATCATGCTTCGTGGTAATTTTTGAAAGTTTATCCTAGACCCCGTGTCGTTGTCTTCGAAGAATTTACTACATTTGGTTTTTCTTAATTTCGATGATAAATAGCCCTGTTTCGTTGTTGAGTAGTGGACTTAAGAAGATGGCTCCATTGAAATAATTTCTTCTGCACCGTCCGCTTTCTCGCTCCGATAAATCATTGTTTCTACCTTTTTCAGTTTGTCGTAGAGACAACTGTTCCATTACGATTTTTTTTGTTTTTTTGCTACAAGATACATGTGTTTCGCACTGCCATCGAATAAATCTTCTAAGGCATTTCGATTTGAAAAAATCGGAAAAGTAATTTAACTTGAAAAACATAAGGTCCACACATGACAAAATGATTGCATGATGCACAAAACGTATGCGCAATAACAATATGTGGTCACTCCTTAGTTTGGCCCCAAAATTTAAAAATTAGACCAGAGGTACTTATCTTACAATTCTCTGAAGATATGCAGGGCATTATGGGATAATTATGCATACTTCCTAGGTAGCTAAAGGTCAGCTGTCACACTTCAAAGCCATTCAAATGCAAATCACTAGACGCGTATATAACCCCAGGAGAGAATCGGATAATCAGTTCTTCCTAGAGTTGAAGACAATTTTCGCGCAGGCCCGATTCCACGAGCGGAAGCAACAACTAGTTGTAGACTGAACAGGGAGGGTAGCATTATCCCATAATGCTCCGCATATCTTCAGAGAATTACAATTACACTTCAAGGTAAGTACCTCTTTGCCTAATTTTTAAATTCTCTGAAGATCAGCGGAGCATTATGGGATAATTATGTGAATGGAAAGAACCCGTGCCACAGTATACAAAGCTTGACTTTCTTACCTTGAGGGCTCACAAACTTCACATAATGAGTCAATTAACTCGACTTATATGGGAAGATATTTTAATGGGACATTAATATGATAATCTCTAAGATTATATTTACGAAAAGTGTGCTCATTCGACCAGTCAGCCACACGAAGAATGTCAATGACTGGAATACCCTTAACGTATTTATGTGTAACAGAGACACCTCGAACACTATGAGGCTTGACTACGCAAATATCAATACTCGCAGCGGTCAGACTTGATCCATCTTGCTACTGTTCCTGTGGACACAGCCTTGTGTGGTTTGATGATTTAAATAAACAGTCGAGTTTCCTCAGAACTCGCAGATTTCCTCCTTCTATACGCGACATATACTCTGCTGCCACAGGGCATAAAGAAACATCTTCCAGTAAGAGTGGATTTCCCAGGAGTAGATGTCTTCAAACGCTCAGATACAATAAAAATTAAGGAATCAACCGATTTGTTCGAAAGATTAATTTCTAACGCACATAAAGTCTGTTCTCTTAAGGCTGATGACAACGCACAAAGCATCACCGTTTTAAGTGTTAATGACATAAGACTTAGCTGATCCAAAGGAAACAGAGTCTTTAAGTAGCTGGTTACCTTAGAAACATCCCAGGTTGATGAATAACGCGGACTCGGGGTCGAAGATTGAACACTCCCTTTAGTAGTCTGGTAACGAGAAAATGTGAGCCAACAGCGACATTATTTACATTACACAAGTGGAGGACAAAGCTGAGCCATAAGTATTAACGGTACTGTAACTTTTCTCATCAGCAAAGCAACCAGCAAGAAAATTGACAGCCTCATTTATAGATGCTCGAAGAATATCAATTTGCTTTTGTGTACACCAGCTACTCCACGTTTTCCAAACGGTATTGTACTCTTTGTCAGTCCCGATAAACCAAGATGCATTCATGACTCTGATTGCCTCAATCCTTTTGCAGAGAGGGATTGCCGGATAATATCCACCCTGCCATGTAAACACTGTCCCAAATCGGATGAACGTGGTTGCCATATGAGGAAGAGTTAAGAGGTGATCAGTTTGGTTAAGCATAATTGGATGAGCTATGGCAAGCTGCAAGAGCATGGCATACCATGGTTGCGTCGACCATGTCGGGGCTATAAGAAGCACCAAAGCAACATCATTAAGAATCTTAGGTAACACCCGAGTTAGCAGACTAAAAGGAGGAAATGCATAGAATTTCTAATTAGACCAGCTGATACTAAAAACAACAACTGCTAATACTCCTGGCTCTGGATGCCACGAAACAAACTGATCTAATTTAGCATTCAACCGAGAGACATTGCAGACTGCACCCCAGCCTGCAAGCCTTGCATCACACTCCATATAAACATCAACAGGGTGGTTTCCAAACATGAAACCATTCAAATGAGAAACATTCTCAATCACCCATCGCAAATCTGACAATGCACAAAGGCTAAGTCGAATATTTTGATCAAAATCAGGATTCATAGACAAAGCTCAAGATTTACAAAGCTCGATAGATCTGTAGTGAAGCTTCAAAAATTTCACAGCTGGGAAAGCTGACACTAGTAAACCAATCACATGTGCAACCTCCCTGACAGAGGGATAAGAACAGGCTACGGGGTTTTTGCAGGCACACAAAATCTTGTCAACCTTGTCTTTAGGGAGAGAAAGCGTCATAGAAATCGTATCAACAACGAATCCCAGGTTAGGAATTCGTGTGACTGGAATAAGCTGGGATTTATTAACGTTGGCGACAAATCCCAAGCCTTGTAGTAAATTTCGCAGGAAAAAGAGTTGAGACAAACACTCTACTGCAGAACTGCCAATCAATAAGATATCACCTAAAAATATGACCACCCTGTATCCATTTACCCGTAAACGAGAAATAACGGGTTTCAAAACCTTAGTGAAGACTCTAGGAGCCAGATTATAACCAAACGGCAAACATGTAAACTCATATGTTAGATTCGCCCATTTGAATCTCAAAAATTTGCGGCGAGGTTTATAAATGGGGATGCTAAATAAATCATCTTTAAGGTCAATTGAAACCAAAAAATCCCCAGGGGCAATGGCATGCAAAGCCGTGTTGATGTTTTCCATTTTGATTTGGATTTTCTGAACAAAAAGATTCTATGGTTCAAGTTGATAACTGGACGCATATCACCAGTTTTCATGGGAACTAAAAATATGTTTGAAAGAAACTCATTTGAACAAGAAGAAAATTCCTTGATAGCACCTTGGGATTTCAGCGTAACAATCTCATCAGCAATTGTTTCTCAAAATCACTGAAAGGAGGGGTTTTGGAGCTCCTATGCGCTCAGGTATGCTATCAAATTCCAAATTATAGCCTGTTACAGTTTCCAACACCCAAGGATTGCTGGTGAGTTTACGCCAGTTTTCAAGATAATATTGCAGGTTACCTACATAAGCTTTACGTATCTGATTCAGGCCTTGTCTGTTTGAACCTTGAAATTCTTGACTGATGAATTTGTTGCACTGTTCCCTTCCGATCCTGGTACTGCTGTTTGCTGTAGACTCTTTACCCTAAAATAGGACCTCTCCTTCCACGCCGTCCCAACTGAAGGTTGTTGTTGCTCTTATGTTCAGGTATATAAAGCGTAGTTGCACTAATCCTAGCCAGGGTCATCCTTGAAATGGTATTCAGTTCACCGATATCTTTGATGTGTTTAGGTAATTCATTACCGAACAGAAATGTAGTGACTGATTTACTGCAAACGGACTGATATGCAGAAGCAATATCAGGTTTGAAAAACTCTAATCTTGAGAGAAGACAAATAAGATGCATGCCCAATTAAAGTAACAGCATCAGCTATCATCGGTAAAATTTCCATGGGCTGAATTGCCTTGTTCTCGGCTTTTGCTCTGGCAACGGTGTCGAACAACAACATTGGCTATGCGGACTTGATTTTATTTTCTGAGCTTCTTGCAGAACAAGATTTCTAGTCTTGGTTGCACGTGGCAACGCATAAAACCTTGCAGTTTTCCGGAGTTCTATATTTATCCTGCAATTCCTTCAACTTAGAATCCAAAGTCTTCATGCGTTCAGCTATCATGATGTCACAACCTTCGGACCAAAACACTCTTTCTCCTATCGAGGGCAAAGTGTCTCGCTGGATTCCAGCGTTAAAGAAATGTCGCTCTGAGCGGCAGGGCTTCCCTCCGCTAAAACATTAGCTGTAGGATCAAAACCCGAGTCGGGTAAGCGAGTGGAGGTTCCAGATTCTGGAACCGACAGGCGTGTCTCTTATCGAACCGAGACCTTCTGGCTTAACGTCGACAAAGCGGATTCCAAGATTTCGCGAATTATCGATTATCAATGTCAAATTCCACATCGACTCATCCGTAGGTAACGTTCCTTCCTGCTTGCGAGGTTGACAGACTCTTCGTTGACAACATGCACGCTCGGTTCGAGCGGAACCAATTTCGTCGCCGAATCTTTACTCATTGCACCGAGACCAAGGCGGCCGTGTGTCCTACAGTTGAGCCTACCCGCTATCAAATACTCAGTGCGGCACTGAAGAAGAAACCAAAAATAAACAAGCGTGAACAAGAGAAAAATTGTCGAAATCAAAATAAACCGACTCACTGGCCTGTTGTATCACGAAAGGAAAAACTGATTGGCCGATTCTCTCCTGAGGTTACATACACGTCCGCTGATTTGCATTTGAATGGCTTTGAAGTGTGACCGCTGACCTTTAGCTACCTATGAAGTATGCATAATTATCCCATAATGTGGAGCATATCGAAGGAGAATATCTAATAACTTTTAATGGTTTAAATTTAACCTTTGAAAGAATCGAATTTTTTTATTAATAAAGGGCTAATTTTTAAAGCGTCATCTTGCGAGTTCACGAAATTAACTCAGAGATACAGAAATAAAGAGGCTTTTTCACTTGAATTGCAGGTGACACCTTCAGTGTAACAAATAATTCCATTTGTGCGAGATGGGATGGTTTATTTGAACTGGAAACATCACTTGTGTGTCACATGAATCCACCGAGGAGTGGCAGATATGTTGGTATCCTTACATCCAGAAAACAGTTTCTTCAGCTCTGCGAGGTTCACATCTTCTCAAAAGGTGCTTTAATTAATCTACGCTCGATTACCAGCCTCTATTACTCTCTCGGAGAGGAACAAGGACCGCACTCGAGAGATCTAGAGTAACGAAATCGACTCGTGTAGCCGACATAATTTGTATCGCACAAATCGCATGGAAATTCGTACACAACTTTCTGTTGGTTAACTGGTTAACCAGTGGAGGCTTCAATTCCGTTTGTCTCAGTTTGTCAATAATCTCTCTGCTCGTAAAGATTGACTTCATTTCATGATTTGATTTTGAAGCAAATGTTTACGAGCAGAGAGATGTGTTGTCAGACCTTTCAAGTCTCACGGATTTTGCGGCAATCACACGGTCTTACGACCTCGCGATGAGGCACAAAATCTCACGGTAAACAGATTCACTGGCTGATGGAATACTCTTTCCTCCAAAATTTTTATTTTTGCCTTGTAAAATTTTCAGGTGCCAATTCTGTAGAGATCCACAGTTCTAAGGCATATTTGTCATATTTGATCGTGATGAATATTCATCGGACGATTTTTTAAAATAAGTTTAATAACTCTGTTGCTTGAGTCACATAATATTTTACATTGATAAACAGAAACGAATTTTTTGACGTTGTCGATAAATTTCCAGGTTTTTTTACCTTGATCTCCAGGTTTTTGGTCTTTTGGGGTTGAGACGTCTGTGTTGTGTACGAACTTATCGAAGGTTACATGCGATTTGTGCTCTCCAAATTATGTCGAGTACACGTGCCACCACCTACATCAGCGAGTCGTGGGACATAAACATTCTGGTATCGGTGAACATCTCAAGGACGAACACAATGTAAGACCAGTAAACCTTCGCAAACCCTTCAAAGTACTTATATTAAGAAATGCCACGAAAACTACGTATATTTGAGTGGCTAATTTTCGAAATGATTTTAATCCGAAATGAAAGACCGAAACTCATCACTCACGTCACCATGCTAGCAGAGCATTTCTTTTGCTTGCTCGATTTTGGCGTTCTCGATAAAGACTCTGCATGAATCGAGTAAGATCTTTATTGAGCGAGTCTTAAGTAATTTATGAGTCAATGAGTCAATGAGTTAGTGCAGTTACCCTAACCCATAAAATGAAAGCTAAAATTTCAGAGAGTGCTTAGGCCTAATCTCTGAAACGAGGGCTTAGGCTTAATCAATAAATTATTGCTATATGACTGTGAGTCTCACTGACTGATGACTTATGACTCATTAACTCATTGAGTCATTGATTCATAAAACAGGCATCCACTTATTGAGTATGTGCTGCATGTTGCCAGGATACAGTCTCGAACCCAAGCCTAATATGCCACACCTCGCCGCCATCTTGGTTTTTCACGGTACAGCGGGCTCAATTATGAGCATCGGTTTTGTCACTAAACGGATGCACGCACCGGAAAAACTAGTTTCAAGAGAGAAAACAAGATTGACTAGTCCAGTACTTCGGGCTACGGCGGCTGCAAAGAGTTGATGCAATTCAGGCAAAGCCTCCTTTTCTCCTCCTCAGTAAAGAAAACGACAAAAGGAGGCTCTGCTTGCAGGGTGCACTCAAGCGGACTCCATTTGCACGATAGACTTTGTTTAAATTTTCTGTACTTTCATTCCAAAATGCGTCAATCCCCATGTTTCAATTTATTTATACCATTTCAAACCCAAATTTCCGCATATATACTCTTGCCACTCATGTTAATTTCTTTACATTTGATAATGCTGATATGTCATCGAAACGTTACTGTATTTTGCAAGTTCATTCTCTTAAATTGATTGAAGTCGCTTTGAAAAAAATGTACCTCTGTGCTAGAGAATGGAGAGCATCAAATCAGCAGGAATTAATCAAATAATCTCCTAGAGCTTAATGAAGGGTTTCTTAGGTATAACGCCAGTTTTATTGTGACAATTGGATAACAGCATTGTCAAAGTACCAGTACCGGTCTACAGGGCAAATTTTGACAAGGTCGCGACCAAAGTTATCATCAACAGAGGACTAAAGCATTGAAAATGGATGCTACGCACTGTACGTATGTTTAGTGCACGTATTTGCGACAGAGGAAAAAAGGCAAAAGTAAAGACATCGTGAAAGGTAGGGT
>OX421457.1:17346316-17383816 GCA_949126865.1 Montipora capitata | reverse complement strand
CCAAAATCATCAACCTCCCGCAGTTTCAAACACTTCAAAATATCCAGTTCAAAATATCCAGTTCTCCTGACCGCCTTACTAAAAGAGGGGAAGATTGACGAAGAACTGTATTATTCTATGATACCCAGAGGTAGTCAACCAGCGCTTCTCTACGGACTGGCAAAAGTACACAAGAAAGACATCCCACTCAGACCGGTACTGTCTATCCCCGGGTCTGCATACCACAAGGTAGCCGTCCGTGTGGCAGAATGGTTATCAGTAGTGCCAGATTGTAAAATCAATTCCTCGACCAAGACAGTATATGTGATAAACTGAAGACTGTTATTCTTGAAGAAGACGAGATTATGATTAGCTTTGACGTGTCATCATTATATACTAATGTACCAGTAATGGAGGCAATCCTGGTGTGTACCGACAACCTGTACAACATGCCAGTAGACCAGAGACCCCCAATTGATTGAGAAACCTTTACCACACTCGCCAAAGTAGCATCATGTGAAGTGGTCTTGTCCACTCACGATGGCTTCTATAAATAGGTTGATGGTCTGGCCATGGGGAGTCCACCCGCCCCACATCTAGTAAATGGGTGGCTCAGCCAGTTTGAGAACCTCATTAAAGATGACGCAAAGATATATGAGAGATACATGGATGATATCTTGAGAGAAATCAAGGGCTCACGAGCAGAACAAAAATAGGAAGAAATTAACAATACACACAAGAACTAAGAGTTTACCCTCGAAACTGAAGTGGATCACAATCTTTCATTTCTCGACATGCGATTAATCCACGATCATGAAACTGGCAAGCTATCTTCTTCGTGGTATTTTAAACCCACTGACACACGCCTCATCATGAACTATCATGCTCTAGCCCCCAAGCGGTACAAGCGTTCAGTGGTATCGGGGTTCGTTTACCGGATCTACCGCGCATGTAGTTCGTGGCAGAATGTCCATGATAGCCTGGGAACAGCAAAGCGCATACTGGAGAAAAACCAGTACCCTCCCTCATTCTATGACCCTTAGTCCTGTTCCGGGACTCCCTCTTACCCCGCCCTGAAAATGGACCTGGAACCCAGGCGGGAAAAGAGAGAGTCCTGTATTACTTGCAGGCGCATGCTTGGAATGACGCCATTATTTCCCCCAAAACTGGGGGAAAACCATATTTGGAAAAAGATTCCTTATTTGGGCATAGTTTATTCCGAGTGCTTTTACACTGAATACATGGGGATAATGTGAAAAAAGATTATAACGCCAAGTTTCTGGAGGCAATTGATTTCGCCTTGAAGAAATGCCACTTTACTTTTGTGCCTAAGGCGGAACAACTGCAAGCTATTCATGCAGTCGTTACCGGTAATGATGGTTTTGTTAAACCTGCAACAGGATTTGGCAAGTCTGTTTGCTACATGGTTGTTCATTAATATGTTTGCGATTTTCTTCGATCTGATTCCGATGTTAATTGTAAGTCAGTCCTTCTTATCGTGAGTCCCAATCGTGGAAGATCAGATGATGGATGACATGCGAAAGTATGTTTCGTGCCTGAAACCCAACTGAACAGCTGCATGATGTTGGCGCAGAAAAATATCAAATTTTGATTTAATTGCTCTCCCGAGACTCTTTGAAACTTACAAATATACTGTAGGTTGTGGATGTGAATCGCCCAACGAAGACTGATAAATCTCCTGCTGGAACTCTTGTTTCTTGTTCATTATTTATTGTTCATTACTTCCGTCGATCTAGTTATGTGATAATTGCACTGATCCAGTGAATATATATTTGATTTGCCCAGTAATTATTGAAACTGTGATTGTTTCAGAAGTTTAGGCCTACCAATTGTTTTTTCAAAATCGGGGACAAATTGTTTGGATACCCAATATAAAAAAGTCAGGTAAAAAATGTCGTAAATACTTACAGTTTTATCAGGAATAATACACAAACACCGGTGACCAACAAAGAAGTTTTTTTTTTGAGTAATTAGAGTGGAGTAATTTACTCAGACTATTATTTTTCCTCAGAATAATTTTTCAAAGCCCTCGTCGCATTAAATCTTTCTTTCCTTACTAGGATAGACTTAGCCTTGGCCAAATGGATAAGGTTTTATGTAGAGCTGCCTGTTGAGACTGCAATGATTTGTATATCGGAAAAACTAAAAGACGATTGCATGACAGAAAAGACTGAGCATGATTCCTGATAAAGATAGATAAAGAGTTAAACGAAATTGAATCAAAACCTGGACTATTTGTTTCTTTACATACCAGTTTGTGTTGATAACGCAATTATGAAGCAATAATGTTCCTATTAACTTTATACATGTATATGCACAGTCAAACATCGACTATTCGGACGTTAATTGTCACGATTTTTTTTTTCTGGTCAAAAGTTGTTCGTAAATATCAATTATTTTGGATGAAATAATGCTACTTAAAAGCGTGTGTCACCTTGCTTTTATTGTTGCTACTTGAAAGCACTTTCCTTCTGAAAGAGAGGTAAAGTACTGCAGATAATATGAAATTCTGACTCCGAGCTGTTTTGTCGTTTAGTGAAATCCTAATGCTATATTTACTAGTTAAGCCATTGCATCGATTCATTGCGATCTTCTCTCAGTCGTTACATTTATTGGGCAATAATTTTCCAACACGGCAAATCACACAGTAATTTTCATATACGCTTTTCTGCCGGAGTTTCAAGGTCCCTTTATTTACATATCCAGCCTGGCATCTAATGCAATATGATTATCATTCCGAGCATGCGCCTGCAAGTAATACAGGACTCTCTCTTTTCCCGCCTGGGTTCCAGGCAAAATTTTCAGGGCGGGGTAAGACGGAGTCCCGGAACAGGATTATATGACCCTATAATCAAACAGACTCTCGATTCCATCGTTAGAGAAGTAAAACACCCTACAGAGAAGCCACCAACCCATTCACAAGATCTGGCAAAGTATCTCTGTTCATCCAGTATGGTCGAAAATGCACTGAGGGTTAAGCACGTGCGCTTCACAAAATCAATGCGCCGTGTACCATCATTATGACACTCAGAAAACTCAAGACAGTACTGCCTTCACTAAAGCCACCAGTGAAGAAGATGCTTAAAAGCGGGCTTGTTAATCGTCTCACGTGTCCACGCTGCTCTGTGTGCTATGTTGGTGAAACCAGCCAAGTCAAGTCTCGCTTCAAGGAGCACATCCACAGAGCAGGTCCAATGAAGTCCCTTCTGTCCCAGTGCCGCACCACCATCACTGAAGAGAACGTGGACATACTCAAAACGTCATTACGCGGAGAGTACTACCTACTGACACTTGAAGCCCTTCTCACACATGCACTGCCCTTGTGTTCAAGCATGTGAACACAACGCGTAGCGCTTCGCTGTCTTGTTTCGCCCTACCTTGACGCTGTAAGGCCCGAAGTGGTCACATGCCGTGTAGTAAAATGGTGGAGTGTATGCATCCTCGGAGACCCAGGGGCAGTCAGTCGAGACGGGACGAGAATCGGGACTGGCGTAAAATTTTCAAGTAAGGCGAGAAGAGCCCCTGGGAACATACCTTTAACGGACGAGTTCCAGAGCAAATTAATTCTGATTTTCTGTTTGGGCGGAAATTTCCGCAATTGTCTTTTTTCTGCTTAATCGGAGAACCTCATACAGTGAAATCAGATCGTGATCCCTTATATCAAGTGATAAATACTACCTTAATCGTCGCCATTTTATTTCTATCGCTCTCCTTGTCTGCCTTGTAAAACAGACTGATATCATGCGGCGAAAATTTGGGTCGCAAAGGGACCCTCAAAATACAAAATTCGACCAATTCAACGTAAAAGATTTTGTTAGGTAAGGGCAATCTGTACATGTGTAAAATCAAAATGCTTGCTCAAAACACCTTCGAAGAGCCGACTACAGATGAATCAGGAAGAAGACCAATTGCAAGGGAAGGCACTAGTCGTCTTTAAGTGTTCTGCTTCTCAAAATACCGTAGCGAATTAATTTTGGTATTTCTGTTGCACGGGCAAGACATGTCTTAGCATTGCCATCGGCCTTTTTCAGCATGACATATAAGCTTACCTGTGTGGTGTGCCTTAGAGGTTAATTTAATATGGTTTATTTTATTTTTGAATGCGGACTAAGACTAAGGAGAAAATTATTGAAATGAGGTGCATAAAAATCTTCAGTTTCAATTGGCTTTGTCTTTCAAACATCTAGCACCTCTTGTGCAAAAAATCAGATCCTTTGCAGGTATGATGCAAAGCAGAAACCAACTTTGAAAAGAGTCCCACAAAGGAACTAACCATGGATAATCTGTAAAGATGGTTACTCTGTCCATGTAACATTTTGTTATTAAAATAACAGTACTCTGAAGTTTGTATCTTACATTGGAGCTGTATTTGATATTTAATTACTGCTATGAGTAAACCTTGCAACCTTTCCATACAGTCAAGCTAAGATGCAACACATTTAAAGCCTTAAAATTCCACACAAAAAAACAAAAAAACAATTAGCTTGCAAAAAAATAAAAAAAAGGACCTTCCTTGTATGACCAAGAAAGAGCCAAGGACCAACCAGGTGTTGTACAGCTGACATTCTACTATTTCGTCCCGTCAACAAAATTGCCCCAGCTGTAACAATTGATTCAGGGTCATAAGGATGCCTTGATTTTAACATCATTAGTCGACACAGTTCTTTTCAAGAGGGTTGCAGCTTCTTTTCTCCAACCATTGACAGCTTTCACCATCTAAAGTCTCTTAGATCCTGAGGAGATGTTAACTTCAACACAAAGTAAATATATTTTTCTGACCAATCTTTTTCATTCCTTCTTTGGTGCGATTAACTAGCGATTGCTGCAGCTCTTTTTATCTTACAGGCCATACGACTGATTATGTTATGTTATGAATGAGAACGAGGCTTAATTAAAGGCTAACTTCAAGACTTTTAAGGTCAGATGTTAACTGTCTCAGAATTGTCTTGTATTCGTAATGCATAATAACCTGGGAATTTAAAAATGATAATACAATTTGAGTTAATTAGTTACATGCAAAGTGTTTTTCCCCCGAAAACTTTCAGGAGCCATTATCTTTCTCTCAGTAGAACAGCTTCAGTGATTTGCATCATAGGGTATTGTTGAATTCGCGCGGCAATAACGCCGCTCCAATTTATTTAACTGATATGCATGAGTTTTGTGATGTTAAACCCTTTCCCTTATTAAGAAATAATAATAAACAAAACCTTAACTCGAGCTATTAATTTTTGGTAGTTATTAAAAATAAATTTGTTTCAGTTTTAAACACAGAAAAACAATGTTCATGTGTGTACACTGGCTTTTCGCATCCTTTCCATGTATATTCCTTTTCTGTGTATACCTTTACACATGTTTTATTTCTTGTACTTGGGGCACACTGACAAACAGAGGTTTGGCTGTGGCTGCCTCACTGTTTTTTCTTTTCCAATTATTTAGATTAATCACAATTCAGGCTCAAAAACACCTGTCAGATGATCCCCCTGCGTTCCACCTTCGTGCTTCAGATACAAGTCTTTAACCTTGGTTTTTTCGTTGTACGACAGTAGTTGTTTCTTTGTCGCTTTGATAAGAGGTCAGGGATGAAACTTCCGCTTCAGGACTGCTGCAATCGCACTTTTTTCATGATATTTCCAAGCATGTTGTACTCGATACTTGCAAGCATCACAAATAGCTTCGGGTTTAGCCTTCCATCGCCGGCTATTGTTTGGCTACACACTGTCTCAAAAATTCTTACGAAATCGTCAGCTTAACATTTGTTTCATCACACCTTGCCGCACAGAAGGCAACAATTCACAAAAACACTTTTGGGCTCATCCCTGCATAACTTTATTTAACAGCGACGCAATACACAAATATTTGCATTTAGGATAAATGCGTCAAAATAGATTTCCCGCGTAAAACAAAAAGTTGCAATCTGCGCGACCGATAGCAATGCTTATACCAAAATTAAATCGCGACGGTGATATTTGAGAAGCGGATCACAAAAACACGACTATTACCTCCCCTTGCAATAGTGTTGTAGGCTCTTCGAGGGTGTTTTGACCAAGCATTTTGATTTTACACATGTACAGATAATTTCCCCCACGTAACAAAACTTCTAGGTTGAATCGGTCGAATTATGCATATTGCAGGTCCCTTTGCGATCCAAATTTTCGCCGCATGTTATGTCTGTTTTACGAGCCAGACAAGGAGAGCAATAGAAATAAAATGGCAACCATTGATGCAGTATTTATCACTTGATATAAGGAATCACAAAGCCCAAAAGAAAGAAAGAAGTTAAACTATTGACATTTAATGAGCATCCATGTAACTGGGATACCCATTTTGATCAAATGATAACTAAGGCTAGCTCTAGTTTTACAGATATTCATCACAAGAGTTAACTTTACTATTTGATAGCCTTGTTATGTCTCTGTTTATGTATGCCATTGAGGTCTGGGCATGTGCCTATGACCGGAAATACCTTTCCCAGATAGATAAGTTCATTAAGAGCGCACTCAAATATGGTTATACAAATAAGCGACCATCTATTGCGGAATTAATAAGAACTAAGAATACCAAGTTATGGAGCAAGGTTATAGCCCAAAATCATTGCCTGAACGATCTACTTCCCCCAAAGAAAACACGCGTTCTCATTAGTATTGAATTGCACACTTCTCACGTCTGCCTGAGAGTATATTTCAATAAAGATCTAAAGATCTTTATTATTATCACGATCTGACTTCACTGTATGAGGTTCTCTGATTGGGCTGAAAAAAGACGATTGCGGAAATTTCCGCCCAATGAGAAGATCAGAATTTAATTAGCTCTGGAATTCGTCCGCTAAAAGTACGTTCCCAGGGGCTCTTCTCGCCTTACTTGAAAACTTTACGCCAGTCCCGATTCTTCTTCCGTCTCGACTGACTGCCCCTGGGTATCCGAGGATGCAGTGTATGGGGCTAATCGAAGTGCTGATAAATTAACTGTGTTTTGGTCTTATGTACCATTTCCTTAAGGAACCAACATTTGAACTTGACTGACTTGCTCAACTTCATTGCCTTTAGGATCTTATACTTCGCTCTAATCTTGGCTGTCGAAGCAGCCACTCCGCTGTGTCCCCGTTGATGCACTTGCCTTGTTATTTAACATTGAGATCCAATAATCACTTGGAAGAAGCACGGGGTGCCTAGTTTCAAATGATACAACTGCTTGATAAACTCTTCCTCCAACTCTGAACACACTGTCCGTCAACAAACGGATTCAAACTCCTGAATTCCCCTTTCTTGATTCGGCTGTGCAAGGACTTCTGGGGTTCCTAGATCCAGAAGCGTTCAGCCTTTTCTAATTTCTCTGGCCCTTCTTTTCCCGTTTGGGTGTGTCTTTTTAAGCGTATCTTGTTGGCCAGCCTTTGAATACGGGCCGTCACTCTAACCAGATTTTTTCAACTTGAAAAATGTTTCGGGCCGATGGCTTAATCTATCTTCTTTACTTTAAAAACTGTCTTCTTTTGTTGAATCTCCAAATGTTCCTCCAAAACAGGTTTTGCTACCTCTTGTGGCCAAGCTCGTCTGGCTTTTGCAAAAACCCCGGTCCAATGCTCCATCTCCCGTTCAGATCTCATACATAATATAAATTCCTCTAGAAATGTCATCAGCGACATTTTTCTCCACCCGGGATGTATTTCCATTTACTAGGGTCAGAGTTAATTTGAATTTCTCCAACTCGCGCAGACACGAATGGCTTGGAATTGCGTGACGGATTCTGTATCCAGGCAAGAATTATTGTGCAGTCGACGTTGAAAGTCAGTGTTTCGGCTTGGTTCGAAGGAATGGGTATTCGAAGGACCTTCTCAGCAACATTTCCTCTGAACACGGCCGATTTCTGCTGGCTTCTTACTCTGCATATGGTCTTCAAGTAATTTGTTTGAAATCCAACCTTTAACCTTGAAGCCAGCAGAATAATATCAAGATCCTTTCGCCTCGGTGACTGTGTTGACGGAGTCACAATGTCATCCATATATGTGTTCTTCTAGAGAACTTCTGCTGCTTCTGGATAGGCGGACTTGTTTTCTTTAGCGGTTTTCGTTAGAGCGGTTTGTGCCATTACTGAAACAGGCTTGTCGCCAAACGTTAGCACCGTTTTGGCGTAAGCATCAGGTTCTCTATGGGTTCCTAACTTTGGCCATAAGAATCGGTGGACAAACTAAAATTGAACTGGAATCAATATTCTATGATACATCTTGGAGATGTCCGAGTACGGCAACTTCCTTTTCTCTACACATTAGCAGCACACCAAATAAGCTGTTCAGTAGGTCTGGGCCTTTCATCCAGTAGTCATTGAGCTTGTGACCTTGAAAGACAGACGAAGAGTTGAACACTATTCCTACGGGTGTACTTTTCTTTTCCACTCTCAAAACTCCATGGTGTGGAATGTAGTGGACTGGACCCTCGAAATTTTCCAAATCTTCTTGCGGCAGCTTTCTGCAGAAGTTCACCTCGAGCGTTTCTTTCATTTGTTTGTCATAGGACTCGCCTTGATCTGGACTAGACTTCAGGCGACGCTCTGCTCCTTCCTTTAATGCCAGCGACTTATTGTCAGGAAGAAGGTTCCGATCCCTTTTTCATGGATATGGAATCATCCACTGAGCTCCAACTTTCTACCTGACTCAGCTTATCAGCGTCACATATGCATGTACAAGTACAAGGAAAGATTACGTTTTTGTAAACGTTGGCCAGGTAGCACTTATATTTGAACAGACTTAACTCATTAGAGTGTAATGTGAAGTGCTAAGTTCTTACCCCATATGAACCATGTGAGCGTTAGCCCTACTGATGGAAATGGGCCCACACAAGGACAGAGAAAAACTCTGACCGGGGTGGGAACTGAACCCACGACCTTCGGGTTAGATCACCGCTGCTCTACCGACTGAGCTACAAGGTCAGACCCGGAACTCCCACCCCGGTCAGTCTTTTCACATAGGCATGGTTTAACTAGAACTCCCATGGTCTCTGTTGTACAGAAGTCTGTTAGGTCAACTGGCGTTGAGTACTTAACAAAGAGTATTCGACTGCTTGACGGAAGCGTTTCAGTGGAACCTCCGAACATCACCCACCCAAGGGGCGTCTTTCTAGCATCGAGTTGTCCAACTTGCTACGTTTGACCCGTATGAATATGAGCGTGGTCTATTCCAAACCAGAATGTCAATCAGCCATTTTCCTCTTTGGATCTTTTCGTTTGGTACACAAAGGAGGCCAGCAAGCTTTGACTTTCTAACTGCGGTAATATCATCGCCAATACTTGGGATTCCAATGACCCTTACCGAATACTTCCGGGTGTCGTCCAAAGCATTCACTGGGACTCGATAGTCCTTCGTTTTCGTTCTTTCCTCTTTACCTCCAAGTTTAGTTATGGTTACTGATGCATCCCTCCCCTTCAGCCCTAACACTTCAGTTGTGTCGTTGCGAATCAAACTGACTTCTGCTCCGGTATCAAGAAGAATATTGCCACGTTTGTAGACTCCGTTTTGGCCACAAATGTTCGCGGAAATTACAGGCAGAGGTGCTCCCTGACTTTCCGTAAATGCTTCTCTTCCCGCTCTGATCGCATTACTCTTATGCAAAAGCGGATGATGGAAGTGTTGGCTCTGTTCTCCTCTCTCCGTCTTTGCAGAGCGTTGCTTACTGCTGCAATTTTCCAATCTGCAGCTGTGCTCTCTGTCGGCTCTCAATAAACAACCGAAACAGACGTGATTCTCTTTGGCGGTTTTGATTCTTTCGTCTACGCCCATTGTAGCATTCAGCGAACATTGATCTGGTCAGTAAGCAGATGTATGACATAACCAACATTTATGTCATTTTGAATTACCTCTGTCGCTCCAGATCTCTAGTCCAAACCTTGCGGTCGTCTGCACACATCTCTTGTTCAATAATAGACAGCAAGTGACTGTTGTTCATGTCACCGGGAACACCTACGTCCTTTTACGTGATATAACACCTTTTGACTAAATGCACCAAATCAAAAAATCCTGCATCTTCGCCATTTTGCAGCGCACCAAACTATATATTGAGTTATCCTGTCTGAAACAAATCTAGGATTTCCATGTATAGAGCCTTGTAATCTGTCCCAATGCCTCTTATCAAATCAAGGGGCTTTTCTTGGAGACATAACCGCAGGAAGGTGATTGCGTCTCGATTTGAGTACTTAGCTTCGATTGCGTGTTTAAAATCCGCTTTAAAAATAAAATACTCTCTGACATCTTCGGAAAACTTAGGCAACTTCGGTTTTTCAATTTTGAAATGACAGGAACTACCACTGGGAATTGCTGATTGAAGACTGTCATTATTAACACTTGCATGGGTGTCGGAATTAATAACCACAGGAACTGTGGTATGGGCTTCACCGCTCTCAATAGAACCGTGACCGAAAGGCAAGTTTTGCTCTGATAACTGAATAGTTGAGGTTCCTATCTCCTGTTCTTTCCCCTTTTCTTTCAATTTCGTTTTCGTCTCAACCAAACTATCCTAATACAATTTGCCTTTATTTCTTGCCTTAAAAATTTTTCTTGACATTCAGACATCCAGTTCTCAGCCTCTTCAAACTGTTCATCATCGTCAATCATTTTGGTGTATTCTTAATGCTCCGTCACTAAATTGCCATATGCATCTTTGACTTCGTTTAGAGAATCTCTTGCCTCAATTCTGGTCTTTCAACTCTTCAAGTAGGCTTGTTAACTTTTTGCAACATCTTGTAAGAGCTGCTTTCGCGTTCCTTCGTATCTTATTCACTTCCTTTAATTCTGTTTCCATTGTTTCACATCACACCACGTGCGCCCAGAACCAATTCTCCCTCGGCCCAACAGTTGAAAAGAAATCGAATGCAATGATCCGGGGAAAAATGGTTAATAATCCACTGGATTACGCAAATCGTATAACTCTTAACTTCTTTTTAGTCGATCTCCAAGGGAAAATATTACATAATTTCGGTGTCTATGAACTTCAATAAAATACCGACTACAGCACTTAATTTCAACAGATCTCATATCATCGATTACTTACTTCTGTGACGATATCCAGTGGATTATAAACAGTCCACAAATTTCGGTACCACAGGTACCACAGGTTAGCATAGATCCATTGGCAAAGCGTGCCAGAAAAAGTGAACTTTTCTCGTGTTATCCGGTCTTAATAATATTAATAATCTCTGAGGTATTAAGGTAATCAAATGTCAATCAAGAAATCAATTAACAGAATCAAATAATCTACTTTTTAACAAAGCAATGAGGTAAATACGTATATGTATAAGCAACTAAATCGCGACATCCACAAAAAAGTCCAAAGTCAGAGCGAATAGTGATGTAAGATAGTTCACGTCCCTTTTGACGGTTGCATTTGAAGCGTTCTGATTGGCGGATTGAAATTTTTGCGGAAATTCAAATTTGAGCGGGGAATTCAAACGTACGTTAGGCGGAAAATGCAAAATTCAACGACATGCGACACCTCCCTTTCTGCAGACCGTCAGGAAACAGGTTGGGGTGTTTTGCGTATGGACAGCACTAATACTTTGAATCATCATCCATCTACGTGGGATTGATATGACTTCTTTTCGAAGTGATATTGAAGATTCTGTTTCACTCTAACATCAGGATGATATTCATGTAGTCGTGAATAATTATGATGAGGTCTTATGGTCACTACTGGACAAGTACACTCCTGTGAAAGAACGAGTTATCATTGTCCGTCCATCTGCGTCCTGGTATACAGTTGAAGGCACTGCTGAGAAACAGAAACGAAAACGACTTGGACGTAATAAATGGCGAGCATCGAGACTCCCTGCTGACCGTGAAGAGTGTGTACACCAATATAGCGTTGTAATCAATCTGATCAAGTCACTTAAGTCAGAGTACTGTTCGTCTGTTATTAAAGAAAACACTGCTAATCAAAAGTTTTGTTCAAAACTGTTCAAAAGCTACTTCAGAAGCCAACTGTTAATTACACTGCATAATGATCTCCTTCTTAAAAAGAACGCTCTTTTTGACTCGGTCGAATGTGTTACTGAAGAGATACTCATTATGTCTCCGACTAAATTTTCAACTTTTACTGAGTTGAACATCGTCAACCTCTCTCTTTGCGATGGCTGCATACCTACGTGTCTGAAATATGCAGTATTGTCACCTCTGCTCAAGAAACCTAATGCGGACGTTTTACAATTCAAGAACTTTAGACGTATCTCGAATTTGAAAGCCCTATCGAAAATTATTGAGAAAAGTGTTGCTCTCCAGTTAAACAACTATCTGATGAACAATAACCTGCATGAGAACTTTCAGTCAGCCTATAAAGTTCATCATTCTACTGAAACTGTCATGGTGAAGGTGCACGAGGATATTCTACATGCAAATGACGGTAATGAAGCCGTTGTACTACTTATGTTAGATTTATCTGCTGCGTTTGATACTGTGTCTCATGAAATACTACTGGATAGGCTATCTCGACGTAATGGTATTACAGGGTCTGTATAAGTATGGTTCGCATCCTACCTATCATCTCGCCCACAATAAATTCAAATTGAATGTTCAAGATCTTCACGTGGCCTTAATTGCGATGTACCCCGGGGGTCTGTCCTTGGGCCTTTGCTATATGTTTTGTACACGTCACCGGTGGCTGATATCATAAAGAGACAATCTTACGTATCATCTCTATGCTGATGACACTCAGCTCTATGTGTCATTTCAAATAGGAAGTGATGATCTTCTCTCCTCAGCAAAATCCAGTATTGAAATGTGAGTACAGGAAATCAATAATTGGATGATTCTTAATGGTCTTAAGCGAAATGAGGAGAAAACTGAGTTGCTTTTACTCAGTTCACGTTATCAGCCTAGCCCTTCATTTGGAGGTGAAACTATTCAACCGTCCTCTTCTGCCTCGTAATCTTGGAGTGATACTCGATCCCAGTGTTGATATGGAAGACCAGATATGCAAGAAATGTCATTTCCATTTAACTAATATTAGTAAGATAAGATCATGTTTGGATCGTGACTCTACTGAGACAATTATTCATTCTTTTGTGACTACCACCTCGGATTACTGTAATGCGATTTTATATGGATTACCTAAAGTTCTCTTAAACCGCCTACAACTAGTTCAGAAAAGAGCAGCGCGCATCGTAACATCCACCAAGAAGTATGGACATATAACACCCAGCTCAATAGACTTACAATGGTTGCCTGTCGATTACCGTATTATACATAAAATCTTTTTGTTAGTATATAATGCTATCAATGGTTTTTCACCAAGTTATAAACCCAATTTGCTCAGTTTCTGTAGTAGCTTCTACTCTTTGCGTTCTTGCACGAATGAGTTACTTCCAGTCCCGAGATCTATGCTGAAGTCTTATGGTGATCGACGATTTTCTATTGCAGGACTAATTTATGGAATAGCATACCTGCATCTTTAAGAAATGCCGATTCCTTGAATTCTTTTAAAAAACATTTAAAGACATATTTATTTCACAAAGCCTTTTCTTGATTTATAAATAGATTTGTGTCTAATTTTTATGCTTACATTTTTCGTGATATTGTAAAGCGCCTAGAACAGTTAATGATATAGACGGTATATAAATAAAGTTTATGATTATTATTTTTATTGGTGGGTAGGGAGATTGATTGACAGGCGTGGGAATTGTCAGAAAGGGGCTTGGTCCGTTCTCATTGTCATCGTCATCGTTCCAAACGGGGAACCCATTTTCGGCGTTTAGAACGTTGCCTTAGGAGTTCGAACACGTTTAAGGCCTTGTAAGCGTTTTTAGGCCTTTTGAGCGTTTTTTGAGGCGTTCAAAAGCGTTTAAGGCGTTTTTTAAGGCGTTTAGAGCGTTTCTTTATACGTTCCAACGCGTTTAAGGCATTTATTGGGGGGAACCCGTTTACGTTCCTTAGAGCGTTTCTTAAAGCGCTCGAAAGCATTTAAGGCATTTTTAAATGTTTTAAAGGCTTTAGGCCTTCGAACACTTTTAAGGCGTTTCTAGGCATTTTCTAAGGGAAACGCATTTTACGCCTTTAGAGCGTTCCTTTAAGCGTTCAAAAGCGTTTAAAGCGTTTTAAAATGTCTTTTAGGCGTTTTGGAACGTTTCTTTAGGTGTTCGAACACGTTTAAGGCTTT
This sequence comes from Montipora capitata, assembly GCA_949126865.1. Taxonomy (NCBI): domain Eukaryota; kingdom Metazoa; phylum Cnidaria; class Anthozoa; order Scleractinia; family Acroporidae; genus Montipora; species Montipora capitata. Next base: position 17,369,687 of record OX421457.1, on the reverse strand, counting down.
TGGAAGCGTTTTCTAAGGGGATCCCGTTTTAGGCCTTTTGAGCGTTTGTTTAGGCATTGGAAACGTTTAAGCTGTTTTTTAGTCAATTGAAGCCCCAGACCCCGCCTGGCCCAAAAAAACAGAAAAGAGCCTGGAATTGAAACAGTACAAAAGATGTACAAAAAAGTATTTATAAAAAGTGCCTCAGAGTTATGGTGCCCACAACTTTTAAGTTCCGTGAAAAAATCCAGGGACGATGTGTCCGCAAAAATTTCTGCCTCCTTATCGCAAGATCCCACCAGATCTTCACGTTGGTATTGACTGGCCACCCGAGCCAACGCCACCTTAATATATAGATTTAGCCAAGCCTAAAAGCGCAGCTCCCTGGATATTTATTCTTACTGCCTGTAGGGTTAATGAAAATGAAAGGTTTCAAATTGTCCGCCTTTTGATGTTTCCGGTTACTGCTTTAATAATTAAATCACTTTCTTTGCTTTCTTCTAAAAAAAATTCATTGCCTAACTAGTGAAGTTTCACGGTAAATTTTACGCTAAAAACCGATATCGCATGAGTCACGAGGCCATGAGTACGATATCGGTTTTTCGAGTGAAATTTACTTGAGAATTTACCAGTTTGGCAATGAATTTTTCTTGAACAGCATGAGTTTTAAAAGAAAGCCAGCACACCCTCAGCGAGCGAATGGAAAAGGTAAAAAGCCATTTCAATAGCCAGCGAACAGGAATCACGCTAAAATTAGAAGCCATAAAAAAACTTTGTCAGTTTAAGGCCAAAAGAGGGGTTTTTACCAATGTACTTTATTCCACTTTATCTCTGAAAACGAGATCATTCAAATTTTGATGTATTTCATTGAAACACGCAATCTTAGCTTGGAACAAGAATAGGCAAAATACGGAATGCAACCAAGAAAGAACGAAATTCAAACAAGACCCGCTCCAACACTTGAATAACGTTAACGTGCTTTAAACAAACTTCTGAAAACACAAGCTAGTGAAATTTGTCTCTAATTTTACGAGAACTCATTACGATAACATGTTTATCAGATACGGGTAAAAATTTGCTGTCACTGTCTACGCACATCGAAAACCAGTTGGGCAAACGGATGTAAAAAGCACTTGTTCGATGGCATTTTAGAACAAAACAAACAAACAAAAAGAGCTCTTGACACCTCATTATAGAAATGATCGTTTCTCTTATTATTGGGTTATAGTAACAACCACGGCTGCAGTAACATAGTAACAACAACTTCATAGTAACAACCACGGCTGCAGCCTGGCACTGATTTTGAATCAAATGTTGAATGATATGTTAAAACCGTTTACTCAACCCATCAGTCAACATCGTTGAACAAAATTGAAGAGATGTTGAAGCAAATATTAGAGCCGTTTGTCCGGTCCTGAAGGGGAAATGTCACTAACTTAGAAAAAGCCCACTTTAACTGTGAGTAGATGCACAAGTCTTTAAAATAATTTTACTAGACTTTTTGAGTCTGTGTACTAATTTTGCTGATGCACGTGCACGTTCTCACGAGTTTTATTGTTAGCTCTATTGTGTCTACCTAGTTAAATAAACTGTTTACTTACTTACCTGCTTACTTTCACACTTTTGTAGCTTCAAAATCCACTGAAGTGGGCCAGGAATGTCGTTCACGTGTTGGAGATCGTATTTCCAGATTTCACATCCTCTGTTGGCCCAGCGTGTTAGGAAGATATGTGACCTTGGGGGATTCTAAATCCTCTTTCGAACTAATTGAAGTGGAAGTTTACTCTGCTCAAAGAGGTATTTAAAACTACGAAATGAAAAACTTGTATTTCCACTGATTTACTTATTCTGGCTTTCTGCCTTTCGTCACCCAAATGTAATTCGGCAACCTATGCAACACCTTCTGGAGAATCATTTTCCTCGTACGACCAAGAGTTCAACTTCCTTAAAAGAAATGCTCATGATTAATTTAATTCAGACTAATTCAGCTTAAACCAACTTTGTTAGACGACGATAATAAAGATTCGATTAGAAGTTGCTTTACTGTTGAATTTAATTGCTTCACGGCATCATTGACTTTATCGGCATTAAATAATGTGTCTCGTAAAACACAGTCCTAGTTTACCAGCCTTTGCAGTGAATAAATTATAACGTTGTTTTGGATTTTTGTTGGAGCACTAACACAACGTTTACGAGGCTCCAAGAGGTTTTTAGCGGGACAAGCTATTATAAAAACTGTGGTATCCATATACAAGTAACAACGAGGCAAACAATTGCAAGCAGTTTGCGATGGTTCAATCGCAAGCACTGTCACTTTTTGAGATTGTGTTTGCGATTCAGTTTCCCATATACCTAATTGTTTAATCAACTCAAGACATGGAGAAAGAATGGCACGATAATAAAAGTGGCCCTGGTTAACAGACGGTTTTTGCGATGGTGTTGTGCCGCGCCATCGCTTTGAAGACCTCCAATTTTGCTCTTCATGCCGCTGTGCAGGAATGGCGCACTCGCCTCCCACCAATGTGGCCCTGGTTCGATTCCTAGACTTGGCGTCACATGTGGGTTGAGTTTGTTGGTTCTCTACCCTGCTCCGAGAGGTTTTTCTGCGGGTACGCCGGTTCTCCCCCCCTCCTCAAAAGCCAAAATTTGATTTGATTTGCGTTAACTTGTTAATTTCAATTTACATTGTCCTTGATTAGTGCTCTATCGCGCTAGAGGATTAGACACTTAAATAAAGCTCCTTTCCTTTCCTTTGCTTTCTTCAAAGCATTCGCGTTTTTACTCTTGTCTTTCTAGTTCCTAGATTTTCTTTCACATATGGTATGGTACTCCCTTATGATATTCATTAAATTAATGAGTATTCTCCTTATTGTCACAATCGTAATCGAACGCCATTTTTATACTTGCGTCTGATTCATCAAAACGTATCACATTCGCAAAAAGTCTTGCCAATCGGAAACAGTTTACGATTTGTGTTGCTAGTCGTCGCAAACAAGACGTTAAGATAGTTTTCTATCTCTTGCGTCTGGCGATCATAAGCGATTGGTCGGGTATGAACGCAACGCGAAGGATGTTTCCATTTACGCAAACTGTTACCGACCAAGCTATCGGAATGTGTGATTGTTTGCGACGGAGTTACGCGCATATGGAAACTAGGCTGAAGCCATACACTCAAACTGGTTGCGGCAGCTGATGAATCCAAACGTCTCATAAACCTTCTTTGACTTGGCCCATTAAGTTTCAATAAGAACAAACTGCATAACGCATTATAAAATTGACGCTTCACCTTTTACAGCAAAGATAATTTGAAGTGATCATTAGTCAATTACAGATGAATTTCAATTCAAATATACAACTGAACTGACCAGGAACTAATGAATTTGATCGACATTTGAACCACAAGAAATACCCTAATCAATGAGATAAAATTTCTTACTGCCAACGTGTTCATCTAAGGCTGGCTTAATCACAGATAAACAGAGACACTTTTTGCAATGCATGTCTGATCGACCAGTTGTTAAGATTTCAAAATGATCCCATTTTATTCTATGGTTCAGTGGCTGAGAAAACATGATTGGCAATTGTAGATTCGTGACAATTTGGTGTTTGATAAAACCAAATTTTCCTTTTTCACATTCCCACCAAAGCAGCACCACAGTTTCTTTAGAATCTAGAAATTTGTTTACATGGTAGAGTAATATGGTAACTTCTTAAATGTCGACGGCGTGGAGTCATTTGATCACCTATAAAAATGAACCTATGATGAGGCATTTCAACGACTTTTGAATAATAAATAAATAAATAAATAAATAAATAAATAAATAAATAAATAAAGAACTAAATAAAATCAAATTTCCAGCGATTTGCCCCGGGGGGGGGGGGGGGGAGAACCATGCATAACAATAGCATGATATGTTACATTTCCCAATCTTTCGGCAGCATTCCAACTTACTCAAGGTAATTACAGGTCGGTAACTGAATAATGATCACTTGTGATGATGTATGTTATAACATACGAAACGTTAAATTTGTAAAACGTTATGCAGTTGAAGCAAATGTTTGTAACCGCTGTTTGTGGCTTATTCGTATTGAATCCAAACATGTGACGGGAAAGAAGTATGTGACATAGAATCATAGAAATTCGGGGAAAATGTTAGAACTGCTAACTCGAAACCTAACTCGGTGACCTTCAAAAGATATCTGGTGGAAAGTTTCCAACGTTGTTTTCATAAACAATGCAAGTTCTACTAGATTGATTTTTCTCATTAGGTAAGAGAATTTAATAGAATGCTCTAAATAAGAAAAAATACTAAGTCACCACATTACTTTTAAAGATATTTTATCAAAAACTGACGGTGTTGTACCGTTGCAATGGCAACAAAGGGGACACTTGGAAACCACAGGCAGAGCAATTTCAGTGTAAGGGAAAGCCAGCAGCTTTCGTTAAAACAATGGTTTGCTGGGGGTGCTCAGTCTTGCTGGCTCAGAAAACCTGGTTGTGGTCATTGTTTTTTAAGGTTTTCCAAGCCAACATAGCCGACAAATATACAAGGATTTGGATCGAAATCCTGAGAGAAAGACTTAAGAAGATAAAAAGCCTTATCTTATATTATTGCCATTGTGGGTTGCTTACTTCCTGTGTGGTTTATTTTCCGGATTCAATACGATTTCAACCATTTTCAATTCCCCAGTTGACAACACAGGAATTAAAAGATGGCTCAAATTGTGTTGAATCTGGAAAATATTCCCACAGGAAGGAAGCTTCCCCTCACACTGAACCTGGGTTGCCTGCGAAGAAACAGCCTGACAAAAGTAGGACACTGTGACTCCACCAAACTTCCCCAAATACGGCAACGGAACTTGTAACGACTGAACATCGTGGCCAATATCTGCTATCTGGAAGTAGCCACATTGGTTGTTAAACGTTTGTTGTCATAAATTAGACATATGTTAAATCCACTCATCGTGTTAATACAATCCCATAATGTTTTAGGTTGTCAGATCCAGGCAGTTGGCTGGTTCATTGTTGGCAGTTCTCCAGACGACGTCTTCTTAGCTTCCTCATCCAGAGATGGTAACGGACCTGGAAAGAGTCGACTGAACGGAAATGGTGCATGGTTACCAAGCACTAACAGAAATGCCAGCGACTTCTTACAAATGGACCTTGGTTATGAATTCTTTATTTGCGCCATAGCAACTCAAGGAAACCCAGCTGCTGATCAATGGACAACAAAATACAAGATACATACATCGTTGGACAACATTACCTGGATGATCTACAAAGAGAATGGGAAAGAAAAGGTTTGTAATTGAGTTTTCATTTTCAAACACCGTTTATTTTTTATTTTCTTTTGGAATGGAAGACTTATTCTCACCGTGCCAGTATCATTGGTGCCACTTAACGCTCTGTTAAGTTCTCTTGCTCTCTCTCTCTCTCTCTTGCTAAATGGCTTGAGGAAAAACTTAAATCACTTTCTGTAAATGAGTATACAATCGCTGATGCCCTTACTTTTAGCTGGTGATATTCTTTCCTATTCTATCAATGACAAAGAAATATTGGTCTCCTACGACGTCTCCGCCCTTTTCACCAATTTGCTTTTGGATGAGACTATTAAGATCTTGGTCAACAAAGCGTCCGATAATTTGCACAAAGAACAGCTTATCAAGCTAATTGAAGTAGCCACAACCAATGAACACTCCCCTTAGCCCTCTAATGGCCAATGTCTTCATGTGTCATCTTGAAGAAAAGCTCACACGCGATCGTTTGATACCTGATACGCACAAGAGGTATTTTGATGCCTAGCGCTGATGCTGCTGCGGAGTTTATAACTACACTAAATGGCTACATCCCATATTTTACGATGAAGATTACCGTGGAAAATAAAATCCTTTTTATTGACATTGACATTGCTAAGAATGGAACTAAACTTGAAACTCAAGTGTACAGAAAATCAACAAACACTCGGTTGCTTTTATACTTTCACTGTCATACTGATAAACACTACAAAGTCTCTTTGTTAAAGACAATGTTACATCGTGCCTATGCCCTATTTTCTATTGTTGAGGCCTTTAATACAGAATGTGACAAATTGCGTTTAATTAATACCAACTTTATTCATTCAATACAATGAAAGGGAGAGATACCAGAGGTTATCTCTATACGAGGGTATCCGCCCGGGTGTTATTGATCCAGATTTTAATGAAGGAGTAAAACCGGAGTACCCGGAGAAAAACCCTCGGAGTCAGATTGAGATTAACTGAAACTCATACGACCCCCCAAGCCAGGGTTGAACCTAGGTCGCAGAGGTGGGAGATGCGCTTGATGACCTCTAAGCCATGGCGTTCTGCATTCAGTCGCCTTGACTATCATGTGGGCCAATTTAATTTTACTATTAACAACTTCATTTTTAGTGACCTCTTTGGTGAGCTGCAAGATGCCTTGGTAAAGACGTGAAAAGTCCTTGAGGCGTTGAATCATCATTGTTTTTCAACCTAAGCCTCACATCCCGCTACGCTGAGCGCCGTGCAAGTCGATCCAAGTTTTAAGCTTTTCATGAGAACAATCTTTTGCTCTTCCTCTTATCACCAAAAATTGAAAAATTAAACGAGACTTACCTGTAAGTTGAAGTTTGATTGGAATTCTATTCTTAACTGCACCAAGGGATCCCATGAGATTTCAAAACCAAGACAGTCACATGAGGAACAAACAGTAAATGATGTAATACTAGAGTCACTTTATTAACTGAAACGCAGTAACCCAAACATATTAGCATAACAAGTAACAACTGAACATCTTGCCTGCAAGAAAGACCATGAGGAATAGAGCAAATGAATGCTTGAGTTACTACAAGCTATGTATCAAGTAAACATAACACACCATATGCAGGTGTACATAACATTAAAGGAATGTTAAGAAAAGCAAAAGTCTCTTTCTATAAATATTTTGTTAAGAATTGGCAGCACAAACAGACATTTGCCAACAAGTCCAATTGCAAGACTAACCAATCTTGAGAATAGCCGAAGCAAATGTGGAGGGTTCCACAGGTTTGTCATAAAACTTGTAAAAGCATCTTGATGATAACCACCCAGCAGTTTTCAAGATTTCTTGGATTGGAACAGAGGCTGTTTTAGCTCCTGAAGTAGCTGCAGCGCGTGTACTGTGTGGCTTAAATATTATTGTGTCTATCCCAGCGGAAGTCATGACAGTGCGAACCCACCTGGAAAGAGTCTCTCTGGACACCCGTTTGTATGGCTTAGTAAAGCTGACAAAAAGGTTAGTTTCTGTACTCCTGAGTGGCTTTGTCCTCTTGAGATATTCTTTTAAGCAAGCACAAACACAAAGGGATGTGTTGGCTGGGTATGCTCTCAAAACAACTGTGGGGGCTTTGTAGCCTGGCATGCTCTGTTTAATATGGGCGGTAAGCAGGAACTCGTAACCATCACGAACTTCTTTCATACAGCCTGGTCCAATATCGAGGATGTGAAGACTCTGTCCTCTTTGGGCAGACACCAGAGCTATCAACATAACCAGCTTAAAGGGCCAGCATTTTGAGATCAAGCTTATCCACAGTGTTGATGGAAGCCACATAAGTTAACACTGGTTGAACGTCCCAAGTTGACTGGTAGCGTGGAGTGAGTGGTGAACCTTTGTATATACCTTTCATAAACCTACAATAGAAACAAGTGGGTGACAACCAATGGTATGCCTGTCTTCGGAGAGGGTAATTGCCGATATTGCACTCCGAGCAGTGTTAATAGTAGTGTAACTCAATCCCTTCTCGCGGAGGTTGACCAAGAAGTCCAATACTGTTGTTAAAGGTGGATTGTAGGCATCAACCTGTTGTTCACAACAAAAGTCAATCCACTGCTTGATGTACGGTTTATATTGTTTCTGCGTCCCATTTGATCATGATTGCAAAATGATTGCAGTGTTAATAGTAGTGTAACTCAATCCCTTCTCGTGGAGGTTGACCAAGAAGTCCAATACTGTTGTTAAAGGTGGATTATAGGGATCAACCTGTTGTTCACAACAAAAGTCAATCCATTGCTTGATGTACGGTTTATATTGTTTCTGCGTCCCATTTGATCATGATTGCAAAATGATTGTTGCAGCCTTCTCTGATATGTTGCCCTGCTGGAGGCTTTTCCCGAGACCTTGCAAGCCATCAACTGTGTCAACGTTAGCTACTTGTGAACAGGGTGTAGAGCGTTGTTGTGAGGTTGTGTTAAGAGAAGGTTCAGCTGAGGCAGGAACACTGGGTTGTCTACTAATAGGTGAAGGAGCGTTGTAAACTAAGGTTGTGTCTGCCAAAAGGGGACTAGGATTACTCCCGTAGCTTGGTCCTGCTCTATTTTCTGCAGACAAGTTGCTATCTGGCTGAAAGGGGGAAAAGCATAAAAATAAATATTTTCCCCATTGCATGAATAATGCATTTACTTGTTTCACGTCAGGGTCTGGTTTCCATGACACATACGTAGGGATTTTAAAATTAAGTCGGGAGGCAAAAAGGTCTATTTCAAAGGGGCCCCACATTTCATTAATGTGATCAAATACTTCTGGATGTAGAGACCATTCAGTGGAAGTGCTGAATACTCTAGATTCAGAGTCAGCTTCCATATTCATGGAGCCTGGTATGTGGCAGGAACTGAGCCAAATTTCCCTCTCAATGCACCACAGCCAAATTTGCCGGGCTATGTTGTTGCAATCCGCAGATTTGATACCTCCCATTGCATTGATAGTTAATGTGAAACCCTTGCTCCTCCAAGCTCCAAGGGCACCAGTTTTCTGTTCCCCATAAACTGCCCCCAGCCCTTAGTTGAGGCATCTGTTGTCAGGGTCATGTCAGGATTAGGCTAAACAATCTTCTTAAAAGAAGAGTCCACATTATTTATCCACCGAGACAAGTCTGCTTTGGCATCCTTGGACAAGTATAATGGTGCATCATAATTACCCTTTCTTGCCTGCAGTGTAAGAACCTTATTCTTTTCTAGATTCCTGTAATACAATTCTCCAAACTGCACTGCAGGTAGACTTGAAACTATCAAGCCAATGACTTGGACAGTTTCTCTGATTGTCATCTCAGTTTTGAGTAACAAAGTCTGACAAGTTCTACGGACATGTGCAGCTTTGGTAGGAGGAAGTCTAATTGTCATAAGAATACTGTTCAGTAAAAACCCAAGAAATCTATTTCTTGTGTAGGAATAAAAACTGATTTCACTGGATGAATTACAAATCCCAGCTTTTGGAATGCGTCCACCGTGTCCTGGACATTCCTCTGACAAGCAGTGTACTCATATCCTAACAAGAATGAGTCATCTATGTGCCCCGTGCAAATATGGCCCATTGATCTGATACGGGAGTAAACAGGTTTTAAGATTTTTGTGAACAGTCTAGGGGCACAAGCAAGGCCATTGGGTAGGCACGTGTATTCATAGTAACTCCCTTTCCATTCAAATTTTAAATATTTCCTGTCCTCCTTAGCAACAGGGACAGAATAATATGCGTCTTTAAGATCAACCGAGGACATAAAGCACCCCAGACGCATGACTTTAAGAGCTGTTTGAATAGTTTCCGTTTTAAAATGGTGATATGAAACAAATTCATTAAGGGGTTTGAGATTTAAAATCATTCTCTTGCTGCCATCCTTTTTTGGCCGCACAAATCTAGTTGAGAGGAAGTCCCCTACTGCATCAATGATGATGTCTTCTTTAAGATTGGCGAGCATCGCCGTCTGCGTTTCTGAGGCTTTGGTCAATTGTGCCAAAGTGTCCTTAAGACCTTTGAAAATCACTGTCATGCTGTTCTGTGAGGATTGGTCGACAGCCCCGTGCGAGCTCTGAACATCGGGTTCCAAACCTGGTGTAGTCATTCTAGGTGTTTTCCTACCCAGTGAACTTATTGCAGACCCGATTTTAGGAAAAAACCGAGATCTCGGCAACCGAGCCAGACCACCTTCTCGTATAATGCATCGAAGTTTTTACAAAGAATTTAGAGGTAAGGCGAGATCTCGGAAACTGAGCCAGCGCGGTCAACTGGGCTCATATGAAGAGGCCCTTAATCACTGAATCGTTTACATGCAAAGCTCTGTACGAAAAGCTTCTATTTTTAGGAAAGGCACCTTTCCCTATAGAAGAAAAGAAACTCGTAAAACAAGGTTAAGAAAAAAAAAAGCGATTGAAATACTCGGGGGGGGGGGGGGGGGAGCCGTTATTCATTATTCAGCCCCCGAGGTTTACCTTTTACCCTTCAATGTAACAAGGGTAACTAAACTGACGATGTTCCAATATAAGATCAGCCATCACATCGTACCTACAGATATCTTATTATATAACATGAAGAAAGTACTCTCTGAGATGCCCTTTTTGCCCTTCTGACATTCACACTTCCTCACACCTATTCATTGAATGTACACAAGCTAAATCTTTCTGGGCAAAATTTCAAGACTGGCATAGCTTACATAGTGGAATCAAAGTCCGGTGACGTGTCAAGTTTAAAAGTCTTGTATGGTACATTTCGCTTTCCTCGTTACTGTTTAGCACTAAACCACCTCATTATTATAGAGAAATACTATCGGTTCGTCAACGCCAACAATAACAATAAAGTCAAGTTTAGTGAATGTATACGTTTAGTTGGAGACAAGCAATAGAAAAATGCATATCAATAAAATCAGGAGAACAAAGTAATTTTATCACAAAATGGAGCTTTAAAATCAGGAGAACAGAGTAATTTTATCCCGAGATGGAGCTTTTTATTCAACATTGAGTGTTTTAAAAGTGTATTTTATAATGGTAGTCTTGTAAATAAAGTATATAATATTCATGTAGTGGTATTGTAAGTAGTATTGTTTTAAAATATTTGTATTGTGTAGTGTAAGTGTTATTGCAGCTCATAACATTGAAAAGAAAATACACATGTAAAACGGGGAGGTTAGACTTCTTGCATTGCATCTTAAATGCGACACGACCAAGTCAGACAGTAGGATCAGAAGGCAAAATTACCTGAAGAATATTTTCACTGAGAACTGGTGCAACATTGAACATGAACATTGATTTTATCCTTGGGTTTTGCAGCCGAACTTAAAACAATCGTCTTAAGTATTTTAAGGAGACTCTTTAGGAGTTTTATATCTTTTGGCATACGGACAGGGAGGTAAAACAATGTGGGGTGCATTATTTCAGAGGCTATTTCTAGCATTGAGTCAAGTGAAATTAAAATGTATATGACAGTTTTTTTTTACTCAATCGAAAGATCATGGTTTTCTGAGATAGAAACAATTAGAAAAATTCCATACCGCTTTTCCTTCCATGTATTTTAGCCTTTTAAGACTTGGAATTTTCACTTCGGGTGGGTGCAAAACCGCGCTAGTAAAGAGGCTGGGAATAGCAGAACTGTGACCTCAAAACAAGAACTCAGGAAACTTTATGGATAGATATTTCCTTCTTTTGTTTAATTTCATTATTGCAGCCAAATAAAACGCATCTCAGAAGCAGTTTCAACAACTTCTGGAGTTGAAAATTCGGGCCCTGGAAAAATTTCGTTCCTGGTTTGACGTCACAGTTTTGCTATCCCCAGTCTCCTTACTAGCACGGTTTTGTACCCTACCGGAAGTGGGCTAAAAGCTAAAGGACAGGGAAGAAAAATCGACATGGAATTTCTAATTGCTTTTTGTCTCAGATAACCATAATGTTGCCATTTACTAAAAAAATCATTATCATCGTGATTGTCAACATAAGCTCTAACTTCTTTTGCAGGTATTTCACGGAAATACTGCACGAAGCGACATTGTAAAGCATAATCTTGAGGAGGTTATCATAGCGAGCTTCATCCGCTTTCAGCCAACTGACTTCTTTGGTCATAAAGCATTTAGAGTTGAGCTGTATGGAGTACTTAAATCTCCAGGTAACTCGTGAATCTGTTTCTCTTTGACTTCTGACGGGTTATGTTTTACAAATCCATTTAATTATATGAAAAGACGAAAGTTGAAAAAAATAGTGAACACCATTCGAACAAGTTCTTTGAGTTTGTTTGTTTGTGTGTATATTCAGTAATAAAATTGTACGCTGTAGCAAATTGTAAGGACGGAGGGTGTAAATTGTAGGTTACAGGTTAGGGTTGTGGACAATTGTTTCACCATCTGTGCATAAGGAACCCGCGCCCACAGTGCGCACGGCAGTCAAAACTGTGCTATCCTATCAATCATTTGCCATTTCACTTGTGCATTTCTGTGCGTAAATGACGTTGTTGTCGATCTACCCTGTCGAAAGGATGCCACCAAAGTCTTAACTCAAATAAATACTTTATTAATACAGTTTTGAAAACTTCGTACACTTGATTCGAAATACCAGACTGAATTCGTCTTAAAATAGTTATAAAAGGCCCAAATAACAGTCAACGTTTGAATCGCCCTTCTCCGGCAACCCAGTTTTGTCACCAAAGTTTGTTTACAAAAAAGTTGCCACAAAATATTTAAATGGTTTTCTGGTCCTTTAACTGCGAACCTATTGACGTGACGTCGGATGGCACAGTTTTTCCCGCTCGCTGAATTGTGATTGGTCAATTTAAATTTCAGTAGATCTCGCCGTATGCATAGCATAGCTGAAACAACCAAACCTTTACTAACGCGAACATTAGGCCTAAACACTATGCTTTAGATAATGTCAAAGCCTAAGGCTAGGTTTGGGTCTTTTCAGTTATGGTAAAACAATTGTTACAACCCATACTCGTTCTGGAAGAATGATAAAGAACCCTGAGAGACTGAATCCCCACCCTAGTGTGTAGGACTTAGAGGGTCATTTGACTTTCGTTGTTGTTCCCCCTCTTGTTATCGAATGTTTTGCACGTCGTAGCATTTCACATACATCCCCTTTGTAAATTGATGTGTAGCCGAGTCCAGTCGATTAAAGTTGTGTTACGCTTCAGTGTCTCGTCGTAAATCCTAACACAATAGCGACCCTAAGTAAGGACGACGACGATGGCTACGAGATCGTTATCAAAAAATTATACTTCCCGTCATTGTAATAATATCGCCAATATTCCAAGTCGTTCGGCATGGCAAGTGTGTATCAATATTGCATAAATGAAACTGGTGTGAATGGTGTAGATGTTTGTAGACAACATCGAAAATCATCGTCAGGTTCTCGCGTCCTCCACGTGACCTCAAATTTGGTCATTTCTCGTCTTTGTGAGGACGAGAATGGCTAAGAATTGTGCCAAATTGCAAAACGCACGCGTGCAGGGTTTCCAGAGCCTTTGTTTTGTTCATTGTTGTTGGCATCCTTCAGTCTATAAGACTATGGAGTAGCACCCTGTGATTTGGATGAGGAGCATCGTCTTGAATGGCTAAAGAGACCAATTCTGGAAGAGCAACTTCTGCTGCAAAACTGACAAACAAGGACCGAGGGCTGCTGTGAGGCAGTACAAGCTTGCTTTCTGGCTGCTCATTTTGCTCTGGCTCCATCATTTTCAGTTCGAACTGCCTTCTCCCCACTTTCCAGACCTTGTGAAACAATTTGTTTCCACATAGTTCTGTTGTCCGCAAAAGCTTCCCGTGACTTCGTGTTGATGTTGCAGGCCTTCATATCACACTTGCAGACATCCTTAAAGCGAAGGTGAGACCGACCTGTTCTTTTTGACCCTGTTGCGAGCTCACCATAAAGCAGGCCATCAGCCATCCTGTGGGTATGACCCAGCCAGCGTAGACGGCGTTGATGTAGAAGTGTATACATCGATGGAATCCTTACTCTGGAGAGGACCTCATTGTTTGGCACCTTGTCTTGCCAAGTAATTCCAAGAATTCTCCGAAGACATCTTAGGTGAAAAGCTTGGAGCTTCCGTTCTTGAGTGGAATATGTTGTCCAAGATTCACTGCCATACAATAAAGTGCTCATGACACAGGCCTTGTAAACATTGACGTAAGTGGATTTTTTCAGTTTTTGTTTTCCCAAACTCTCTTGGCGAGTTTGGACAGAGTTGTGAAAGCCAAGCCTATGCGCTTACTGATTTCCACATCCAGAGATAAGGTGTCATTCATTGTAGAGCCTAGATACTGGAACTGATGGACAACTTCTCAGTTTTCCCCATTAATTTTCAGAAGAGGCTGGGCTGGTGTAGCCTGTCCATAACCTGGGTCTTCTTAAGGCTGATTGTAAGGCCAAACTGATCACAGGAATTGGAGAACCTGTCAAGTAGCCTTTCAAGTCCGTCTTCTGAGTGGGAGGCGAAAGCTGAATCGACAACATACAGTAGGTCTCTGATGTTGACTGTCCTCGTCTTTGACTTGGCACTGACGTAATCTCGAGATGTTAAAGAGATGACCGTCAGATCTGGAGTGGAGGTGGACGCCATCAGTTGAAGACTTGAAAGCATGTTTCAAGAGCAGAGAGAAGAAAATACCGAAGAGGATGGGAGCTAACACGCAACCTTGCTTTACACCACTCTTCACTTCAAAGTTGCTGGAGATATCACCATCAAACTGTACAGTGCCTCTCATACCGAGATGAAAGGATTTCACTGTGCTGAGGAGCTTTGGTGGACATCCTATCAGAGGGAGCATACTAAGCACTGTCTCTGCTTACGAGGCCAAAAACCTTGGTCAGGTCTATGAAAGCCAGATAGAGAGGTTGGTTCTGTTCTCTACACTTCTCCTGTATTTGGCGATACAGAGAAAATCATGTCTACAGTTTACCTATGTTATCCACACTGGGATTCTGGGATTCATTAAGCCTATTGTTTTATGGGGTTTTCGTAGCCGTTGTCGTCGTCCTTGCTTAAGCTCCATTATGACCTGCAACCCCAGCCTGCAACCTGCACTTTTCACGCTCTGCCTTCCAAGAGAGATTCTTTTCACGCATTTGAACGCAAGCAACGCTGTTTCGGTAGTTTGTTCGGTAGTACTTTTTGATTCCATTTCAGTTCCCGTTGAGGCACCTATGGTTAATGTGACTGCACAATCGTCGACTAGCATTGCTGCCTTTTGGGAACTTCCAAACCGGTATACAAAAGACAAAGACTTTTTATCGTTTAAATTACTGTACCAATCGCGAACGCCGTTAAGATCTGACAGAAAGAATACACTAACTGTCAAAAAGGGTTTCTCCACGGTCGTCACAGGACTTGAAAAGTTCACAGAATATGAATTTAAAGTGTGGGCCTTCAGTTCGGTGGCAGATGGACCAAAGAGTTCCTCAAAGGTTGCAAGGACGTTGGAAGATGGTAAGAGACTGAAGCTTCTTATCAGACTTATGAACGGGCAATATGGTGAATTATAGCACTGTATTTGAAATTTTGGAGGACCATGGATACTTCTTATCTTTTCTTGTAGTATTCTGTTCAAAAAAGTTTTATTGATGTATTTGGTAATTTAGATATTTGCAAATAGGGAATGCCACAGTGTTTCAGTTGATTAATTATCTGTTTTTCTTTCTGTTTCTAATAAGACATCTTAATTTGGGGTTTTGCTACAAGCAGGCCCGCGGCCCAGTGGCCCGCCGCCACGGCCCGTTACGGCCCAACGACCCGGTGGCCCGGAGGCCCGGGGCCCAGTCCTGATTTTCCACAGTTTTTTTGTCCAGCGGTAAATCCACGTGCATGCACAGATCTGCATTAGGTTTGGGCGTGCAAAATGGACGAAGGTGAGTTTGAATTCGTTTACCATTTTAATAATCATCTCAATCCTTTTCGATCCTTTCTTTAGTTGCATGTTTATTCGTCTGTTTATAGAACCCGATAGAGAGGAAGTCCATTCTCATACGATGTAAGTTATTTTCAAACCACAGTTTGCGATTGAATATTCATAACCTAAATGATGAGATACGTGAACTGCAAATTGTCACTGAGTTGCGTTTGTCAGTTTATCAGGTAATCACATTCTCACTTTGTAATCAGATGATCTTACGGTAATTTTGTGCAATGGCAGGCAACAGTTATGAACGGCGGTAGACTTGCGTTTGCATGCTTAAATTTGTGTAAATCTGAAACTTAAAAGAAAAAAAGATTCGCAGTTCACATATTTCTATTACTTATGATATTTTCACTTTCAAAGTATGGTTTGAAAATAACTTACATCGTTCGATAATGAAAGTCCTCTATTGTGCTATCGGTTTCTGTAAAGAGACGAATGAACAGAGAATGAAAACGTTTTTATCTGAACGACATGCAAAAAAACAGAAACAAGGATTCAAATGATTAATTGGTAAACGAATTCAAACTCACCGTCGTCCATTTTGCACGCCCAAACCCGATGCAGATCTGTGCATGCGCGTGGATTTACTGCTGGACAAAAAAACTGTGGAAAATTAGGACCGGGCCGCCGGGCCGTGGCGGGCTGTGGGCTGTGGGTCTTCGGGCCGCTGGGGCGCCGGGCCGCCAGGCCGTAGGGGCCGTGGGCCGCGAGCTGCTGGGCGGCGGGCCTGCTTTTAGTAAAACCCCTTAATTTGCAATATCACCTTCCTGTAACAAGTGTCTCTTTTCAGTTTAGAATGGTTGATTTGCATGATTCTTTTTATTTGATAGAACAAGCTAGTCTTCTTTGACTTTCCTTTGTTGTATTTGAAATCTTTTAGTCCCATCAAAAGCTCCCAGTAAATTTACAGTGACTGCAAACACATCTACAATTATCATAGCATCCTGGCAGCTTCCTTTCCCAGACTCCAGACATGGGATCATAAGAGGATTTAAATTATTCTTCAGAAAAAAAGGCTCCGATAACAGACCTGAAACCATGCTCATTCCCAACACATCCATGTACACAATACCAGCCACTGGATTGGAGAAATTTACAGAATATGAATTTCAGGTGTTGGCCTACACCTCTGTTGGTGATGGACCAAATAGTTCTGTGCAGTTCGCAACAACAAAGGAAGATAGTAAGTGATATTGTAAACTGACATTTGTAACAAACGGGCGTCTGTCAAATCGGGTAAGCAATCCTTTGACCCATTTTATTTCAGGCGTTTCAACTTAGATGACCTGACCTGAGATGACCTACGGCGTTCTAATACAACTGGTATTCTGCAAAAAAGATGTCACCATTCAGCTCTGCCATTTCTTAGTGGTGCACCCCCCTTGTAAGAAAATCCTGGAACCACCCTTGCATAGTTAGTTGAGCAATTTAAGCAGTTGCAAAGGAAACCTGAAAAGATCCAGGCATGAAGAGAACCATATTAAAAGAAAAAAAAAAATGAAATTTCCCCACAATTAGTAATTCAGCATTTTAACACAGGTATTGATTTTTCTTTTTTTAGCAAAATTTCTTTGCGTCTAACTTCTGTTTAAATACTGCTTACTTGATGCGTCATTGTGGGTGATGGGGTTTTGTGTCTTTCAGTACACATCAATGACCACTATTAAACAATGAATCCAGTCAATCTCGTTTTCCTCTCTTTAGAAAGGTTAAGGATAAGGTACTTATTTTTACAAGGGTAGCACGTGACAGTCAACTAGAGTTACTGATGAACTAGTGTTCCTTGATGCGCACCTTTGACCTTTGAAAGATTGTGCATGGTCACGGTCAAGTTAACATGGAGTAGTTTCATAACCAGTCCATCTGTATAAACTACGCAAAGACCAACCCTGCTAGTAGCAGGTCAAGTGCCTGAAGACAAGAAAGATTTAAAACCTCTTAGATTTTGTGAGCTACGTGTCCACCTACAGTCAGGTTACTCTGTAACCTGCAAACGGGGCTTCCGCAATTTTGTTTGAACCACCCAAACTTTGCTTTTCAACTTTCAATAAGTCCTAACGGATCGCAAGTGGGTTTATACGTCCATGCAGTGATGGTGCTGATACTGCAAGCATGCTGTATGGCAATCATGGCAGAAATACAAGTAAACAAGCGGGGAAAACACAATATTCGTTACTACCGAGAGCATGAGGGTTTATCTAATTGCCATAGGTATTTTGCACGACAGTAACTCGTCTGCCCGATAGCAAAGCTCTTCATTTCTTGCCACTGAAATTATGTTTTAAAAATACATTTTAACATGTTGTTCACAACATATGCATTTGCCTCATGGGAAGTCCCTTCATCTGTCACCCCACACATTACACAGGAAAGGATTCCCCACACACACACACCTACACCCACATTCTAGATGTTTCCAAGTCTAATCTATCTCTGTATAATACATGTCTGTTTTTTTTTTAGAATTACAGACTAATGCCTATACGTACCAAAGACTAGAATGTTCTTCTGCTTTACTCGACTTAATGGAACCTTAAGAATTTTCTTCAAATTTTCTAATACCTGTAATACAAGGAGTTCAATTTAATGAGCATGGATCACTTCTTATTTTTTCTTCGTTGCTTTTAAGTTCCCTCAAAAGCTCCCAGTGGATTTATGGTGACTGCAAGCACATCTACAAGTGTTAAAGCATCTTGGCAGCTTCCTCCAACTGGCTCGAGAAATGGAATCATTAGAGGATTCAAATTGTTTTATAGAAAGAAAAACTCTGATAACCAACCTAAACGTTTTCACATTTCCAATGCTTCTATTCGTGCAGAAACTATGAAGGAATTGATGAAATTTACAGAATATGAATTTCAAGTGTTGGCCTACACCTCACTTGGCGATGGACCGAAAAGTTCTTTTTTATTTGCAAAAACAATGGAAGATGGTAAGTGATTACTGATCAATGATTACTTTGTGTTTTCTTTCCAGCCACTGCCCCTACCCTTTAGTATCACAAATCATGTCTCTTTTTCAAGGTAAAAATTAACTTGATTATCAATGCAGTGCTATAATCGGTTGTCAATCCATCGACTGGCTAGTGGTTGATCGGATGATTTACTACTTGATTAAGGTGCTTTTGCTGCTTAATGTTGATAAAGCAAATAAACTTCAACACATAATTGCACAGATGCATTACATTTAGTGTTGAGTTACTGTAACTGTATCTTTTATCTCTTGACTTTGCTATGCTCCAGCTCCATCAAAACCTCCCACTGGATTTATAGTGAATGCAGCCACTTCTACAAGTGTCACAGCATCTTGGAAGCTGCCTCCTTTAGACTCAAGAAATGGGATAATCAAAGGATTTAAATTGTTTATTAATAAGAAAGGGTCAAGTGACAAACCAGATATTCAATTGATCGATGTTTCCAATGCCTCAGTTTATACAAAGACTGTTACTGGATTGCAAGAATCTACAAAATATGAATTGCAGGTGTTGGCCCACACCTCTGCTGGTGATGGACCAAAGAGTTTTGTTCAGTTTGTAAAAACGAAGGGATCTGGTTAGTGATGGTTTTTGGTTTAAAGCATCAAGGATTATGTTGGCTATGTTGGAATGTGTCTTAAAATGTATATACTGTTGAGAGAAAGCATGTGGTAACAAAGTAAGAAATATTGCAGACGTACTGAGGTCCGACTAGATGTGTACCTGTGAGAAACTGGACAAAAATGTTATAGAATTGAAAGGTGAACACAGAACTGAAGACTCTGAGATTAATATTTCTGTGGTAATTTTCCATCTTGTGATGATATGCCAATATCAAATTTAATTGGGGATTGTATGTGTATGTCTTTTGAGAAGATGCGATTTTGCTTTAATCCCGCTGTCTTAATTGCCCAAGTGATTGTGACGTGATCATAATGAAAATTTCAATAAGCCCATTACTATGACAGTATCATAATTTGGTTTGATTTAGTTTCAATAACTTTTCCATCTTATGTGAGCATTCTTGTTTGATTATCAGATATCAGAGGACCAGGTTTTTCCATAGCAAGTCTTTTGAAGGTGTCTTTTTCTATTGGTGGTTTATCTTTGCTTGCTTTTCTGCTATTTATTGGAATTACATTTTGCAAAAAGAGAAGGAAGCGTCCTACAAAGTGGTAATTAGCTTTCTTTCCCTTTATTACGGGTAGGAATTGACACATTGTATAAGCTGGAGAAGATAAAAAATACTTGTTTAAAAATAACGTACAGCTGTAAAAAGCCCCTTGCTGGTATTGCAAGAAATTATAGTTTATGAATCACAGGCAAGTTGTATTTGGTCATTTCCAGTGGCACATGTGTATATCAAAGACCCTATATGTAGCTGATCTTATGGATGCCTTGAGAAACACTCGCGATGGCTATTCTTTTTTTTATTAAAAAATGTAAGAATGCATGCACTGACGTAAGTGTCAATGTCTCCCTTTTAGGCAATTTGAAACTTAGACCTACAAAAAAACAAATTCAACAAATGTTGGTTTCATTTCTCGGTAATGCAGCAGTAACACTATTGACTTTAAAAGCGGAGATTATTCAAGGCTTAATGGAGCACATTCCTTCTTTTAACTTTTAATTATTATCATTAACATTAACAAAAGGGTGCATGCATTATTCAGGATTAGGTCATTTAGATATGTGGCTGCATCGGTTCATGTCTTCCGTGATGAAAAATTGTCAATATCTATTACATGTAACAACAGACTTCACTGATTAGGGTGTAAGTGCTAGTTTTGTACCTCATATGAACCATGTAAGCGTTAGACATACTAATGGAATGGGCCCACACAAGACAGAGAAGAACTCTGATCAGGGTTGGAATTGAACCCACGACCTTCGGGTTAGATCACCGCTGCTCTACCGACTGAGCTACAAGGTCAGACGGGGGGAAGTCGTAGAACTGAAGATGTTAAAGTCACGGCAATGAACATGCACAGCTACAAGGAAGAGTTACGTTTTTACAAACGTTGGCCGTGTAGCACCTATATTTCAACAGAAGTGCTACACGGCTAACGTTTGTAAAAGCGTAACCCTTCCTTGTACTTAGCTTGTACATGTTCATTGCCGTGACCTTAACATCTTCAGTTTCCACAACCTGTCCCTGTCTAACCTTGTAGCTCAGTCGGTAGAGCAGCAGTGATCTAACCCGAAGGTTGTGGGTTCAATTCCCACCCTGGTCAGAGTTTTTGTCTGTCCTTGTGTGGGCCCATTCCATTAGTAGGGCTAACGTTCACATGGTTCATATGGGGTACAAAACTAGCACTTTACATTTTACTCTAATCAGTTAAGTCTGTTGAAATATAAGTGCTACACGGCCAACGTTTGTAAAAACGTAACCCTTCCTTCTATTACATGTTTTTTTTCTATTTCGATGGGAAAATGAATTAAGAATTATTTCAAATGAATAGCTTTCCTTGTTTTATCTCCCTAGCAGTGGTCTTCCCTGAATAATTTATGCAATACTTTTTAAGGGTTGAAGGTAACAAATACATGTAATGGGTCAAATGCCTACTTTTGAACGCATCATGCGCAGGACAATGGTTATTGTTTGACAACCATATGCTTGTACTAATGCTTACTTCAGTTCCAAACACTGTCCAAATATGGCATTACATTTTGATATTAAATCCCAAAGTTAGCATTTACCTTATAAATCATTTAAACCAGGAGGGTCATGGGGTATCTTTCTTTGGGATGAGAAAAACAAACCAAGAAACAAAAGAAAATATCTTTTTTGTTTACGAACAAATGTCAAGTGCCCCCAGCTTTCTTTCAAAACTAATTCTGTGGTCTGTTTCTACATGAAAATTTAGATGGGCAGTCATTGAGTCTGCGTTTTGGTTTTCCCTTTTAGGACTGCAAAGGATATCAAAGTTCTGAATTCCTGTGAAATTCCCCCACTTAGAATAGAATTACTGGAAGAATTGGGTCAAGGAGCATTTGGGAAGGTGCACAAAGCCAAATTGATAGATGGATTGGAGTACTTTGCAAATACACCAGGCAGGAGTAAGAAAAATTGCAAAGTCAAAATTGTTGCCGTCAAACAATTACATGGTAAGTATTGACGCAAACATGTACGTGTAACAGATGATATTCACCAGAATTTTTCCATTATTTTGAACCCTTAAGTGACTATTATTCAACTGAGTTGATCAGGCTTACTCATCTTCATGTCTGGTGCAAGTCCATGTATTAAACTGCATAGACAGCTCTATATTATGCAACCCACTTGAGTACTTCATTAACTAATTGTCATAACTTCTTTTCCACAAGAAAATGCTATGGAAGCACAGAAGTTGGAATTTCTGGATGAAATTGAGCTCATGAAGGTGGTGGGAAAACATCAGAATGTGTTGAGTTTTGTGGGTTGTTGGACCACAATAACTCCACTTCGTCTTATTATTGAGTACATTCCTCATGGGGATTTGCTCCATTGGTTGAGAGCAAAAAGAAGTCAGGTAATTATGTTAGGCAAATGATATAAGTAAGCACTAATGGACGCATTTTTAAAGAATTAAGGAGAGAAAATGAACATTCTTATGAAACCTTTAGCCCTGTGGCAAGCTTCATTCACTTGTCTTCTTAAAACAAAAATCATCTGGGTTTTAGCCGAAACAAATTGTATGGTTGTGACTCTTTGGGTCAATGAGTACCACAAACCAATGATAATAATAATAATAATAATAATAATAATAATAATAATAATAATAATAATAACAACAACAACAACAACAACAACAACAATAACAATAACAATAACAATGATAATAACAATAACAATAATAATAATTATAATAATAATAGTAATAATAATAATAGGCCCGTACTATCTTGAAAAGTAAATGGTTCACAACTGTTGAGTTAGAAGAGATGAAGAGTAACAAGCATACACTGCAGAAATTGTGATGAACAAAGTTGGACAGCTGTTGTAGAGGAAGCTAATACTGGTAACGAGCATGAATTACCTGTCGAGAATGTAACGAAATGGACTCACAGACGGCGGAAGAAGCCCAGGTACAAGGTGAACGGTGTGATGAAGCACGTCGGCAAATGCCTGAAGACCAAGGGGTGATTTGGAAAAGACTTAATGAAATCAGACTGAGTCAAGACCAAGACAAAGTACCAGCTTTGAAGGGAATTGCAAAGCGAAGGATAAGAGAGGAGCTCCAGGTTGTAGAAGAAGTAGCTGCCCAAATACAAACTAAAGACATCTCAGAAACCAACAGGCTACTGTATGCCACTGCTGTAGTACTGACTGAAAGACTGGGTATCAAACCTGGAAAGAAGAAAGCAACCAAAGAACCATGGTGGAAAAGACGGCTACAAGGACAGGTGGATCAGATGCGAAAAGACCTGGGCCGACTAGAGCAAGTCTGTAGAAATAAGTGCAGTAGGCCGAGAATCAGGAATCAGTTGTGGAGAAAGTACAAAATAGAAACCAAGGGGGGTGCAGTTGTGACTGAAGAACTGAAACAGCGTATTAGCGCAAAAGCTCATAAAATCAAGCGATACAATGATCGAATTTTGCAATACCAGCAGAACCGGTTATTTGAGGTTAACCAGAGGCAGTTTTACAAAGAACTTGATGACCCACAGGGAAGTGACCAACCGACCCCTGATGCTAATGAAGCCAGAGAGTTTTGGAGTAATATTTGGTACCGGCCAGTGGAACACAGAAGAGATG
>OX421457.1:17306316-17338816 GCA_949126865.1 Montipora capitata | reverse complement strand
CTCTTCTCATTTCCAGGACACCACACTTGTCTAGCCCAAACGACATCTTAATGTCTTGCAAGAAGATCCTTACTACTTGAACAAGTGAGTCTAGTTGATCTTTGCTAGCTCCGTACAGCTTCAGATCATCCGTGAATATTAGATGGTTAATGGGCTTCATGTCGTTTGCCAGTTTGTATCCAGCTCTCATTTTTCGTAGCACTAAGGTCAAGCGTAACATGATCACTATAAACAGTAACGATGATAAGGAGTTACCTTGAAAAATTCCTCTCCTAATGTCCACCTGCCCGAGAGCCATCCCTTCTGATGTCAATGCTGTCTTCCAGTTCACCATGCTGTTGCTGATTATAGAGATCATATTCTTGGCAGTCCCAGCCATCTCCAGACATTTCAGGCTCCATGAATGCGGCACCATATCATATGCCTTCTTGTAGTCTATCCAAGCCACTGACAAGTTTGTCAACCTTCTCCGGCGGTTCTTCAGGATTGCCTTGTCTACAAGCAATTGATCTTTAGTCCCTCGGGATCCCTTCCTGCACCTCTTCTGTTCATCTGTTAGCAGTCCATTCCTTCCCAAGTGGTGGTATAACTTCTCTCCCATAACTCCTGTCAAGAGCTTCCACATCATGGGTAGGCAGGCAATAGGGCGGTAGTTGCTGGCTCGGGCACCCTTCACTGTATCCCTTTGTATCAAAACTGTTCTTCCCCTGACCATCCACTGTGGTACATTCCCTTGACATATACAATTCTTGCAATCTAGAGTACAATCCTGTCCGTTTCTTAAACCAGAACCCCTGAACAAGATCGGGGCCGGCTGCCTTTCAGTTTGCCATCTTGCTCACTCCATTTCTAATATCCTCCACAGTGATGCTGATATCTTCTTGCACCTCTGTTGACATCTCTCGTCGTATCTTTTGATCTTAACTCCACCTGCCTTGATCTTCTGTTTCAACATGCCTGAGACATACAAAGTGCCTCCATACTCAAGATGATATTTTCTGTTCAACCTTTCCCGCTCTCTTTGTTTCAGTCTCATGTTTCCTCTTCGGACTTCCTCAATCTTGCTCAGGTCTTTTCGCCAAGTTTTGATATTCCCCTTAATCGTTCTCTCCCAGAATGGCTCTTCATTTCTTCTCCCCTTCCTCCCTTTTAGCATTCCCATTATTTCTGTAGTAATATATGCAGCTGCATACATTAAAGAATTAACTTCAGTGATGTTGTGCGTCTGAATCCTTTTGACGGCCTCATTGATTTTTTCAACTTCTGCTTTCAATTTCGTTCTTTCCTTCAGTGATGGTAATCGTATTCTCTGTTCTAGTTGGGTAACGTCTAGCATCCTGTCGCAAAGGGTTTCCAGTTCTGGGCTGATCTCTTCTTGTAATTCTTCAGCAGCGAAAACTCTGGGTTCCTCTTCACGTTGGTGTATCAGATGTTGTATCTTGGGAATCAGATGTTGTTGCATGGTCTGGTGTATCTGTGGTAAGAAGCTCCGTAGTTTCAGTCTCCTGATGTTCATAGTCTTTGTATCTGTGGCATGGAGCTCTGTAGTTTCAATCTCCTGATGTTCATGTCTTACTCGTATGGCTATTTCCTCTTGCTCCACAGTATCTAGCCACTTCTTGTTCTTAATTTGGCGTACTTGATCAGCCAATCTCTGATCTCGTGACTTTTGTTAGTTTGTTGTTGATGTTACGGGCTCAGGTCTAGCAATCTTTTTCTGTACCCTCGCCTCTCTGGTTCACTCCTGATGTAACATTCAAACAACCGTTTGTTATCCTCCTTTGACCATCCTAATCTCTTCTGTCGTTGTTCAGCAGTAGCAGGATGACAACAGGGCCTGTGCTGTTGATCCACAGGACACCTGCCAGACGCGACACCCTCACTACAAGCTTCAGTCCCGTTGACGTCGTTAGTGTGCAATTCAATATTTGACATTCTCTTTTCAAATGAGGTTGTTGTAACCCTAACACGGGTGGCTTTTTGGGTTGTTGGCACTTGCCAAAGGTGCCACCCAAGATTCTGGTGGGTGGTAGTGTCCATATTTCCGTGGTACGCTAAGGCACCAACCTGTTCTACTCCAGTGCCTATTATATTATTACTTGTAAAAGCAGGCTTTGCGAGCAAGGTTTTGTCAGGCCACAATGGAGAAGGAGGATGTATATCCAAAGTGTAGAGTGTGTGGCAAGGAGGCGGAGTCGGTAGGGCATAAGGTGAGTGTTTTTACTGGTTTGACGCTGAGGGAGGATCATTTGAGGGATGATCAGATGGAGTTGACAGTGTACTGGGAGGTCTGTCGGAAATATGGTGTGAATGTGCTGATGTGTAGTGGAAGGAAGTCCAATAAGGTGAGGTTATCGGAAGACAGAAATGTGGATATCTGGTGGGATAGGAACGTCAAGAAAATAATACTATAGAACATAATCGTCCAAACATTACTTTGGACGATTAGTGGCTCAGCAGTCGAGGACTGTGTGCATTGCGTTTTCACAAAGATTGCGCCGTTGCTGGTTGGGTATTTGAATGATCTAGGGATTCCGGATGTGTTGGGAGGATTGCAGGCCCATCCACCTGGAGACGCATTGTCTCTAAGCTCCAGTACTGGGATCAAGGCTAAGCAAAGTTTTCGCCTGCGGAGCTTGAGTAACCATCCCCTCGCAGGTTGTTCTGTTCATAGAAAGTCAATTAATATTATCAAAACTATTATTACTGTTATTAGTATTATCATTATTATTATTACTATTATTATTATTATTATTATTATTATGAGACAATGATTAACATCTATCAAATACAAGGTGTTACAAATGAACCCACTGGGAACTGGGAAAAATCCGAGCCCCGGATGAGATTCGAACCCACGACCCTCCGTGATCTAGTACGGATGCTCTAACCACTGAGCTACTGGAGACTCTATGGTGAGCAAGGGCGAGATGTGGGCATTTGACTCGAGCTGCATCACGCAGCCACAGAGTCAAATAGAGACTGACAGCATAACTCATATGGTGAGTCTACTGGAGACTCACCATAGAGTCTCCAGTAGCTCAGTGGTTAGAGCATCCGTACTAGATCACGGATGGTCGTGGGTTCGAATCCCATCTGGGGCTCGGATTTTTCCGAGTTCCCAGTGGGTTCATTTGTAACACCTTGTATTTGATATATATTATTATTATTATTATTATTATTATTATTGTTATTGTCGTGAAATTAATGTTATCTTTAATCCTAAAACACCAGCTAATGTTACGCCTTTCATTATCCCAAAGGAAGCATGGAATGAGCATGAGTCGGGTTTCTGAAGTACCTTTCACAAAAATCACAGTAGTTCCCAACATTGCAGTTTTCTGTAGGAGTACGGCATTGATTTTAACATTCAGTTTTTCTGGCAACTCATCCAACGTCTTCGTTATTCGTCCTAGAGCGCCCCTACAACCGGGCACTACTTAAATAAATTTTATGTTTTAAAGCCTACGAGCTTCCATCCTCTGGCTTCCTTGATTCTTTTAAAAAAGGCACCGCTAACTTGCTAAAAATATTGGCTTACGCCAAATCTTATTTGACAAGAGTAATCTGACATTTAAAGAAATAGAAAGCTGAGGTTTCAATGAATATCTGTTAAACTCAACTGCAATGAGTTCTGTTTTTAATTTGAACCGAATATATTTCTCATTTAGTGTGGCGAAGCAGGTGAAATCTACTCCCCCTCCACATCAACTAAAGATCACAAAGAAACAATCACCTCCAGCAGCAATGGATGTGTAGTACCCTTGATTGCCATTAGCTGCCCTAATACATGTGGGGAAGGACAGCAAAAAGCCCTCACGTCTGACAACCATGATTTCACAATGCCCTTGTTAAGCCAAGAATGTGATGAAACTATTACTTCTGGTAACAGTAAAAGCAGAATACCATTGACCCGCACGGCTCCTGCATTTGCAGGAGACGATGAAGAAGATCTAATTGTTGATACGAATAATGAAAGTTCGATTCCTTTGGTCAGCTGCTCTTCAACATATCCAGTAGGAAATGAGGGAAACATCATTGATGACACCAATGCGATACCTTTGGTATTTTTGTCATCGGCATCAAACAAGGAAGATGTTCTCACTGGAAATACAGGCGATGAATGTGATGAGGATTGTGAGTCATTTGCTCCACTTGATCTTATAAAACTTGCCTGGCAAATTGCACGAGGCATGGTAAGTGAATAATGGGTGGAATGAGGCGAGCAAATTATCATAAGCTCTTCAATCGATATTGCTCAACGCTGGCTTCAGAGTGTAGGCTTTGTGACTAATTATCAGGATTACCTAAACTCTGTCCAAGTCAGTGTTGTAGTTGTTGTGCGTCTCATTTATTGAAATGTTTGATCTGTTCAAAAGGGCCTTGATTGGTCCTCTAATCTTTGTGCCGCTTTGTAGTGACCGACTTGGCATAGCAGTACATGTCATTGCTCCCAGTTTCTTTATGGTTTTGTGTTAGTATCATCCAGATGGGAGTTTTTGTTGGTTGAAAATATTGCTTTTCCTTTTTGGAAGGTTACTTCCATTGGAAGTGCAATTGGTGTGATATGTTCTATGAGTCTCTGTACTCTTTTTATGCAGTGTTCCTTGGTATTCTCCAGTTCCCAAGCAACTAGTCAGGACTTTTCATCCCAAATCCCTAGTAATACCCATAGTTATTGTTTCTCATTTACAGACTTATCTTTCCCAGAAGGGCCTAGTCCACAGGGACCTAGCTGCAAGGAACATTCTTGTCGGGCATGGTAAGAAAGTCAAGATTGGTGACTTCGGATTGATGCGGCAGTTGTACCATGAAGTCTATGAAGCAAACAATCAGAAAAAAGTGCCAGTGAAGTGGATGGCTCCTGAGTCAATTTTTGAAGAGATCTTCACCACCAAGAGCGATGTGTGAGTATTAGATTTTGTCTATTGGAGTCAGTAAATACAAGATGATCATGCATTCATCATTTAATGAATTCCACTTTTAATTCCAAGCTACGCAACAGCAGCAAAACGAACACTGTTTAGTTTTGCTGATCCATTTGTTTTACTTGCAGTTGGTCTTATGGCGTGGTCTTGTGGGAAATTGCAACTCTTGGTCAGTGACAAAAATTATTTCTAAGATTTTAATTAATATTTGTGTACCATATCTTCAACCTGGTCTGGTCTGGTCTCGTGTGTCCCAAAATCTGGGACGTAGCAAAACAAAGACTGACGGGAGGGGCAGGTAGAAGCGACCTTTGACTCTATGAGCCTAGAGAAGAGCGCAAACTGCGTGTTGCGAGTTCCATACTCGAGAAGAACTCTCGCCGCGTAAGAAATGGATAGTAGGGTAAGTCTTTAAACATCACAAAACACGTACTTGGCGAGTGGTAGCTCGGTTTTGTGTTGCTGAAGACTATGCAGATTGACTGGAGGAGTACATTATAAAAAATATTTTCTCGAAGGCAAACAAAGCACTACTTTCGGCAACAAAAGGAACTTTTGGTGGGAATCTCAAAAAATAAGGCTTGCCACATTTATTAAGTTATAAGAAAAGTTATAACGTAACCAAAGCCACAATAACGGCAACACAAGAATCGATTCGGCGAGTAAATAGGTGCATCGGATTTACGTTTATCAGTTCTTCGCACATTGAGCAAGAGCTCCAAGGATTCTTCGGATACAAAGTAGCAGATATGGGTTACATTTTGGTACCAAGGAAATGGAGGTAGAAATTTCCGCATTCCGTTTAACTTTCCCTCTTCTTAGCCGAATGTGTGTTTATTTTTACATGCGAAAAGTTTTCTAAGTATGCTGCTTTTTACTTCAGGGTAACTTAACCGATCACAAGCTCAGGTTTACTTTTGGAGACATCTGAAAATTCCACGGAGAGGCAGGTTCAGCGAATAAAGCCGTTTGATTTTGATAGATTCACACAAGCTTAATAAAAATAATGTGGTCAACGGCTCCTTTGAGTTCTTTATTGTTCATTTTTAAGAGCCAAACTGGGTGAATAATACCAGTTTTAAAACCTGATCATAGGCACTTTTCGAGATTTTCCATTTTTAAATGGCCAAAAGCTTTTGCCTGGATCGGTTTTGTAAATTTGTCCGTCAATTTAAGAAATGAATCATGCACTGATAGGCCGCAACAATAACTAAATAAACAGTTTTTCAAAAGCCTTTGCACACGTTCATTTATTCTATCGTCATTAAATTTTGCTGTAGAAAAAATTCCTGAAAACTAATGGTTTCTTAGGTCAGAGAAACACTGTGATTGCATTGGTGGGAAAAGGTTGTTTCCTTTTCATTTGCTTGAACACGCTATCTTTGTCATGAAAATTAGCCGATTGTACTCATCTATACAAGGGAATAAAAGTCACACAAAAATTATGACCTAAAATTGCTCGTGTGGTTGCCTCAAGCGGCACTTCCCTACTTTACTTTATCATGCGGCTCATGTAATATCAAGTAAGTGGCCAATACCCTAATTTACTATGCAAATAGATTGACTGAAATTGGGAGCGAAATCGGAATGTTACTTGATTGTTTCCAACTATTTTTTGATTTGATCTTTGAATAATGAACTAAAAGGCGAAATGATGAGAACTACGACATGAATTGAAGGAGTCTCTCCGTTGTTAAAAGTGGCGGAAAGAAGGTGGAAAATCATCGATTTATCATAACTTGTTACTGTTGTTGGAGTAACAGCGACACAATCTCTTCCATGGTAAATAGGCATTTCACTTGTTTCAGTCTTAAATTTAGATTAGAATATAGCTACCATTGCAAACAGCAACCTGAAGAAACATCGCACAACAATGTGGCCGCCGGTTGTCTTTGGCGTAGTGGTCTTGTTTTCATGTTGAGAAAAGTACTTGAAAAAAATGTTTTTATTGAAGATCCCCTCCCTAGTTCATTGAAATGTCGTTGACACAAGTGACCTGTCCAGACCAGGGTCTTTTCGCCAGTTACAAGAGAAACCCTAGGAACGAGGTTGCCATATCTTTAGTCGTCTGCTGATGATGAGACTCAAATGGTAGAACAAGTGTAATGTTTAACTACAGTCATTCAAAGTTGTGAGTACAGGGAAGATATCTGTTTACAAACATTGCCTTTGTTATTCAAATTTACCAATCACAGGAACAAAAGACCTTTTGTTTCGACAACCAATGAAGCTCTGGTTGGTACATTAATGACAATAGGTGACGTCAACGATATCATCCCTACAAGTATCTCTTAAGACTGTCTGCTAAAAGACATTTCTTTCGACATTGACATAGCCTGACCCCAGTTGTTCAAAGCATGGTTAACTTTATCCAGTGTATATATTATTATCCAGTGTACAAAATGTACTTCACATTAAAAGATTAAACGTGCACACCTTAATTTGATGTACTCAGAGGCTTATTTCTCTCTCGTAAGCGACCGATGCCATTTTAGTGGTCGATGTCATGCTTAGTAGCCAAGTCTTTCGGAATAAAATAGACCCGAGGAGGTTGAGACTTCAACTGAATCAGCTAACATTTCGCCCTGATTAAGAAGAAACTGATAGCAGAAAAAAAAATTATAAGTGCCGTTGAAATGGCAACGACCGTTTACGAAACGGAAATGCGCTGCTCAAATCTCTGCTGCCTGATACTGAGTTACTGATACTGAGTGTTTACTGACCAGACGATTGACTAGTTGATTGACTTGCCAAAAACCCCCTTATCACCTGACTTGTTCAACGAACGAGCAAACAAACAAAGCATTTTTTTTTCTTTATTTTTACTTTAAAACCCCAGTACATAAGTTCTTAGTGATAGAATTGCTAAGCCAAATTTGCTTATTAAAGTGAACTACCAGCATTAATGCACAAAAACGTGGTAACAAAACCTTCTCTCGCTGCTGTTTTTAGTTAAATTTACATTGGTCGCCTTATCTTTAGCAGAGTACTCACAGGTTTTGCTAACAAGTAATCTTAGTACGCTATTAGGTTGTTTTGGAGACTTGAAATTTGGTGGGAAAAGAATTACAGGCCATAAAATTTACACACAACCCGCAAAAAGTTCCTATTTCTTCGTTTCGATCATTCATTTTTCCGCATTTTGCTTCTATGTCACATCTTTGATTTACATAAAAGCAGGGAATGGGTTGGATTAGAATAATTTTGTCCTAACTTAGATAGCTTTGTAGGATATCGCACCACATATCAAGTCTTGTTCGAGCCACGGAATGAAACTGGGAATAAGCTGATGACTAGTTTCAAAAGATACTACTGTCCTGGCATGCGAAATGTGCAGTTTTGGTTTTAGTCCTTAGCTTAAAAGCGTCGCGCATGCTTAAGCTCCGCATTCACGAAGTTACGAGGGATGAGCAACAAAGACGGATTGGCATCTCCAGTGCGTGTTGGCAAAAGGTGCGGTTTTGTCTTCACCGCTGGAAAACCAATTTGAACATTTTTTTTAAAGTGAAAGTCTGTGAGTTTTGTACTCTAGGATCTTCGTCGTGCCAATTAATAGGCAGAAGTCCAATTTATATTTTTACTATTTGTCAGTCTACAGTCCACGAGCCTCTTCTCTTGGCTAGTGTCCAGGGGTAGAATCTTTCTAAAAATATCTTTGTATGTACACAAGTATTTTTTCTGGTACTGGTAATGTTGCTAAGACAACTTTGCCTTTACATAGTCTTTTCTGAATTAGACAAAATGGATTCCAGTAAAAAACTCAGGGATGAATACAATCCACTAAGGCCGTGTATATATGTTGTACAGTAAGCCAGAGTCATTAAAGGTTGAAGTAATGTATGTATTCTCCATTGTTATACGTTTTACCTTAGGGATCCCACTTCAAAAAAATAAATTCTCCAAAAAACGGTACCATAAACGTTCAAGTACGAAATGATTAGACGTAATTTGATTTTCAAGAATTCATCGCATCCCAAATTTCGATTATTTTGCTAGAAAAGGGATCTGCAACTTTCGTTAACTCCTGGATGCCTTTCGCATCAGGGTAGGCCAATAAACCATTTGTACTGCCGCAGACCAAAATAGATTTTTCATATGTCGTCGTTACTTCACGATAGCCTTAAGTTATCACTTTTCCTTAATTTTTTTCTTTGTCTTTTCCATTCCATAGAAAAGTATAAAACTTCTTGCTTTCCTCGGACACGAAGTATTGGTCTTATGGCACGGGAGTTGATATTTAATAATAGTTATCTTGCCTACTGAAGTCAACTGATGATCCAACCACTAAGAAATCATTTTCTTTGCTATCTTCTGTAGAAAAAATCATTGCGTAACTGGTGAATTCCACGGTAAATTTTACACTAAAAACCGATATCGCATGAAGCACAAAGCAGTGAGTGCGATATCGGTTTTTCGAGTGGAATGTACTTTGGAATTCACCAGTTTGGCAATGAATTTTTGTTCAACCGCATGAGTTTTAAAAGAAAACAAGCACACCCTCAGCGAGCGAATGGAAAAGGAAAAAACGATTTCAGAGTCAACTGTCAATGCCCAGCGAATAAGAATCATGCTAAAATTAGAAACCATAAAGAAAACTTTGTCAGTTCAAGGTCAAAAAAAGTTTTTCTGATGTACTTTATTCCACTTTATCTCTGAAAACGAGATCATTTTGATTTATTTTAATGAGACTCGTTAACTTGGCTTGGAACAAGAATCGGCAATGCAACCAAGAAAGGACGAACAAGATCCGCTTCAACACTTTAATTACCTTTGGGTGCCTTAAACAAACTTCTGAAAACACAAGGTAGTGAAATTTGAATTCCCCCTAATTTCATTTACGGGAAATCATT
Source organism: Montipora capitata (assembly GCA_949126865.1). Taxonomy (NCBI): domain Eukaryota; kingdom Metazoa; phylum Cnidaria; class Anthozoa; order Scleractinia; family Acroporidae; genus Montipora; species Montipora capitata. Next base: position 17,329,038 of record OX421457.1, on the reverse strand, counting down.
GCTATTACGTGTTTATAACTTAAGGGCAAAATTTTCTTGTCACTGTCGAGGCAGTTTGGCAAACGGATTAAAAAAGCACTTGTTCGCTCGCATTTTAAAGCAAAACAAACAAACAAACAATTCAACTTTATCTTTGTGTTCAAAATTGTACAGATAATGGTTATTTAATTCCACTTGACAATAAAAATTCGAGTTTAACTGCTAAAAAAAGAAAAACACCGATTAAACGGTTTAGTGCCCAAGGAAAGAATTTGTGGAGTAACTTCTTCCACCAAGTATGAGCTATTACTATTCTCAATCCCATACGATTCCTTCTCTAATTGCCTTTTCACCAAATAAATCCAAAGGATGGTTGTTACTAATAAAATTTCTGCTGCAAGTACTGCATTTTTATTGTGTTCCCATGTGACCAATCGGTGACGAGAACGGATTGGAACCAGCCAGAGCTCTCGATGCGCGGCGCTGGCAAAGAGGATCGCAGCTCTGGGAACGAGAATGCAAAGGGAGCAAAGCCGGGTCCAGGCTCAGCAGTAACATCGAGCTTTCGTATTCCTGCTACTTCGTTACGTACCCTTTATTAAAGCTTAGTTTAGCCTTACCTCGTATATTGTGTTTCAGTATGGGTATCAACTTATCCTACAAGCTTGAATCGTATTGTTATACTCTAAAAAAGTTATTCTCTTTGTTTCCGAAAATCCATTTGATGCTCGCACTGATACTGTTTATTAGAGTGGTACTACGACCAAAAAAAAATTTTGTTTTTCCTTTGGATTTCAAAACTATGTTAACTAAACACTAACTCACCCAAGTTTTAAGTTCTGATTTTAAAAAGACACCTGTTTATTTTAGCTGGAATTTTCTTATTTATTGGTCCGCCATTACTAACTTTAAAATCTTGAGAGAGCTGGGTCGAGGAGAAAATGACGTCAAACACTCACTAGTTTAAGAATGCAATGCGTGTGTACGCGGCCTTATTAATATGCAGCACGGGAGTGTCGGGCTTTCAGACTTTTCAACCCGTGTTTTGCATATATAATAAATTGCGTTTACACGCTGAAATTTTAAGCTCGTGAGTAAATGACGTCATTTTCTCTAGATCCAACCCTCTGAGGTCCAATCGGCCAGTTTTGAACGTGATTAATGGCGGACCATGAAATCCAAAACTTACACTCAAATTAGACAGCCTTTGGATAAAACTCAATGCTCAAAATTTTGCCAGTTAGGTGTTGAGCGAACACACGTTCAAAATCTGAACAAAAAAAGGAAACGATTTTTTGATCATAGTACCACTTTAAAGAGTTTCAAATCCTGAAGTTTTCAGATATTTACTTGTTTTAAATCGGAAAGTTTACGTACTTTTATAAAATAGGCTTTCTTCCTGACTTATTTAACCAAATTTTTTGAATGACTAATCAAGGTCACTCATATAGTATTAGAAATTCCAAAACTTTCTTTTTATTTCCTACCCGACCGAGTATTGGGCATTTTGCTTTAAGATTTCAGGGTCCAAGATTTTTCAATCAAAGTATACAATAAGCTGCCACTATCTCTCTTTTCAAATTTGCTTTGAAAAAATGCATTTCTCCTTTTTCTCCTTAGTTGATTCTTTACATATAGACATAATTTATTTGTTTATTTATTTTTACTGCTTTTTGTATATGAAGTGTGTCTCTTTCTGCTTGCTTTGTAGTGGAGCTCGAAAGTTAACAAAATATGGTAACCCATCGATGCGAGAAATTTTGATTTTATAGCCATGAAGTCATCGACCGTCCGAACGTACGTACGTACGGCCACCCCTCCATGTGTGCTAATGTGACCAGCATCATGCTAGTTTACAGCATACATCTTTGATATCGGACATCCATGTTTTGATAAATTGACACCTGTGAAAACAAGGTATCCGCTGACCAGTATCACGTGACCATACCGCGGACTCAAGCTTAGAGCTCACAAAGGTCAGCTTTCTTTTTTTAAAGTTGATCGCTGACCAGCTACTGGTTTTTCGATAGGATTTTAGGCTCAACCCAGAATGACCCACATAAGCATAAACGAGGCTTCATTTTCCACGCGCTTTCGGTGGCTGGACGCGACTACACGGCCATACTACATCAACTATAGTTGTTACAAAGTCAACGCTTTTCGTGTTCAGGTAAAAAACGGTTTGCAAAATGTTTTCTTTGTGCATTTTTCGCTGGTTTCAATCCAGTTTGACATGATAGCTGTGGTGCACGCTGGCGGCTACGCAGTTATTCAAGTCAAGCATTGGAGGGATATAAACTTAAAGCTGAGCGTTTATTTTTAATTTGCCTAGAGCTCCTTTTTTCTCCGTATTGCAAGTTTTGGCATATCTTTAGAAGCTCTGATAAGGTAACATGATTCCTGGAGGACCTATGACTAGAACAGAAACGAACGGCGAGAAAAAGAGAACGACAACGATAATAGAGAATACCATTAATAGCTCATACTAAGTGGGAGAAGTTACTCTACAAATTCTTTCCTTGGGCACTGAACCGTTTGTTATTTTCAAAAAGTTTTTTAATAGGCTTTTTCTTTTGTTCAGGAATGAAAAATCGAATTTTTATTGTCAACTGGAATTATATAACAATTATCTGTACCCTTTTGGACATATAGAAAAAGTTGATTTGTTTGTTTGTTTTGCTCTAAAATGTACAAGTGTTTCTTAATTCGTTTGCCCAACTGGTTTTCGATATGCGTCGACAGTAACAAGAAAATTTTGCCCTTATGTTATAAGGGCATATCATTGCATGATGTACGTATAACTTGTCTCCGCACACGCACATTTTTGGTGTGTCAGTGATTTCCCAGTCATATCTCAACTCTATCGCATCCCTGAATTCTCTCTTATTAAGATGGAAGTTCAAGTCTTTGATGGGAATTACTGTCAGCTGTATAGCTCGCTTGGTTCTTGTCGGCAGAGAGGTCTTCACCCGTTTTAGCCTCTCATCCATGCACTCATCCTTCTCCTTTCGTGCGCTTATTTGCAATGTTCTAATATCAGATGCATCCAGGGTCTGATGCACGTGCTCCACAATTTGCCTTACTAGGGGACCTGTGACCCTGACAGAAGCCTCGTATTCTTTGGGTGAGGCTCTGACTTGATCTATAAGCCCAAGCCATCCCATGCACACAGAAAGCGCAAGGAGTTCGCCCTCGGTTTCAGTTATTGCGTGGTTCGTTATAGATGGTATGAGGACTTCGGTTATCGCACGCTCTAAAGGCTCTAAAAAATAATTAATATCGGGCAGTGTCCTTACGAAATACGTTATCGGTGCCGTAGCCCAAACGTGAACGCTGCATAGCTCGTCTGAGGTTGTGATATGGCGAACTCTGCAAGTTTGGTGACCTGAGTTACCCAGTCTTCTACCTTCTCGCCCACGTACTCTTCATGAAATGACCTCGACCCAACAGCTGCACCTAGATGTTTGTGGCCCTCATGAGGTTTGTCGCGGAATACCTCCATAGCAGCGTGTTCTTTATCAGGTTTAATGATCAACCAGCACTTTTTGCATTAGGGAAGTACCCTAACGCCGGACCACTCTCTGATAGTTCGTCCCACCATTTCCGCACATCTTTAAGCGAGTCACTTCCCATTGCATCGTCAGCAAACCAACACTGTTTAGCTGCGCATGAGACGTGGAGACCCGTTATCAGTGGCTGGAGACTAATGGTTTACATGCTCATAGCGAGAGGGTCCCCCTGTGTGGTGCCTTCTGCTGATTTAAGTTTTTGGTCACCTATAATAAAGAGCCTCGCAGGCTGCCTGTAAGTGTTAATCGCATAAGTAGCTGTGGTTGGACATAGCGCTCTGGTATTGTGCAACGCAGCAGCTCTGTTCAGGGCATTAAAGGCATTAGAGAGGCGTCAACAAGAAGAAAATCATCCGTGTCATCAGCGTCAAGAATATTGCACATTGCATGAATGGCCGCCTCACTCCCACTCTTATGGCCTACGCACACCTGCAGCAAGCTTGCATCGACGACATCGGGTTTTGTTACTCTCATCACGCAGTTCGCAATTATCCTCCGTATTACTTCAGCAATCCCAATCGGCCGGACCGCGCCCTCTTCTTTGTCAAATGGAATCAGACGATTGGCTAATATTGCCTCGATGTTAAGAGGGTCAATATATTCTGTGCACAATCGTCTGGTCATTGTAGCTATAGCTGTACACAGATCTAACCCAGATTTCTTGAAAGATTTGCACGCAAGCATTCTCCTAAAGCCATTAGCGTCTACACCCGAAGGTCCGCCAGAAGCATATTCCTTAAAGCAACATCACGAACCATATCCCCATTGATCTTGTAGTAGACTGTACCTGGAACGTCTTCGATTGGGCCAAAGAGTAAAGAACGTAGGGAGGCGTCCTGTGCTGCAGGGTGCTTTTCCTTAAGTTGTCTCATGACGTCTTCGCTTAAGGACAGAATATTCGCGTCGTCTCCATCGCTGAGGTATCGCAAGGCTGAATTAATTTAGCCTGTTATGACAAGGTTTGCAAAAAAATTTGCTTTATTGGGTGGATAGCTCTACGGGAGTTGGTAAGACGCTTTTGGATCATCCGCCTTTCACGCACCAGGACATCTATTTCGCCCTCTTTCCACAATGCCAGACGTTTAGCCAGGTACTCTTGGTGCTCCTTCGCCTTAGATCTCTGGCTCGGTTTTTGTAACCCAACAGCGAGGAGGACAATAGCTGCTTTAAGGACGGTGCCTACTAATTTAAAGGTATTTTTGCGCGGTTTTATAAATATGCGGCAAAAGCAGATCTCAACAAGTGAAATTAAAATCCAAAAAGAAAATTGGGGGTAACCATGCATTTTTCAAAGATAATTAATCAACAATATTAGCAAAAATCTTTAAAATACAAAGCAATGTATGGCGTTCCTTTCCAAATTAAGGCTTAATTATCTCTGAAAAATGCATGGTTACCCCAATCTTCTTTTTGGATACCAAGAGCACTTGCTAATTTTTGCTTTCTCCGCATAAGTTGAAACCGCGCAAAAATATCCGTGCATTAGTAAGCACTACCGATATGAAATCCGAGTATTTTGGAGATGCGCAGAAAGTATATGCAATAACAATAGTAGGCACCGTCCTTGAGAGCAATGTGTTGCATTTCTGATCCATTGCTTCAATCGTTTATGTGCTGTGTTAATTTATCAATGAAATCTTTTTCTGTTTTCCCGTAGGGGACAAGAAAAGTGTTCTTCCGCCATTTTGTAATCTCGTTATAGGCATTGTCAATGGTCGACGCGTTGACTGTTATTGTTCTACCATCACTAAGTCGGCCCCAAATAAATGAAGACGGCGTGTTAATGGCTTTGTATTCCGGCAAGCTCCCTGGCATCCTGTCCGACGCATTTTCAAATGTTGAGCAGTCACGCTCCTCTGTCAGCCCCGCTTTGGGTAATGCAGATGTATGCAAATCCAGTATTGTCTGATTATGATTTTGGCTTTGCTGGTCACCATTGTTTTGATTTCGATTGTCATGAAGCCCTCCGCAAGAAATCGTGTTATCCGCAATATTAGACGTGGCCTGAGTTGTGTCCAAGACAGATTCGCTCATGCCAGTCGCTGTCGAAACATTTACAATAGCATGGATTAAGCCCTCCTGATTCTTTTCCAGCCACGAAGCTTGATCTCTTAGATTTTTCTCCTTAAAACCAAGATGTTCATATCCTTTCTCGTCCCATAGTTTCTTCATAATCTTGATGTAACCTTTCTTCCTGCCATTGATATTACACAATGCATTATCAGATGCAGCCAAAACCTGTGCTTGTCGTTTACACTCTAGAACGTCTCTGTTCATTTGTTCAGTCCATTTCACTTTTGGTTTCCTCGACATTGTGTAATTGGTTGATGCTTTGGCTCTTCAGTAGTTTCGTGGTTTAGAAGCACTGAAATCTTGACTTATGAGGCTAATAATGATAATGATAATGATCATGATAATGATAATGATAATGATGATGATGATGATGATGATGATGATAATAAACTTAATTAAATTCTTCAACAATGGCTTTTCAGATCAAATGTTTTCAATATAAAAAGTTGCCATGTACAGATCTAAGAAATGTAATATAAAATAACAATGGTAGACACATTTAAACAGCACTTCCTTAAACGATCTTATATAGACATTTAAATGTAGGATATTTCTCACGTCATCAGGTACGTTATTCCAAATTGTAGAAGCTCTGTAGACGAAGCTACGCTGACCTGTTTCGGATTTACACAAAGGAGTGTTTAATTTAGATTTATTCCTTGTATTACTTGAGTGAACGTTTGATCGACGAATGAGTTTATCACTAAGATATTTAGGTGCTAAACCGTTCATAAACTTAAACATCATCGTGGCATCTTTAAGCTTGACTATAGTTTCGACAGATAACCAGCGTAACTCCTTAAAATTTGGTTGAATATGGTCGTACTTCCTTGATGATGTGATAATGCGTGAACCAAAGTCCTGGACCTTCTGTAGCTTAGGAATATTCTTCTTAGACGTACTACCCCATACACAGGAGCAATAGAAAGTCTACTAAATATTAGAGCGTTAATTATACTGGAAAGAGTCTTTCTGTCTTTCATGCGATTGATTTGGCTAAGGCTTGCAATACATTTAGAGTTGAATCGATAACAACACCCAAATCCTTAGCAGTAGGCACCGGCAACAGTTCTTTACCAAGAAGCGATGCTTTGAAATTACTTGGCAAGCATGTGACGTGTTCCAAATACTGGTAACGTAGTCTTATTGGGATTTATTAAAAGACTGTTTGAACAACATTAGGTAGCGATGTTTTTAGGTCTACTGAATGCTGAGCCATAGCGGTCTTAGGTCTAAGTGGAAGTGTTAAATAAAATTTTGAATCCTCCACATACGATTCCACAGAGCATACTCTTGGAATGCCAGGAAGGTCATTGATATAATTGTTAAACAATGTTGTTCCGACAATCAAGCCCTGTGGAACACTCTGTCCCACTGTCTTGTGTGATAAATGAGTACCAATGCGAACTGACTGACATCTGACTTTTAAACCATTCGATAGAACGTTTTGATACGCCAAGAGTCCGTAGTTTACAGAGCAGTATGTTGTGGTCCAGATTATCAAGGTCCTTGGAAATATCTAATAGTACTAGCGCAGTAAGACATTTGCTATCAATTGCACCAAAGATCATTTCTGTTATAAAGATGTTAAATGTTTCTGTGGAATGCAGCTTTTTATTTCCGCTTTGGTAGATTGTAAGACGTGACATATATTCCATAAGTTGGTTTAAAGCTGCTCGCTCACGGATTTTTGAGACTGCTGGTAGCAGAGAAAATGGACGATTATTATTAGCTGTTTCATGGTCTCCTTCTTTTAATAAAGGAATAACTTTCGATTCCTTCCACTTTTCCGGAAACACAGACGCCATCAGTGAAGAATTATCTAGTTCAGTAATCACATGTAAGCTCGTGTAGATTTGTGGGCATCTTTGACGACTGACATTGAGACTTTGTCCCATCCTGGTGCCTTGTTCGATGGAAAAGACTGAACAATTTTACGTAATTCATGTGACGTCATAGGATGAAAGTAACATTCATCTGACTCATGAATGGTTATTGAAGGTAAGTTAGACTCAGTCAGCGGTTTAATGTTTTCATTGGCGATTTTCTTGGCATCAAAAGACTCATTAACTCCCTCTGTGGTGAAAAATTTGTTGAAATCATTAGCTAGGACTTAATATCCCTAGTATATACTGCGTTTGACACCTTCTTCCGAGGAAGACTATTCCTGATGGTTTTCCACATGGACTGTTTATTTTTATTTTCGATCTCCTTTTTAATATAGTCTCTTTTGGCTTCTCTCAACTTTAATTTCACCATTTCGCGAGATGAACGGTACCTTTCCCAGTCTCCTGCTAAACCAGAAATACTGGCCAGCTTGTGAAAGTTGATTTCGTAAAACAGTGCTCAATACATAGAAGTAGAGCGAAGTATATATGGAAGAAAAAAACAAATAAACTACAGTGTATGTAAATTGTTTTCCCCCCTCTGGCAAAAGAAGTGAAAGTGAAATGGTGAAAATTTTAAGTTATTTGAACTCAATTTAGGCAATTGCTTAGATTGCGTTCATAACTGCGAGGATCATAGCTTTATTTGATTTCATATCCGCACTTCAATATATGATTCATTTCATAAATCATTTCGTTCGTCAGTTCATCTATCCCGGGAACATTTGAACGCACAAATGATCAGCCCCCAACATCAGTGGCTTCATAGCTCAGTTGGTTAGAGCGTTGCACCAGCATCGCGAGGTCGCGAGTTCAAATCCCTGACTGTTTCAGGCTTCTGTACGCAAATGCTTTGAAACTGCGAGGATCAAAGCTTCGTTTGATTAAAGTTATTTCTTGCAAAAAATGGTTGTGACATATGTCCCTGCCGAACAATCCATCCGGGCCTAGAATTTTGCTTAACTCTTGAAGTAACTCGGGGACAGGGATTCTCTAAAACATCAAAAATTAATGTAGTATCATCGTCATTTTGGCTAGTTTTTACCTCGTGGTTATTTGAAAAGATACCTCTTATGCTTGTGTGCTATTTGAAATTTATTTTTCCATCACCTACGCGTAAAGGATACGGTGGAATTGGACAGCCCTTTATGACACCTCAAAAATTTAATTAAAGAGCAAAGGGGGAAGGAAGGAAGGCTGGCTGGACAGGCTGACTGACAACTGGATGGACTCATGCTCTGAGTGGTTGGATAAGTAAATTAACTAAGAAGTGTGAAAAGTCTGGCCATCTATTGATCTAGCTGGCAGACGTACCAACTGGCTGTTTGTCCAACTGTCTATCTGGGTGACAGACCGACTGACTGATTGACTGACTGACTGCATTTACAAAGGAAGGAAGGTCAAGGTTGGCCGTCCAGCTGGGTGGTTAACTAGCCGACTAGATGAGTCACTCAAAGACTGGATGTCTGACCGGCAACATTCACTAGCAGACTGTCGGACTGAATGAGTAAACAAACAAGGGAATCAACCAAGTCTGGCCGCCCAACTAGTTTAAGCAACCGTCCAAAGGACTCACTACACACACAATTTGAGTGGTTAACCTTTAGATTAATTGTTGAATAACTGACTGACTGACTGACTGAACAAGGGCCGAAACCGAGGAAGTTAGTCTGATGTATGAATAGATCAAAACGAACATTATGCTTGTTACCATATCTAAATGTGCACTTTCTTATTATTTACTGTGAAGTTCAACAGTTATGAAATCTTGTTTCAAAATTATATTTAAGGCTTGCTTTCGGGTTTTCTCAGTAAAAAGCCTCGCTTTGTTTATGTGGTGTACATGTCTCGAGACATTTCGTGCTAATAATTTACAGGGGGATCACCTTACGCTATGCTGAACCACAAACAGCTCTTGGAGAGTTTGAAGAGAGGTTACAGACTGGAAAAGCCAGACATGTGCACAAACCATGTGTAAGTCCCCACACACATATCCAAAAATATGCCCTAAAGATCTATACAGAAATTTCCATTTTTTTCCCTGAAAATCCCTCCAAAAATATCTAAATATCCCAAAAATTTCCTAAAAATCCCTAAATATCCCAAAATTTTCTAAAAATTTCTGCCTCACTTTTTTTTGGAGACCACCTTTCTTTTTCGAGTGACACTGGGCTCTACGTCATCTTCTATAAAAATTGAACTCACTGAAGCTTCACTTGGCTCCTCCGCCATGTTTGAAACTTGCTTCCTTTGGAATGATGGGATGCATTATCCAGTTAGTAAACAATGGGACAAAACCATCATTTCGTAGGAAGATTAACTGAAGCCGCAAAGAAAATAGAACAAATTTTCTTCAAAACCATCTAAAATCCTCCACAAAAACCCTTTAATTCTATTTACCCACAAAATTTCTAAAAATTATCCTGATGCTCCAAAAATCCTACAAAATAATCCGGCTATTTGTGTCTGGGCCTAAACCAAACATTACGTGAAACCATTTTAACAGAGGTCTGGTACAAACGGTCAAAGGAGCAATGTTCAGAATTTCATGTTGAGAGTGAATTGTTTGATCTATTTTCATGCATCCGCTTCATGATCTATTTACATCCGTCTTGTAAAACACGAAATGCTTCAAGATAACTACTAGGCTAATTACCAGGTAACAAAGTTGAAATTTGTCACGACGCCATTGAAAAGTGATCTGTCGAATCGGGCCGCACAGAAATCAAAGATGTACAAAACTACTGGCTTGGCCTTAGTTTCCTATTCCTCTGACTCACACTTCCTGAACGACGCAAGAATTGAATGAACCTACAACAATTACATGGATTTCAGAAAACTTCGTATAAAAGCTTTTGGGTATTTTATTAGAGTTGGAACTACAAAACATGTCCTATTCAGAAAACAGTGTTAGCAGGTTATATGAAGATCATCAATTTTCCTACACAGAAAAAGAAAACTCATTTTTGTTCATGTTTAAGGTACGCCTTAATGACAGACTGTTGGAACCAGGACCCAGATGAACGGCCAAGCTTTCAGCGGCTGTATAGGAGACTTGACGATATGCTGGATGAGCAAGAGGACTACTTTGACTTTGGCAAAAAGGACGAATCGAAATATTATTATCGGACACAGGAGTCAAAGACGGCAGAAGTTGACGAACTTGACAACCTCGATGTTGTACATCTACCGCATGTGATCATTGTGAGTTTTGAAATAGGAGCTTCTTGCAATTGTAAACTTGTGCTTGGCCTTGCACGACAGATCTAGGTTTGTGCAATGAAATTACCTTCAAACCATATACTATCATACCTTTGATCTTCGCAGGGGTCAAATGAAGCAGATGCTGATGAAACAGTCAAAATCCAAGTTGAAAAACCACAGGATGTGTCGAAGCCAAGTCTTATCATATGACATCTAAGATGCACGGCGATGACTCGTGAAACTCGTTAAACCGACTTTGATCTCGTTGTTGGTAGAGACCGGACACATCAAAAGTTTAACAAACAGGAAAATCACCAGGTTGCCATGTGTCCATGGCAAGTCTATGAAATGAATGATTTCCACTTGTCGACAAATGCTTGGCCTAGCATAACACAGCTATGAATATTTTTAGTTAAAGTGCCCCTGTGATCAAAAAACCACTTCCTTTTTTCCTTCAGATTTTGAAAGTGTGTTTGCTTAACACCTGACTGGCAAAATTTTGAGCTTTGATTTTTATCCAAAGGCCGTTTACTTTGAGTGTAAGTTTTGGATTTCACGGTCCGCCATTACTCACGTTCAAAACTGACCGATTGGACCTAAGACGGTTGGATCCAGGGAAAAGTGACGTCAGAGGCTCACTAGCTGAAAATTTCAGCGTGTGAACGCAGCTTATTATATATGCAAAAGCGTGAGTTTAAAAGTCTGAAAGCCCAAAACCCCCGTGCTGCATATTAATTCTGCGGCGTACACACGTATTGCATTCTTAAACTAGTGAGCCTCTGACGTCATTTTCTCATCGATCCAGCTCTCTCAAGAACATCATGTTAGTAATGGCGGACTATTAAATAGGAAAATTACAGTTAAAATAAAGAGGTGTCTTTTTGAAATCAAGGCTTAAAACGTGGGTCACTTAGTGTTTTGTTAACATAGTTTTGAAATCCAAAGAAAAATATGAATTGATTTTTTGGTCACAGGGGCACTTTAAAGTAACTTATCAGAAATAGCTATTTGCTTAGCAATATAAACCTTGTTCTTAGTTTTCTAGATTTTAGATAGCCATTGTAGTCAGATTGCTCTAAAGCAATTCATTTATTATTTATTTATTCATTTATTAATATTACACTGTCTAAGAAAGACCAATCACCAAAGAGATTGCCCACTGTCCGGCAGCAGGTTTTAACAAGATAATTCTTAAAGATCTTCCTTGTCTTGCCTTTGTTCGGAAAATAACTAGCCTCGATTTCCGCCGCTCACTCAAGTTCGGGTATCCTCCCGGCGAAGAGATGGCTGGACGCGTGAGCAATAGATTGTGTCTGTGACGTAAATTCAAAATATAATTTATGCAAAGTTAACAGTTGCTGGGAAATGGCGTTAGACATCTCAAAACATTTATTTTCATAAAACAGTAATAACATAACAATGCGTAAAACGTCTCTGTGAAGTTTTCAGATGATGCGAGCTTGAGTTTGTGGTTAAATGGTCAATATAATGTGAGTTTGAATTCAATCAGCAATGATCATCAAAATCACTCTTGGCAGCTTCAGATCTCTTAGTCGGCCTCATCGGTCTGCCACCAATAAACTCGGCAGTAAACTCAGTTGGTCTTGAGGAATTTTATTTGCTCTTGAATTGGTGGTGGACAAAACAATGACCCCAAATCTATGGACTACCCTGATGGACTACCCAAGGCTACCCTAAAATTAACATTGAACGTACCTTGTTTATTTTTGTCCGTACGGCCTGTCATGAAATTTCTTTTTTTTCTTTTTCCCTTTCACGTTTAACTTTTTAGTTGTCGTGGTGCCATATTGTAATTCGTTAAAATTTACTATATTGCCGATAAGCGTCATTTTAATTCCTTGGAGTAGAGTGCTACCTCTCTTAGTGTTAATGGACTTCTTTGTGTTGTTATGTAGTCACGTAAAATGCATACTGTAATTTTAATAAATTAGTGAAACTATATATTTGTAAAAGACGTGGCGTTGACGGCCAGTTGGAGAAGAAGGTAACGAGAAGAAGAAGGTTTGGATAGTGAGGGCACAAGGGAAAGGCACAGAAAGAGAGAACGAAGAGTGAAAAGACACCGCTAAGACTTACTGGTGGGAGCTGTTTTGAATCAAAGACGAGACCCATTTGTCTGCAGAAGCAGCAGTGGGAACAGCAGTAGCAACAGAGCTAAGAAAAGCAAAAGCAACTATAAGATAGTGCAGAAGTGTCGATCGAAAGGAAGAGTCGAGAAAAGCAAAAGCAACGGAAGAATTAGTGCAAACGTGTGCCTGGATGAAATTGTCATGGAACAGCGGTTTGTTGGTTTCTTTATTGGTGGCTTTGACTTTAAGAGGAGCTGTGCAGAAATGAATTTTATTATTTCAGTTTAAGGCCATTTGTAGTAGCAGTACGATTAAGAATAGTTTCGTTTTTTTCTCTCGCAGACTTTTTACCCTAAGTATTACCCTTTTTACCCTTTATTTTGTAATCTTGTAATTCCTAATAAATTAGTCATTAGCATACACCTTTTTGTTTATGACGTTTCTTGCAAGATCGAGGGAAGGGGTTTGGTATTTTTCTGTCCTTCCTTTTCTTTTTTTGTTTTCTCGAAGGGAGTCTCCTTGGCTATCGTCACACGGCCACATGCTTCTAACTCAGGAATTACACCGGTCTCGCTTCACTTACATGAAGTAATAGGCTATCACAACAATTATCGAAAGCTAACCTTTTTAAAATAGGTGTTTAGACTTAAACATTGTTGATTAACGCCGTTTAAAATGGGTGTTTCAGGCTTATTCATTCCAAATAGTATTTTTTGGGGAGTCCATTTGGGTATACGTAGGCTATCGGGATAGTCCATGCTCTGGGGGTCAGGGTTTTGTCTACGACCTCTTGCATTAGCGACGTCTGAGGGGAATTGCAATAGCAATGGATTGGAAAGTCGTATTTTGCCCTTGGCGCCAACTGGAAAAGTAGTGAAGTTTCCGAACCCAGACGGTAGAAAACGACACAAGAACATTTTCCAGCTTATCGAACACTTTCCTTTAATTTGTAGAAATCTTGTAGTTTCCCACCCTGAAAGCACTGTAAAGCTCGAAAAAGAATTTCAACATTTCCTATAAAATATAATTTATCCCTCCTCGATTTGAGCAGGGGTCTCTAACTGGCAGAGATCAACAATGACACACCTCACGCGTCCAGCCGTGGGGTTGGGAGTTAGCAATTTCAACATTTCAACATTTCCTATAGAAAACATAATTTATGCCTAATCGATTTGAGCGGGAAAGCCTCTGATTGGCGGAGATCAACAAAGGCACACTTCATGCGTCCAGTCGTGGGGTTGGGAGTGAGCTCTGGCTCATTTCTCGAAACAGCGGCTGGTAATCGATCCTAGCCATTAACCAGAAGGAAAGGAACAGAAGCTCGGACTGTTAATTATAGCCCCAGGTACACTCCCCCCATCTAATGGTCCACTTAGCTCAAATGAACAAAATGGTGCGCTCCTAGCCAGTTAAGGCAAGTTTACTTGCACTGTTCACAAGAGGAAGCTCAGACCAGAGTTTTTCCTTGCTCCGTTTTTTCGTGATTGCTTTTGCAGCATAAGTTGGCTTGCCTAAGTCAGCCAATTATGAAACACGTTAAAAAGCTGCAATTACGGCTAGGACATATTAATCGTCATCATCATCATCATCATAATTTATTTCCCTATTTTAATAGTTCATTTCTTTCAGTTTTTTGGGTAGGGTCGCATCTCTCGTTGAACACTATATTTCATTGGCTGTATAGTGTCGTACATTCTACTTTTTCTGCCAAATCCATTGTTATCTTGCTCGTTCTATTGTTCTTCTGGCCAGTCCTGAAGCCCGTTCAATTTGGTACCAGACAACCCCTGTTTTTTTGGCAATCCGTTGTCTTCGGCATTCCACCATGGTCACGCCTTTAGATAAATAATTTCTGAATGCTTGTAATTGGAGAATCCAGGTACGAGCTAATACTTAAATTCACCTTAAGAACGGATTGACCTGGTAAGCATTTCAAACTTCAATTCACGTCACAAATGCTCGTATTTAGATGTACGCCTAATTTTGATATCTAATACTGAGCGACCCCTTAATGCTGAGCTTCTTGCCACCTGTTTGAAAGAACAAGGTATGTTTCAAGGTTCGCATACTATCCAGGTTATTTAGGGTTCATGCAGCTGATAATGTTTCCTTGTTCAGCGGAGTTTAGGGGGCACTTTATGATGATAATAGTCCAGTTTCAAGGCTCCATGACAGCTGAATAAAAATACTGAGGATGCATTTTTACAGGGTTAGCCTCCGTCTATTCCAAATACCGGCAGGAAGGTGGCTGAACTTGAAAACTGAACAATAGCCAAAGTGATAAACAAGTCATCTTCTCGCTGGAATTTGTGAATATATTCCGAATCCCTTCAGATGGAGCCTAACTCTGTAAAATTAAGTCCTCAGTGTTTTTATTTAGTGGTCATAGGGAGCTTGAAACTGTACAATTGTCTGCGTTTCTAGAACGAGTGATGTCAAAGTTGTGCGGAAGAGCAATAGAACACTAAGCTTACCAAGATCGGCGTGTCGAAGTTGGTGCATTGGCATAACAGTAGTAGAGTTATTTGCGTTTGTAAAGAAGGATGGTACAGTATACGTAGCCTCTATGGTGCACCAGTTGGGCTGGTCGGTTGGAGAAGTGAAATAAGTAGAAAAGGATGACAATAATTAATATCAGATAACAGGAAAGGAGATTGTTACCAGTGGAGGTGAACTGGGAGAGGACAATGGTAAGACGGATTGGTTGGGGAAATGGTACAAGTTGCCAAGGAAAAGAAACTAGGCACCTGGGAGGTAGGATAACACAGTAGTAGGAAAGGCCCGGAATGTGAAAAAAAAAAAGTTTCCACAATACCTTGCCTTTCTTACTACTGAGGACGCCAACATCACCTTTGTGTGGCCGAAGGCCGGCACCGAAAAAAATTCTAATTAGAGAAATACGATTACTACTGTATACACTTTCTGACCCACACTCGCTGGGACCGAAAAAAAAACCACCCAATTAAAGAAATACGTTTTGTTATATATACAATGGAGCTTTAGGACCCTCTGCTAGAACTGCTTGGAGAGGGAAGTTTGATTCCAGGGTTCGAAAGACCCGAACCCTAGGTTTTTACGGTGCCCAAAATGTTTCGGACGAAAAGGTTGCAGAAGGTCCAAACCCTATAGCTCCGCGCCGCTTTCGTCCAGTACCCCCAGAACGGGATGAGAAAATAAAAAGAACAAAAACACCGTGGGCTTTGGAAAGAGTTGATAATTTTAAGTAAAAGACAACAAAATAAAAATGTGGTGATAATTTTAACGAAAACTTTTTTTACGTTTTATCAGTGCTCGGCCTTACTGTACAACTGTACAATATGGCGTACGGACATGCTCTCGTTAGCTCCCGGCTTTTTGTCATTTTTGTAATTTTAAATCATGCTACAGATTTTTTTATCAATTCTACAAGCGATGTGGGGGCACAGACAAAGACTTGGCATAGTTTTTACCTAGGTCAGATGGTGATATGTGGTGGATACACGACTTTGCCGTTTTGTCCTTTCGGAAGCGACATCGCAATTGTGTCATTTAGACGACGCTTCTTTGGTCGAAGGCTACTTTACTCATCAAATGGAACTTCCAGCTTTAATCCTTCAACTTTACAACTCATTCTTAGTGGGTATATTCATCCACATCCTGGTCCAGGTTCGCGAAAATATCAGAGTATTCAATTTAGTAGAGAGCGCAAGGAAAGCGAATCAAGCATGACGATTAACCAATATGCTAATCAGTCGAACATCAAAATGGCTCATTTGAATATTCGATCCTTGAAATCCAGAGAGCATTTCATTCTATTACAGCACACTATTGAAGAACACAAGTTTGACATATTCACGTTATCAGAAACCTGGTTGGATTCCACAGTTGATAGTCGCGTAATGCAAATACCTGGCTTTCAATTCTTTCGTCAGGATCGTGGTGATCACAAATCTGGTGGCGGCCTTGGCATTTTTATTAGAGACACTTTTGAAGTTAGCTGTTTTGAGGAACTGTCCACTGTTAGTAACGATAACTTTCAACAGCTTTGGATAAAAGTTCAGGTTCAAAAGTGTAAGTCACTTATTCTATGTACTGTCTATCGACCGCCAAATACTAGTATGGCTTGCATTGAGGCGTTAACTTGCAATTTTGTTGAATTATTGCATCTAGGTTACGACATCATTATTCTCGGAGACCGAAACTGTGATCTCCTTAATGATACAACTCCATCACGAATCATATCAGATTTCTGCGATACTTTGAACCTGGTACAACTCGTTAACGAGCCTACAAGAATAACTGAATTTACTCAAACGCTCATCGACCTTGTCATGACGACGAACACTAACCTTATAGATTCCTGTTCTGTCCTGACATCTTCAATAAGTGATCACAGCCTAATTGAGGTTGTCATGAAGCTTAGGAAGCCAAGAATTAAACCAACATATATAACGACCAGAAGTTATTCCAGTTATGATAAGAAAAGTTTTCTTCAAGATTTGGAATATGCCCCTTGGCACATGGTTAATTTTTTTGACAACGTTGATGACCAAGTGGGTGTCTTCAATTCGCTCTTCTTAGAAATCCTAAACGACCATGCTCCTGTGAAGAAGATAAAAATTAAGTCCAGGCCGAATCCATTTGTAACGCGAGAAATAAAACAGCTTATGAAGACCAGAGACCATTGGCGTAAAAAAGCAATAAGAACAAATGATAAACTCTGTTGGAATGGCTACCGATTCTTTAGGCAAGAAGTTAAAAAAGAACTAAGACTCGCTGAGAAAATATATGTGAGAGAACAAATCCTTAACAACCAAGGAAACACTAATGCTATTTGGAAAGTTATAAATCGTTGCATGTCTCGAAATAACACTGCCAAGGCACTGAGCAATACAGAAGATCGCGTTGCTATTGCCAACAAATTCAATAGATATTTTACGTCTGTTGGAAGATTGACTGCTCTCAAGGCCAACCATTTGATACAGGAGCAACAACTAGATGTTACTGAAGTAGTCACCCAACAAGAACCTACGACTTCATATGACTGTTCTGATTGCTTCAACTTTAAGTCTGTTACTGAAAGAGAAGTGAAATCTGTAATTATGGGCCTATCCTGCAATAAAGCACCTGGATATGATAAGATATCTGCAAGAATCCTAAAGGACAGCCTACCAGCCACTTCCACCATAATTACCAGATTGATTAATAGTTCATTTGAGCTGAGCGTCTTCCCAAAAGCATGGAAAACTGCAGAAGTTATCCCGATTCCCAAAGACAGAAATTCGGACGAGCCTTCTTGCAATCGACCAATTTCCTTGCTTCCTACCTTATCCAAGGTGTGTGAGAGACTTGCTCATAAACAGTTTGTTGACTTTCTCTCCGTAAACAATAAACTCTCCACTCACCAAAATGGCAATAGGAAACTACATTCCACAGAGACTGCCCTTATCTATGTTACTGATCAACTTTTAAAAGCTATGGACGAGAAATCAATTTCTATACTGGTACTTTTAGACATGTCTAAAGCGTTCGATAGTTTAAATCATAATATTCTCCTAAGTAAGTTACGTAGATTAGGCCTTGCTTCACACTGTCTCTCATGGTTTTCTAGTTATCTTTCTGATAGGACTCAAAGGGTGCGATATGGAGACGCCGTTTCTCAAATGTTAACTTTAACACATGGCGTTCCTCAGGGTTCTATTCTAGGCCCTGTACTTTTCACTACCTATATTGATGGGTTGATTAACTTAGTTACTCACAGTCAAGTCTCGTGTTATGTAGACGATAGCCAGTTGTTTTTAAAATTTCAAGTTTCGAATGTACACAATGCTATAGCTACAGTAAATGCTGACCTTCAGGAAATTTGCAAATGGTGCGCGAGAAATTCATTGCTTTTAAATCCGGACAAAACCAAATTAATGGTTGTTGGCCTACCGCAACTTACTAAGCAGTTACCACCAATATCTGTATCTATTTTCGATAAAACTATATCACCGGTTCCCTTTGCTAGGGACCTTGGAGTATATTTAGATCAGCGTCTTTCATACGATACTCATATTACTAAAACAGTTTCTAGTTGCTTTAATTAGTTAGTACATATAAACAGAATTAAGCATGTTTTGGACAGACCAACACTTTTATTACTCATTAAAAGTTTTGTGTTCAGTAAGCTCTTTTATTGCTCGTCGGTGTGGGCAAACACTTCTAAGGCTAATATACATAAACTCCAACTGGTCCAAAACTTTGCTGCGAGAATTATTCTGGGACTTAAAAAATTCGATCATATTAGCGAAGGTCTTAAGTCGCTAGGAATTCTCAAGGTAAAAGATAGACTAGATATCAATGATGCAGTGGTGGTATTTAAATGCCTAAACAATCTCGCGCCCAAATATTTATGTGACCAACTACAAATGAGATCCTCTGTATGTACCAGGGTAACGCGATCTGCAAACAACCTAAATATTCCTCGTTGTCGCCTAGCAACCGGACAGCGTCGCTTTGCATATAGAGGTGTAAAAATCTGGAATGGATTAAGTAACGACTTGAGGAACTTAACTAGTTTAAATGCATTCAAAAGGAATTTAGTTAGACAATATTTAAATAAATTATGTTAATATACTTGTTCTTAATTACTATTTTTATCTTATTTATACTCTTAGAGAATATCAAAGTTAGTATGTTCATATATTTGTTCTGAATTATTGTTCTTTTTGTAGTATTGTACTGAAAAGCCCTTTTAGGGAGTTGCAATAAAACGTATGTATGTATGTATGTATGTATGTATGTATGTAACTTTTTAAATCGCTGGGCCTGGGACTCGTTCAACTGAAAATTTAACTAGTCCTGGGTAAATCTGTGATAGTCCTTCCTGATTGCAGCAAGACAATATTATTTTCAGAATAAAAAGTAGCAACATAAAAACATGACATTTCGGCGACGACATTATCAAATGCAAATTATTGTAAGTTAGGTAGCGTTATATATAGGATAGAGAGAGGGAATACATTAGAATAAATGAGGAAAGGCTTGTCATCCTCACCGGACATTTTCTCCAAAGAATGCCATTATCTAAGAAAAATGTTTCTGAAACCGAAATATCCTGCGAAACTTATTGATTCTACTTTTAACAGATTTCACGCTCCCAAGACCAAAACCAAACCCGTATTAAGCCAGTCGACAGCCCTGTACGAATAACCTTGCCTTTCAAAGATCAGAAATCCGCCGACTCCGTGCGCTGGCAAGTAAGCGACCTGGCGAAGGAAAATCGATCGTGTATTGCAACCATTTTTCACAAGTAGGAAAATCTCTGAAGATTTCAAAGTTAAGGAAACAAAGCCCTCACTTGTGAAACAACAATGCGCTGTGTATAAATTTCAATGTAATTTGTGTGATTTGAATTATATAGGCTACACCATCCATCATCTCCACCTGCGCATTGAGGAACATAAATATTCTGTCATCGGTAAACACGTGAAGGAAAAGCACAAACAAAGATGCAACAATCTGCACGAGCAATTTACCACCTTAAAGAAATGCCGCGGAAAGTTTGAGTGCCTTATTTATGAGAATCTTTTAATAAGGAAAAAGAGACCGACTCTGAACACTCAAAATGACTCCATTCCAACGGAACTGTTTATTTAAATTCTGTTTATTCTTTTGTTTTCCCCCGCCTCGTTTATTGTAATGTATTTTCCCACTCTCTAACTTAGAATAATTTACATTTGATAATGGTGACATGTCGTCGCCTAAACGCCATGTTTTTATGTTGCTATATCTTATTCTGAAATATTTTTCAAAACCTTTCGTTGTTACAATATGTTTTTACAATTAAATTTCATTGATGTCATCATGAAACTCCATAATACCACTGGCAGAAAGTCAAAGAAGAGTGACAGACATTGACCAGGCTAACCGACAATCTAATAGATTAAATAAGAGTCAGACATTAATGTACAGTGACAATAATCTTGAAAAAAAAATGTTACATTTTTTTATGTCGACTGTTTCTGATCTCAGTCGTTTTACCGATATTGCCATGCATACATGAAATACATGTAAGTAACTAAAGCAAAGAGTCTGACACCGATGATTCAATAAAGAGATGTTACAGACTCCAAAAAACACAACTTCACGTGTCCATTATTTCTGGCCTCCTTAGCCTTTGCCCTGAATCAAGCCATCTTGCAACTGCCGTAATTGCATTGTACTCAGCATGGTCGCCCCATTCAGCGATATGAACAGTGCATCAACAGTGGAAACACCAAGGGATGATCTAAAGTCTGTCATAATCCTGTGTAGACAAGAGTTACCCCTTTCAGAGCATGCTGTTTGAATTAGCATTACGAGCCACAACTCAATGAGAACATTCAGGACCTTAGAGATTCGAACGTAATATTTTCAAGAAGCTCCCATCGAAAGACCTATATAATACTGAATTGAAAGAGACAGTGTTTGTTTGCTTAGACCACACAATTTCGGAAATGGCCAGCGATTGCTTGACGATCCATTCTTTAAGGTTCCCCGGCACCTACGTGTAGGCCAAAAAATATGCACAAGCAAAAAATATATTCGCTTTAAAAATGACAGCGAACTTCTTAACGAAAGGTAAGTGATGGAAAAGTATGAATTGGTTTCCCTCCCGTGTCCGATCAATTGCCATACACCTTTGATCGAGGTGCGAACTAATAATTGTTTTTGTGCACTGCGATGGCTAGGAAATATTCTGAAGAAAAAGTGCTTGTCGTTTGCACTTAAGAATACTTGCAAAAATACATGTGTAGTGACTACTGTTTGTATGACTGTTGATAAAGGTAACGGGAAACAGGCTGATCAAAGTTAAAATAACAGCGCAGGAAAGTACGCGCATTTCGCACGCTTACCTTTTGTCGTTTCTTCCCCTTCATGCGGCGAAGATGCTAGTCACTGGGATGCGTTAAGAAAATGACGTCACTTGTATTTTCCCCGCGAACTCTTAGTATGCGTTGGTAACCAGGCCGCAGGAACATGGCGACATAATGGCGGACAGCATCAAGCCCGTAGTAACCTCAACTTTGATTAATCAAAGGACGACATTTTTCTATCTTAAAGAAAATAAATGCCAGGGGGGGGGGGGGGGGGGGGGAGGGTACTAAATGAGTGCTAAATGCTGGGGTCAGGAGATCAGAGAGGATATCTGGAATGCTATAAGGTTTATTCATAATTTTATGTATAAGACAGCATATTCTGAATTTATATACATTTTATAGTTTAAGAATTCCTAAGAGTTTATAATATGGATTGGCAATCTCCCTACTATGTACAAAGAACATTTTTCGGAAGTCTTCATTCGGCTTAGTTTGGTGACAGTTTAATCTAGGTTTATAGGCGCAGCCCCATACTATTATGCCACAACTCAAATATGGATAAATAAAAGCATAATATATTTGTTTGAGCATTTTAAAATTCAAATAATATTTTAATCTTTAAAGGGTTCCAGTATTATTTACTATCTTATTGCTTATATGTTGTATTTGTGGCTGCCAATTAAGGTGCTTATCAATATGAACTCCCAGATATTTAATATAATCTTTTCCCTCTACATTGTCAATAGTTATTATTGGATGGTTCATTGACAACTTATTTATAACATGAAAAGCACAATATCTTTACCCTGCCTAACTACACTCTCTTATCCACGTCCATTGTCAGGAACTTGTCACACTTCTATGCAATTGCATGTTTCTTACCACATACCAGGCAGGTCGTTATTTGGGTGAGCTCTAGCTCCCTAACATGACACCTGTAGGTAGGGTTGAGAATCTATGAGGCTGCCCATGACGTTAATCCGCGTGTTGATCTCTCCTTCGAGGCGTTCTTCTATTAATGGTTCCTCCGCCTTCGGCGGCTTGGTGAGGTTAGGTAAGGGCTCAGTGACTAAGGATCAACTAATGTGTGGTTGGTTGG
>OX421457.1:17278816-17298816 GCA_949126865.1 Montipora capitata | reverse complement strand
TATTCTCATTTATATCATATGGGTATATTATTTCATAACATGATGTTCAACACCATGTACAACGCAGTGTTTAATACCGTGTTAAATACTTTTTTTTATTTTCCATTTTTATGTAACCAAATAATATAACAAATGAGTTTACTAAAATGGAAAGAAATTGCATAAAGTAAATCTGAATTAGGAGATAAAATTAATACCGTAAGAGATGCTATTATACAGCATGATTTGGACCAAAAAACAAGACAAACGTCTATTTCAAAGGTTTTTAAACCAATAACAACAAAACTTGATGATGTTATCGCCAGTAATTTAAAACTACCACCAACAAAAAGACGACCATTGAAAAAAGGTAAAGTGCCAAATTATGGCATTGATATTGAAAATGAAGTTCCAGATATAAATCTTGGTGATTTATTTGAAGAACCAGAAGAACAAGAAAAACAACTTGTTCTTAAGCCTCCAACTTATGAAGAATCATTAAAAGATATATTGGAAGGTAAAAAACAACTTAGTATTGATCCTCAATATTTTCCTGAAACACAAGATCTTCCTCCTGGATATGAAGAAGAAGAAGAAGAAGTTGATTATGGATCAGACAATGAAGATATTGATAATGAGATATTGGACGATCTTTTTATTCAAAATTATGATTCTGTTGAAAAGATACTAAGTCAACAAGAAATGACTCAACAAAAGAACAAAAAATATGTCAATAAGATTATCAAGGAGGCTAAACAAATGAAATAAAATGAAATGAATTAAAGGGTCATAAATCAAATGTGACTAAACAATTCAATTCTGGTAAAATTATTCAATCTGAACGGCAGCTTATGAATAAGAGAATAGACAATGCAAGAGTGACATTAGATGCATACATCAATCATTATGAAAATAAAGTTAAAACAATGAAAGGTTCTGGAATTCGAAAAAAAAGCAGAGAGGTGGCAATTTTGTATTTTTTCATAATCCAAATCAGCTTCTTAAAAAATTAGAATTGATTATTGGTGAAATTTTAGCCGGAAATACAAGCATTGATATGCGTCATATTGGAGTTGCTGTATTAGACACATGGTTAAAATCAACAACAATTAATAAATCACAACATAACAAACTCTATAAGGAGTATTTCAAAATTTAATGTAACGATATTGTATATATATATGGATAAAGAAATTGTATTATCAAGCTATTCAGTTAAAAAAATACCTTTTAATAAATCTGAACATTTTGCTATAAAATTTACGAGACCAATAATTTTACCAAGTAATAATGAATATCAACTTGGTTTGAATAGGATTATTAATATGAGTCTTAGTTGGTTCAATGTTAATCCATCATACAAAAATCAGACAATAGCATATAGCATCAATAATGGATCAAACGTTCAAGATATCACGTTTCCAGTTGGTGTATGATAGCTATCTCTAAAGACGGTAAAGACGGTATATCATTGAAATCTAATGCAACAACATTCAGAGTCTCAATTGCTTTGCTGAATCAAGTAAGACTTGATTTAACAAAATCAGATTTTAATGATCTCGTAGGTTTTAACAAAAAATATTAACAAGTGGAACACATATTGGAAGTAAAGTACCAAATTTAAGTCAAGATACCGATGTATTAAATATTCATTGTGATTTGATTAACGATAGTTTAGTTGACGAACAAGAAACAGTTTTAGTACTAGTGTTTTACAGCCTAGTTATTCTTTTACATTAGAACCACGAAGAATAACATTTAATCCTATCAATAAAACCACTGTTTCATCAATTAGAATGTGGGTAACAGATGGAAAACGAAGATTATTAAATTTAAATGGAGCTGATGTATCATATCCACTGATTTTAAATAGATTAGAATAATATAACATAACAATATAATGAAACCATACGAATTTAAAAGGTTTTACCATCCAAGAGCTGGAAAATTTGTATATTAACACAAAGGATCTGGTATAATTACTGATAACATTTTTAAACCTATGAAAGTTATTGCATCTTCAGTTTTCAAAAAAGTAGCTAAGCCTGAGGCAAAAAAAGCAATTGAATCAAGAGTATCACACGCTGGTGATAAAATTGGAAAAAAAGGTCGCTCAAAAATCTGGTGATTTAATTATGAGACAACTTTCTAAAATGAGGCAAAATTCATCAACAAAGCCAAAACAAGAAGAATTATTCCTATTCAATCAATTAAAAAACAAGAAGAAGACACTAATATGATTTTAAATCGTTTAATATCAGGTAGTGGTATCAAAAGAAGACGTTAAAATTATGTAATATAATAGTATAAAATGGATTTTAGAACAAGTGAACATTTACAACGAAATGAGCTTGTACGTTTTCAACTAGATGATGTCCTTATAATAATCAGCATCAAGAACAAAATTGACACAAATTTACAATTAATGACAGATCGTCATTTTTCGATTGGTATAATGGATACTTTGAAGTTCGTTTTCAGTTACAAATAATAGCAGATGGAGTAGGTTATGCAGCAGCAGATAGAATAACAATTATCAATGGTGCTCATAGTTTAATTAAACATCTTATGATAAAATCTGCAGGTAAAATAGTATATGATACTGATAATGTAACTTTTGTGAAAGATCTTCTTGACTATTCAGATGATTATTCAAGATCTGTTGGTAAAAATAGTTTATGGTACCTTGATACAAATAATACTACCGCTAATAACAATATTGGTTTCGAGTCAAGAAGATTGCTTTCTCAAACCTGTTAACAATGATGGAACAGGAGGAGCTAAACATATAAATGTGATTATTCCTCTTAATTGTTACAACTTTTTTTGAAGAATTAGAAAGTAAAATGCTAGTTCCAATGCAAATTCAATTTAATATTACTTTAAACGAAGATGGAGAATTGATTCACATGGCAAATGGCACTGATGCTGGAAGAATTGTAATAGACAAATTTGAATTATGGTTGCCAAAATTGATTCCAAAAGATAGTGGTATTCAAATTTCGTGAGCTCATTTATGAAAGAATCAAAATGGAAGTATTTAAGAGAATTATATGAAGTATCTCAACCAACACAAACTTCTGGTTATTTTCAAATATCAGCAAGTATTGATAATGTAAAAATGTTTTTGTATACCTCAAAAAGAGTTATCGTAACGCTAATGGCTTTCGACATGAAGAAACAACTCCTTATAAAATTGGTACTTTTTCATTAGACGGAGGAGCAACTCTAAATAATTGCAGACTTGAATATGGAAATGGTGTATTTTATCCGGAAATGGATAATGATAGTGACTCCAAAGTACGAATATTCAATGATTTGATGTCTTATGCAATGAGGAAAAATGATTATAATTCTGGTACTCTGCTAAATCTAAGCAATTACGATAATTTATTTCCGCTCATATTTTTTTATCTGTCTTTTCAAACAGACTAGAAAATTACACGAGATCCAAAACAATTAACATTCAGATACAGATTGTCAGCAAATGCAAATCAAAATTTCAGTGTTCATGCTGTTGTTTTATATGAATAACAAATTGTTATTGATAAAATTGGAAACGAACTTGTTATAGTTGAAATTTTGTTTTTATATTTAACTAAAAATATGTTATGTAATTAACAAATTATATAACATATAATATATACAAGAAATGACTCAACTTTACGAAATGAATGTAAAATTATCACCGAATCAAAAAAATAATTTAGCAAAAGCTTTTCATAAATGAGAAACAATTGTTTTGAGATTAACATATAATGCTTTATCATGAAACGATACTCTTCGTGTGCCTGCTAATGTTGTCAGAAGATTGAATAAAAGCAAACAATTAAAAAAAGGCATGGATATCAACTTATCTCAAACTAATATCAGAAAGCAAGTTAGAGGAACCTTATTAACTTCAATTTTGTCATTAGGAAAAACATTGCTTCCAACTTTTGGTAAAACACTAGGCTTATCAGGATTAGCTTCGGAAGGAGCAAGTCAAATTGTTGAAAACATATCAGGGCAAGGAGTTAAAACAGGTGGTTTAATTATTCCGTATAATAGAATTAATGAATTGATACCATATGCAAATATGTTTACAACAAAACAACAAAGAGATATTATGAATGCTCTTAAAATGGGAAAGGGCCTTCATATTTATCCCTCAAAAAAGCAATCACGCGGATTTTTAGGAACATTATTAGCAATCATTGGTATACCATTAGGAGTTGAAGCAATAAAAAGTTAACAGGTGGAAATAGAATAGGAGCTAAAACATTTAAAAACAGAGGCGGATCAGCTCCTCAAATGGGTTTAAAGCCCTCCTCTGCGCTATCCTCAGTATTTAACCGGACAAGGAGTTAAAAAAGAGCCAAAGAAAAAAAAAGGCAAAGGATTACTATTAGGAAAAAACAGTCCACTCAAAAACAGTCCTCTTCTAAATATACTACTTTAAAACCACAATTTTATAAAATATCCCATTAACCAATCATGATGTAATAAAATGGTGTAAATATTTGAATATACCAATAAAAGATATTTTGTCAAGAGATGAAACTGTTCCACATCATCAAAAACAAACATTATTTATATACAATCTTAAACCGTCATATATGAGTGGCAGTCATTGGGTTGCCAGTCATGTAAAGGAAGGTCTAATAAATTATTTTGACAGTTTCGGTATGCCACGGTTTCAAGAGATTGTAAATCATGCCAGAAATAAAAACTTGACATTATTACATCAAAACAATCAGATACAAAATATTATGACGACAACTTGTGGTTATTTTTGCTTGTATTTTTTAAATGAAATGAACAAAAGTAATTCATATTACACAAAAATTTGGTAATATCAACGGAGTTAATAATGTAAATTGGCCACCGTACAGAGATTCTGAAAGCTGACGTTTCGAGCGTTAGCCCTTCGTCAGAGCGAATCGAGGAATTATGGGTTACGTGTAGTTTTTATAGTAGAGCAGGAGCTACGCTATTGGTGGTAACATGGCAACGTGAAAAATAGCAATATATTAGGTAAATGAAAAGCGTTCGTTAATACCGTGAGGATTGAGGGTGCCGATTTGGAAGATGAATTTTTGTTCTAGATTCTTGTGGCTTTCCGTCGTACCTAGATGTAGGGAAAGGCCGCAGATAGCCATGTGTTTTTTGGAGTGGTTAGGGAGATTAAAATGACGAGCGACTGGCTTAGATGCATCTTTGTCATTCTTCTCAACATCGCGAAGGTGTTCGCGGAATCGGTCACCTACTCGTCTACCTGTCTCGCCAATGTATAATTTGTTGCATAACGTACAGGTTATGCAATAGATGACATTTGCGGAGGTACATGTGAAACGATCGGTGATCTTAACAGATCGCTTAGGTCCCGATATCTTGCTAGTGTTAACAATGAAAAGACAAGTTTTGCATCTTGAGCGCGCGCATTTGAAAGTGCCGGTTTGCTCGTTAGTTTTGAGCGCGCCTCTAACTAAAAAGTTGCCTACGTTTTTGTCGCGTTTGAATGAAATAAGTGGAGGTTGCGAAAAGATTCTACCAGTCTCGGGATCATTTTGGAGTAATTAAAAATTATTAAGAATGATGCTTTTGACTGCGTGATTATGAGGATGGAAAGTGAGGGTGAATGGAATTCTGTCATTCTTATCTTTTTGTGACGTTTGTAGTGTTTGACTGTCGATCAAATTGTTGGGCGCGATGATGGCCCGCTTTTACCACAGGGACAGGATAGCCACGTTTTTCGAAGAACTGGCACATCTCCTCTGATTTGCTGGAAAAATCGGAGTCATCACTACATAGACGTCGAAGTCTAAGAAATTGAGAATAAGGAATGGAGTTCTTGACATGTGATGGTTGTGATGATGAATACAACAAATAACTGTAAGAATCTGTAGGTTTGTAGTGCACACTGGTACACAGCGCGTTGCCACTAATAGAAACTTTGATATCTAGGAAAGCCAATGAAGTTTCCGAAATTTCCCAGGTATATTTAAGAGCCGGATGAAAAGAATTGACGGAGGTTATAAAATGATCGAGTTCTTTTCTGCTGGATGAAATAGCGCCGATACAATCGTCGATGTAGCGGCCGTAGAGTTCAGGTTTGGGGCCGTTGTACTGATTAAAAAATTGGTGTTCAACATATCCTACAAAAAGATTCGCATAGCTAGGTCCCATTCTTGTGCCCATCGCTACACCATTAATTTAATTGTAATAGTTGTCGGCGAATGAAAAACAATTAAGCGTTAAAACTAGTTCGGCAAGGCGGAGGAGCGTTTCCGAGCTTTGTTCTTTGACAGTGCGTTGATCGAAAAAGTGTTTAAGTGCATGAAGACCTTCGCGACAAAAACGTAGGCAACTTTTTAGTTAAAAGCGCGCTCAAAACTAACGAGCAACCCGGCACTTTCAAATGCGCGCGCTCACGATGCAAAACTTGTCTTTTCATTGTTAACACTAGCAAGATATCGGGACCTAAGCGATCTGTTAAGATCACCGATCGTTTCACATGTACCTCCGCAAATGTCATCTATTGCATAACCTGTACGTTATGCAACAAATTATACATTGGCGAGACAGGTAGACGAGTAGGTGACCGATTCCGCGAACACCTTCGCGATGTTGAGAAGAATGACAAAGATGCATCTAAGCCAGTCGCTCGTCATTTTAATCTCCCTAACCACTCCAAAAAACACATGGCTATCTGCGGCCTTTCCCTACATCTAGGTACGACGGAAAG
This sequence comes from Montipora capitata, assembly GCA_949126865.1. Taxonomy (NCBI): domain Eukaryota; kingdom Metazoa; phylum Cnidaria; class Anthozoa; order Scleractinia; family Acroporidae; genus Montipora; species Montipora capitata. The sequence continues at coordinate 17,292,110 of OX421457.1, read as the reverse complement.
CCGCAAGAATCTAGAACAAAAATTCATCTTCCAAATCGGCACCCTTAATCCTCACGGTATTAATGAACGCTTTTCATTTACCTAATATATTGCTATTTTTCACGTTGCCATGTTACCACCAATAGCGTAGCTCCTACTCTGCTATAAAAACTACACGTAACCCATAATTCCTCGATTTGCTCTGACAAAGGGCTAACGCTCGAAACGTCAGCTTTCAGAATCTCTGTACGGTTGCCAATTTACATTATTAACTCCGTTGATATCACTAAATTTTTGTATACTACTTCGCCACCGACGCAGCACCACAGTTTCTTTAGAAACTACCCTCTTAAATCATTTTATGATCTGGTGAACGTTTTCGACATACATGATACAATATACGATGGAAAATTTATTGAACAGTATTTTAAAACTATGTAATTTATATATATAACAAAATGAAATCATATTGCGTGAAACAAAGAAAACAGACTGAATGTGTAGAACCATCTGATTATAAAACAGCTAAAAATGGTAGACTTAGTTCTTTTGTACTTGTGCTGAATGGGGCATTAAAAAAACTCGATTTGTTAAAATCAGGGAAACTAAACAGCCTGCCCGTAGGGGCGGGCATTGTAAGTAATATTGGTAATACAGCTGCTCAACTATTTTTAACAAAAGGAATTCCTTATCTTGGTAAAAAGGCAGTTGAAATGGGTAGATACTACACATCAGAAATGCTACGAGATCCAAAATTGCAGAAAAAAGCCATCGATTATGCTTTGAATAAGCTTTATCCAGCAATTCAAAATGTTGGATCACACGCTTTAAATCAATTGTCAGCAAAAATTAGACCAAAGAAAAAATATAAGACAAACAGAAAAGATTTAGATGGTAGTGGTTTTGATTTACATAAAGCTATTGTAAATTACCAAGACCTCAATCAGGATTTACTTTTCCTGGTCATAAATATATTGGACCATATAATCCATTAGAACAACAGCTTTTAGAACAACAGCTTAAGTATGAAATATGATCCAATTACAGGCAAGATACTTGAAATTTATGATCAACCAACAGGAACAACTGATTCTATTGCAATGCAGCATGATGTTGATTGTGCTGTTTGTAAAGATGATAGAAAATGCAAAAATAAAGCTGACAGAAAAATAGTACAAGCCTTAGACAATGTACCATACAATAAAAGACAATGGGGCCATTGGTTAGCTAGAAATGTAATAAACACAAAACAAAAACTAGGACTTGGTCTTAAGCCAAAAAACGTAAAAAGCCGTGGAGTAAAGAAAAAATAAATTGGAAGCAACAGTTAGCAAATGAATTGCATAAGCTAATAAAAAGAAATTTTACTCGGCGGCATGTAATTGTAAATCATATTGATGAAGTATGGGCTGCAGACTTAGTTGAAATGCAGCAATTTAGTAAATCGAACAAAGGATACAAGTATTTGCTTATGGTGATAGATGTTTTCAGTAAATATGGATGGATTGTACTATTGAAAAATAAACAAGGAGAAACCGTTTAAGAAGCATTTCAAAGCATCTTCAAAAATGGTAGAAAACCAGAATATTTGTGGACTGATAAACATGTAAAAGATATCTTAGCTAAGAATAAAATAACACTCTATTCAACAGAAAATGAAGAAGAATTCAGTGTAGTTGAAAGATGGAATCGTACTATTAAAAACAAAATGTGGAAATAATTTACTATACAAGCTAATACACAATATTTAGACATAATTCCTACAATATTAAAACAGTATAATAACACTAAACACAGTTCAATAAAAATGACACCAACAGAAGCTTTAAATAAAAAGAATGAAGGAATAGTGTATTTCAATTTATACGGTGATATGGAAAAATCAAAACAGAAACCAAAGTTTAAAATAGGTGATAAGGTTCGAATATCAAAGTATAAAAGAAAAACATTTGATAAAATAAACCAGAAATATTTACAGTTGATAAAATACAATACACGAATCCTATTACTTAAAAAATATAGGATCTCAATAATGAAGAGATACAAGGCAGTTTTTGTGAGCCTGAATTATTAAACGCAAAACAAGATGTATTTAGAATTGATAAAGTTATGAAAAGAGATTATAATACATACATACTTAATTGACCGCTCCCCATAGGGGCTTTTCAGGGCCAATGAAACACAATCAACGAAACAATAGAACACAACAACGACAACTGTTAAGAATCCCAACTGGCCGGAGGCAAACCAGTTGGCTATTTACAAGTGCAGCTGGGAAGTTGAACCAGGGGATACCAGGAACAAATTCAAACCGGGATCTCCGAATCTCCGAAACTCAAGGCAAGCGCCCTAACCACTCGGCCACACTGCCTCCACAATAAGAAGAAACAAGCTTTGGTAAAATGGAAAGGATATAGCAATGATTTTAATAGTTGGATACCAATGAAAGATTTGACGAATATTTAAAAAATAAAATGATATAATTCATTTTGGTGATAAAATATATAATGACTATACTATTCACAAAGATGAAAAAAGACGTAAAAGATACAGCGAAAGAGCTTCTAAAATAAAAGACAAACTTGGTAATTTGACTTATAAAAATATCAATTCCCCCAATTTTTGGTCTTTTCATTTGCTTTGGCAATTTTTTGTTAATATAATATATATGAACTTTTTACTTTGTAAAAAATCGTATATATAATATAGCTGTTACTGTAATAATTGGTTTTGTATTACTCATTTGTATTTTAAAAAAACATAATTGTAATTTTGACTATATTACTTATTCAAAAAATAAAATTACAAATGAAAATCATAAAATAGTTCCTAAAAAAAGTAACTAAAACTTAAATAATTTTTTCATTCCTGAATCTGATGATGAATATGATGACAATGATGATGATAATGATAATAATAAAGAAATGATCAATCAATGCAAACAGATAATTAATAAAATTTTAATATATATATATGGATTATGATTTGTATAAAGAGTCTAAATTTATTTTAAACAAGATTGTTCAATCTATTGTTGATAATAAGAAATACACTGATCCAAAAAAAAAAAAAATATATATATATACTGATATTGCATTAACTCAATATTCACTATTAAAAGAAAAATATGACACTTTTAACATTCCTCATTCTAAATTTATCATTTAAATCATTCTCATAAAAAAACTAATATCACTCTTAGGTCAAATTCAACGCAAAATCCAAGGCAAAATCCAACGCAAAATCCAACGCAAAATCCAACGCAAAAATCCAACGCAAAATGTATGCATATTTAATTAGTTTTAAAGTTGGTTTTTTTGCGCTTTGTTAAAATCGTGTTTAAACTTCGTTTTATTCAAATTATTTAAAATGCGCTAGTTCCCTCAACTACTATACTACTTACATGATGAGTTAGGTAGGTCGTTTATATATAATAGGAAGAGTAACGGCTCAAAAGTTGAGCCTTGACTGACCCCACCTGTCATAGGTTTCAAAGAGGATTCAATTTTTACATCTTGTTTAATATTCCTAATTCCTTCCTCGACCGTCTCGCAACACTCTGACCAATGTTTGTGCATTGTGCAGGGTGTTGTAAAATGAACGAAGTTGTACTCTATCTCTCTTAGCAACAACCGGTCAGTCAAGTACAGTTTTCCTGAAGGCTCCAGCAACAAGTTCCACGTTACCAAATTGCTCTTGAAGCTCTTTTAGAGCTGCCTTATAGAGATGGCCACGATTGAACATTTCTCCAATTGCTTTCCTCGCTTCTGTAGCCAAGGCTCTGTGAACTCTAAACGTGATATCGATTTTACGAACGCTGGTGCTGACTCTTTACTTGTTGTTCCCTTTGTGGTATTGTGTTTAGCTGAGAGCTGCTGAATCCATGAAACGTCGTGGAGTTCCTCCGTGTCACAATGAGCTTGATCAATCGGAAGAGTCTGATTACACGATGTAGATTGTTTAGACGGGGGTGGCAACTTTACATTTTGCGAAGGTGAAGAGGCATCTAGATTTTCACGATTGACGGTACTTTCGGGTATTTCGGGTTTAATCTCACGGTAAACAGTTCCGACTTTATCATCTTGAAGGCCATTCTCGATATCTTCTGGATCCTTTAAAACTTTAGTAAGGGTGTCAAACCGCTCTTCTAATCCCAATATTTTGTCTTCGTATTCGAGTTCCCTTATTCACCGGTGTTCTTGTAATTGCCTTTCCAGTTCGAGATTCTCTGCTCGCTTACGCTCCCCTTCCAATTGTAGTTGAGCTTCTCTCTTTGCCTTTTCCACTTGCAGATCCATCACACGTGCCCGCCTCTCACTCTCACTCATGCCCAAGAGCTTAGATTGGCCGCTGGTCGATTCAAAGGGCAGTGAGGACGTGTAATCACTACCAGCATCCGAAGGTGGTTTATTTACCCTTTCATTGATCGAGATCGCAATATTTTCAATGCATCGATTTACTCCTTCGATGACCTGTTTGTTCGAGATGATTATGTAATCCTTGAAGATTTTCTCAGCCAGCTCGCATAATTTCCTGCGGCTTCCATGCGACTTTAGAAGGTTTTCGACGACGTTAATGTGCTTCGTAACACTCGCCTTTCGGCGTGATAACTTGCTTTTGGCCTTTTCCCTTTGAGCATTCAAAAATTGTCAGTATGGGCAACGACGACACGCATTCCCTGCTCATCAACATATTGAGCATTAAGTTCCTTTATCTAAAAAGTTTCTTCACAATAATTAAGGAAACAATCCTTCAATGTCACGTACAAGACAACCTCGCTCCCGCCACCAGTTGTGTTGGACGGTACCAAACGAGACTAAAACAACGAAATTATGAAAAGGAACGTAGTTGTATTAGAAACGAACCATATTACAATCGACAAAACAAAAACGCGAGTCAAAGGTCAATCGACCACACAAGAATCACTGGGCACAGTTTGACGCGAACAATAGATCATAACATCCTACTAGGAAAACTTTCATATTACGAAATCGAGGGAAAAGAAGCAGATTGGTTCAGCAGTTACTTATAGGTCAAATGAACCAAAATTTTGGGATTTTTAAAAGTGTACGAAGACCAAAACAACCATTGTACCTCAAAAATTGTCCAATCTGAGCATATAAAGCAGAAATACAACTAAGAGTACGGAAATATCCGAGGAACTCACGAAAACGGTTCTGAAATGGCCGCTCATAGAAATAGGAGGAATGGAAACTAGCTAACATTACAGTGACGTCACTATTGGTGAGCTGAAGATTGATGGTGCGAGTGTTCTTTGGAAAGTAATTTGTTTAAACTGTTTTTACTCACTTTGAAAATGGCTGAGGAGGTCGAATCTGCGGTTTTTAACGTAGAGCTTACCGTAGACTCGTAGAGCTCTTACCAATATGAACTGCTACGGATTCGGATCGTGCAACCGCCGATGACTCTAATACACTAGTCATCGTCTTCCCCGAGGGGGGGGGGGGGGGACCCTGGGCTGATGTGCTGATGTGGGGACTTTGGTAATTGTGCATTTCAAAGTTCTGGTATTTCCCCACCCGTGGGAGATTTTTTTCTTGCAAAGTCCCCAGTATTTGGCGAAGCCAAGCACCCAACTGGATTTGAAGATGCACTTTAGAACTTTATTTTGGTTCTTTGAACAGTTAGCAAACACTCGGACTTTGTATTCTGACAGGAACCCATGACCCGGAGCCTACAGCTCCCATACTGGGCCTATTTTTAGACTATCTTTTCCGGAAAACACAAAGGCAGTTCCGGTTCGGTGACCCTATGACGTCAGCTTAATTTCTTGAAATTGGTCATCAGGCTCCTGTGGGAGTCTCATTCGCGGGAAATTCAATCTAAAAATAAATCGGTCTGTGAATGCGCCGTTACACGAACACAGTAGAGTTGTAGGCTCTGGGTCATGGGTTCCTGATTCTGATGAAAATTGAACTTTAATTATTTTTTCTTGAAAACAGAACAATTGAGAAAGACGATACAAGTTGATTAAAGCGGTGTTAAAGCGATAGCGCTTCTATTGTGTCACTAACAAAAGACGACCTGTTGACCTTTAACAGTGACCTCTATAAATAATAATCTATACACAGGGGAATTTCATTAATTTTAAAGTTGCTTATGCCTACAAACACGTACAAATTTGACGGATGGTCTGTTTGATAGACAAAAAACAATTGATTTTAAACATACCTTCTTCATATCGATCGTTCCCAATCTCCTCTCGGTTGAACAGAAGCGAGGTACATTCTCCCCGAGAGTAGGGCATTCAAAAATCTAAGTCCCCACATTTCCCCCACCACAAGGGCAGAAATTTGTTGCAAGTCCCCGTATTCCCCCACATCAGCCCGGGGTACCTCACCCCCCCTCGGGGAAGCCGATGATAAGTGCATAAGCGACGCGAATTGGTCAAGTAGATTGATGAGCGTTCGTTTACTCAATTCTCTTGTGAATGGTGGCTGTAAAATCGTGAATAAATAAGGTACAGTCACTCGTTTGAAGCACTTGCTTTATTCTTTGTGGGGTTTACGCATACGTTCGGTACTGTGAAGCCATACCAGATGTGCAGGTATTGCCTGTATTTCCGATCCATGTGCTGCTGTTTGCACTAGTCCATCCGTGTTTCTTCTCACGGACGCCTATATATATATATATCTTTTCGTTTGTTCCCCACACTGTGAAAATTTCGCCGTAGATTATAACGTACCTTCGTTATCCTTTGCGTTTTTGTACGATTTCACTGTTTGCTGTTATGCAATAAAATTAGCAATTATAATTAACCATGATTTCCATGCAACTGTTTTGATGAGTCCGATCTTTCATTCCGGTGTTCAAACAAGCCCAACGCTTGATAGTAGTCGTTGTTGTCCGTTTTTGTAGTGAAAACATGCCATTGATTACATGCTGCTGAAATGAAATGCCAGTTGGGGTTCTTAATCATGTACTGTTAAGTTTCTTTGATATTATTAAAAGTGACGTACCTGTGATCTAGCTTGATAGCTAAGTGCACTTCCACCATAAACAAAGGATTTACCACTTTACTATGAAGGCCCAATAGATGGCCCATGATATTCCATATGGGATGTTTCTCTTTTGTATCAACAACACAGGTGTGAGTGACTTGGAAAAGTTTCTGATTTTTGGGTAGTGTCTGAAATACTCTAGGATGTGGAAAAGGAATCACCTGCAGTAGTTTTTTTTCAGCATCAAAATTGCCAGGGAAAAGGTCATAGTCATGTTCTGGTAAAAAAAAAAAAAAAAAAAAGAGCAATAGGTGCATGTACAGTGCTTTTTAAGATCTTGTGGATTAACCCCTTCCTACCCATACATACCAGTAAGCAACTTGTAATAACTTGCCTTTACGAATTCCAACATCTGTCGTCTTAGCTCATGGAAGTAATCGCTCCAACCATCCCTATAAGTTCAGACATATTTTTGCTCGCACGAATGCAAATAAGTTTTCCTTTTTCCCACTTGTTATCCCCCTTTGGAATGACCTTCCCAATTCTGCTGTTAATGCTGAGTCTGTTACTGCCTTCCAAACGAATGCTTTGCCAATCATAAGATAATATTGTAATGCAATGTAAACATTTATATGTTGTAAATAATTTAATTTAGGTAATTATTTATATATTTTATCAATTTTTCTTTGCCCCATTTTCTATTTCGTTGCTGACTGTTTTAGCATTCTGTATAGTCATACGACTTCTAGGATTAATAAAAATGAATGTATGTATGAATATGACTGCATTCTACTTAATGCCTTGTTCCACAAGCTCCAACAAACCTATAGTCGTGGGGTTACCAGTACCATGTCCACAATCATTTGTGCTTCCAACACGATGTATAGGTACATTTATTTATTATATATGCCAGCATACATTGCTGCTAGAGGATCTCTAGTATTCCTTTATATTAAACCTTAAAGATGCCAAAAATGGTCATGTCCTCTGATATAACTTAGTATATAATGATAGTATACTGCCACGAATTTTATGGTTACTGGAGTAAGAGACCTGTGAAAAAATCGCTGCTTCAGATAGCTATAAGAGTTGTGAATATGCCCACTGAAGATTGGGAACTTGTGTTACTTGGAGGCATTGATGCTACTTTGTTAAATTATGCAGTGGTACAACTGCGATGTTTACTTGTGAAGGGTTTAGGGATGGCCTGCAGCATTTGTTGAAGATCCCTTTTTGCAGCATGGTACGATGCAAACTGTCTTCATAGTAGAAGCTCATCAGATTCCTAATGTAACCTGTGGAAAAAAAAACGCGTGATTATTTGCATGTTATAAAGACAGGATTTATTACAAATCTGTAAGCAGTGGGTCGCAAAATCTGATGTATACATGATTTTGTCCATTTAAACACTGGATACTACACTGTAGTCATTATATACAAGTTGGCCTTTAAAGTGCCACTGCAATCAAAAAATCATTGTTCATTGCTCAAAAGTGTGTTTGCTTACATGTAACCCGCAACTCACAAAATTCTAAGCCCTAATTCTAATATAAGTTGCAAACTGTCAATTTGATTATCTGCCTTTGCTAACTTTAAAATGTTGAGAGAGCTGGATCGAGGAAGGAGTGACGTCAAAGACTCACTGACTCGCTTAATGATACAGAGCGTGTTTACGTGACTAATTTAGCATGCACCTTGGGAGTTTCGGACTTTCATACTATCAAACTCGTGCCTTGCATATTTAATAGCTACATTCACACACACTGCATTCTTGAATATATCCAGTAAGTCTTTGACTTCATTGATCCTCGATCCAGCTCTCGAGGACCTGCCAGTCTGTTTGAACGTGAGTACATGTAATAGCGGTCAATTAAATGAAACATGAGCTCACAAATTCAGTAGTCTAATGATAAAAGCTTCAGCCTAAAACTTTGCTTTGGAATTATTGCCAGACTCTTATAGGTAAGTGTTTTAGGATGCGTTATACCACTTTACAGCGAAGACGAGGCTGGCTTTGGACCCTTCTGGATGGACATTTAAGATTTTCACAACGCGAGCAAACTTTCTAAAAGACCCAATAGATATTAAAGAGGGAAAAATGTTCAAAATATTCCTAGATATGGTAAACACCATGGATCATACCTACCTCTAAATTTCTGCGTTTCACAAATGCTGAACGAATGGATGAGGAACTGCTTAGTCAGAGGACTACAATGATCTTCGGTGTGGCTTCTTCTCTGGCATATTTTTGCTTCAGATTCCACGAAAATAGTTGGCATGGCATCATCTTCGTGGCTTGAAAGCTGGACCCAGCAAACTCGTTACTGCCAGATTTCATTTGAAGCTGTCTGGTGTGAAATGGTCTCCATAAACGGGTGAATATTTGGTAGGCTCAAACGATTCCCTTTTAAGTTTGATGAGCCATTCTTTCCGTAGCTTTGGGTTGTCGGGAAACTTGAATGTGCCTACTTTAGACTTAGAATTGTTCCTGCAATTTATTGCAGCACAAAACACCATTATTTTCCGCTAAAGAGAATACTGAATTTTAAAGATTTGTATCCCGCACTTTTTCAGCACACCAATAGTGACGTCACAATTATTATTTCCGATGAATTCACGACAATTGACCCGACCGCTCTACGACAATGAAAGCCGAAAAGAAGCACTTTTCAACATCCAATATCTCTGCGATACCATACCAGTTCACTTTCAAACTTTAGACTATGTCTATTTTCGTACTTAAGCTACAAATTTCAAATTTTTGGTTCATTTGACCTTTAAGCGGGCACATGCAATATGTGTCGGTAAATGGTACAGATTCCCACCATCTGCAAATCTCAACTGGAGTTCCTCAAGGCTCAATTTTGGGGCTGCTACTTCTTCTAATTTATGCTAACCATGCGGGCGAATTCATTTGCATTTGAAAAGATTTGCCCGCATTAGCCTCCATTTCATGCTAGATCCAGTCCAGCCGTGAGAATTCGAAAATTGTCTATTGAGCCGGGTCGTTTAACATTTTAGTCGACCCGACTAACGGAAGTCTGATCGTGATATGTGAAACGGAAGTAAATTAGATTGCCCGGAAGTGAATCTTTCACTAATCTTCTTCTTAGTGACTCAATGAATCGTGTCGGATGGTGAAGGGTGGTACGAACCGCCAAGGCTCAAGACGACCCGACTATTTAGCAGTCGGGTGGTGAAAAACTGTGCGCTGTGCAACTAGCACGCAACACAAGTAGATACTTCGTTCTATAACTCATGAGGCGACAATACCAATAATACTTTGCTCAGAAACAATCCTGAAACGGAGGACCCAGAGGTTATCCCTATTAAAGGGCCTCCTACCTAACTACATTTTTTAAAGTACTATTAACAAGTTATAAAATTATTTTAAAAATTAGAACTAACAGGAAAGAGCATGCCTAAAATAGACAGAAACAAACAAAAAAATATATGTATATATAAAGGGACAAAATTAAAAAAAAAAGGATAAGAAGCGGTGGATTAATTAACTTATGTTCATCCACTTTTTTAAATTGTACAATCAAATTGTACAATCATGTACATGCATCGTCTCTTACGCTACGAAGGTAAACAAGCACACTGAAAAGTAGGCATGCTACGCATGGCGTCGCGGTAGCGATGAGCTATTCAAATTTAACAGTTCAGTGTTTTGAAATCAAGTTTTTTTTTCCAAGTTATAATTGTTTGAAAGCACGCCTTTCCATGTGCCGAATGCAATGACTTGAAACGGTTCTTTAAAACATCGACGTTTGAATCGAGTTTAAAAGGGTGGAATACATGAACATTTGAAATATTGAGGTGATCATCACCGTTTAAAAACCGTCAAATAGTTTAGTGTTTGCTGGAGAGGAACCCATGACACTCATGTTCGATACTTAGCTAAAAAAAAAAACTAACTGGTAGCTGGCAATTCTGTGGGTTTGTAAGAAACCTGTGAAAGGTAAATTTAAGAATGTGAATTGGAAATGAATGTATTCTCCCGTATAATCTTATCATTTTATTGCACAAGCAATAATTAGAAGCCATGGTGCAGTCAAGGGGCAAGGGCAGTGTCTTATTTGGCTTTCATGACATGGCACTATGATATACGGTACCAAAAAATATAGTGCACTATTAGAGCTACATATTACGCAAAGACGATTTGAATCTCCTGAAAAACAAAACGCAGCTCAGTTGATAGGAATGGAATAAAGCGCGGTGTTACTACACTACCATACGTACGCAATGTGCGCCTGTTTTTGTACACGGCATTACCTATCAATTTGGTAACATACTTAATTAAAATAACCTTAAACTTTCATTCAATACCAGTACCTCAAAGCAAACATTATTATAAATTGAAACCGGAACGACATGAACTCATGCAGGTGCAAGTGAAATGAACGTGGTTTTCTGAGCTAGCGCTTTAAACAGAGAGCGTCGTCTTCGCTGAGCACCTTGCTGACATGCTTCTGTAACAATTATGCTAACCGTTTTCTTCCATTCCAGTTTCAAAATACAAATAACAGGAGTTGCTGACTGTTTCTCATAATATAAATTTCTGGCCTGACAAATTCGCAAACTGCTCCGATGCCGAAAACGTTCTGTTAGCATTGTTTCAAAACCACACGATTTCCAACATCGAGACTGCGTCAAAATCACTTCAATTTCGCAGCGTTTTCCAAACGTTTACGTCAAAAAATCAAACTCGTAATGGTCCAAGCGAGTGCTGCCGGCACTGTGTGCGAAATCCACCATTTTCAATCGACCATGTAAATAACCCTCCAAATGGTAACCGTATTCAAAACGATAAGATTTTGCCCATACCGCGCTTAATGAAACGCAATTCTTCTGAGCATGTCCAGCTTATGGTGGACTTTTGAAATAAGGCAGGCTATCGAGAACCATCTCGATCGCTGTAGTGTAAACCCAGAGACAAACCCTGTTAAAACGATGTGGTTAGAAACAAAAACCGTGTTTGTGTATACGCTGCCGTATTCGTATTCTAATTATTGTTTTCACGTGCCTGCTAAAGTTAAATCGCTCCCGACCTGGCTGCCAGAGGGTACGAAAGGCATTTCACATATCAGGACGATACGAAAGAACACCATACTTTCAAGTACACTTTCATATCTATATTCCTTCATATCTATATTCCTGCCATGGCCTGACCAGCTGAAAGTCCGGTCGACTTTTCACAGATATCCCGCCGTCACAACTCGACTGTTCATCTACACTTTCAATCCATATTCCTACCATGATTTTTTTTCTAAGTCTCTTACGACCTAACTAGCTGAAAGTCCGGTCAACCTTTCACATGTCCCGTCCTCACCGCGAATTTCCCTTTCGTAAACGAGCAATGCCATTTTTGACGGTCGATGCCATTCTTAGTAACCAAACCTTTTTATTTGGTTAGCTTTCAATAAATTGTTAGTATTGGCTTAATTTGGACACTATAATTGCCAACTTGTAGCCGTTGTTTCGGTAGTGTTGATGTTTAGTGCACTTTCTGTTAGACCATTGAACCGAGTTCAAATCGTTCAATTAACTTTTTCTATTTTTTTTTTCTATTTTTTTGTTAAGGCTATTTGTCAGGTTTGTAAAAAAAATCTAAGTGACATACGCTGCTAATCTGCAAACGACAAACTTAACAGTGAAAATTTGTCCAAGTCTCGTTCAAATAGCATCACTTGTTTACAAAAGGGAAAATTTCGTCGTCACCACCTGAACGGGTAGTCACGACCCGACATCATATTGTTCATTGCCGTGACTTAAACATCTTCAGTTCCCACCCCTGCCTCCCGTCTGATCTTGTAGCTCAGTCGTTAGAACAGCGGTGATTTAACCCTTGTCAGGGTTTTTCTCTGTCCTTGCATGTGGGCCCATATCCATAAGTAGGGCTAACGCTCACATGATTCACATGGTTAGAGACCAAACACTTCACATTACACTCTAATCAGTTAAGTCTGACTAGCTAATAGTCCGGTGGACTTTTCACTTGTCCGGTCGTCACCATCAGAACGGGTCGTCACGATCCGACACCATATTTTCATGTAAACTTTTATATTCACTACTTGCACAACTTACGTTATCTTCCGTGGAAAGTATACTGTCGGTTCATGACAACTCGTTCCGGTGCTGACTACCGGACACGTGAAAAGTTGACCGGACTTTCAGCTAGTCAAGTCGTGAGAGACTTGGAAACAATCATGGCAGGAATGTGGATTCACTACTTGCACAAATCCCATAATACCCCTCTTTTACCCCCCAAAAATCTACATAGGCATTGTTTTTGACTCCTCTTGGGACATTTTCACGTCCCAGGAGAAATTGCAAACAATGGTTATGCA
>OX421457.1:17223816-17276316 GCA_949126865.1 Montipora capitata | reverse complement strand
AAGAAATTAGCATACTTGATCGCGCACACCGATTATCTTCCTCCTGGGGATATTTCTCCGAAGAGTGTGATTGCCTAAAGAAAGTTTTCGCACAACTTAAATACCCGGAACGCTTGATAAATTCCACCATTAAGACCTTCTTACAATCAAGACTTGTTGATAAGCATCCCTCACAGAGGCCCAAAGAACCAAGAGCCATTGTTCGTGTGGTCATACCGTTTAAAGACCAGGAATCGGCAAATTATGTTAAGAAGGAGCTCAAGAATCTCAGCATAAAGGTGCAGACAACTGTCCAGCCAGCATTCGTTAGCCGCAAAATTGACCAAGATCTTAAAGTACGGGAAACCAAGCCACAGATCGTCAACCAACAATGCGTCGTTTATGGTTTTCAATGTGACCTGTGTGATGCGGGTTATGTGGGCTATACGCACGGACACTTACACACACGTGTGGACGGACATAAACAAAAGGCATCTTCAGTATATAAACACTACCACGAACAGCACGGCGAAGTCCCGAAAGACCTACTGAGGCGTTTTAGCATTCTGAAAAAGTGTAGAAATAAGTTCGATTGTTTGGTGAATGAAATGCTTTCTATCAGAGACCTAAAACCCACTCTGAAAGTGCAAAGCGATTCAATTGGCGCAAAAGTATTTAAATAATTTGCTTTGTACACTGTATGCTAATTCCTTGTTACACCTTACCGCAAATTTTGTAATTTTTATTTCTCCTTGACAATGGCGTCAAACCAAACCAAAGTCTGTTTATACCTCGGACAAGAACTAATTGTGGCCAATTCGGTGTTAAATTTGCTGCAGCCGATAATCGGAAAAAAATAGCTTTACATATTAAAAAAATGCTTCTTCTCTCGATAGCTTCAGAAATCACTTTCTTTTTTCCTCCAGATTTTGAAAGTGTGTTTTCTTAACACCTGAAAGGCCGTTAACTTTAAGTGTAAGTTTAGAATTTCACCGTCCACCATTCCTCACGTTCCCACTCAGAGAATTTGGTCCCTGGAAAATTGACGTCAAAGGTTCACTAGCTAGCTTAAAACTTCAGCTTGCGAATGCAACTTATTATATACGCAAAACGCGAGTTTAAATGTCTGAAAGCCCAAACCTCGGGGAAAGCTATTCTTAGAGTTATTTTCATAGAGTTATGTAGTAGAGTTAGAGTTAAGTTTCCAAGATCCTGAATTCAAGATTTTGGAAGCCAACCTTCATAAAAGCTAATCTTAGGCCTAAAAACGTTTGTTTAGGCCTAATTAAGCCCAAGGTTATCTATTCTCCATGTTTAGGATACTTATTGTATTTTTGTACTTCTGAATTCAGGATTTAGGCCCGGCTTTCAAAATCTTGATTTCAGGATTTTGGAAACTTGACTCTAACTCTAATGTCATAACTCTGTGAAAATAATTCTGTTGCTAGTCAACCTCCCAAAACTCCCGTGCAGCATATTAATTCTGCTGCGTACACAAGCATTGCATTCTTAAAACGGTGACTGTTTGACGCAATTTTTTCTTCGAACCAGCTCCCTCAAGATCTAAAAACAGGATTCTTTTTTTTAAACCAAGGCGTTTCATGTTTAGTTGACACTAGTTTTAAAATCCACAGAAAAATGAGAATTGATTTTGTGGTCACAGGGGCACTTTAAAGATTATCTGCTTACATCCGAAGCCCGCGAATGACTTCCTGTTTAGCTGTAGTTGTACTGTGTCATTCTCTTGCTTTGTTTCGTTTGTTTTGTTTGTTTAGGGTTTACTTTCTACCTCAAATTTATTAATGGACCTCCTTCGGGCGGCGGCCATATTGGCCATAGACAATATACGTACCCTGAGTCTCGAGTGAAATGTTTGGGAACAAGTTTCGGTGCGCAAAAAAAAAAAAAAGGTTTTCAATCGCGCGGGACTCAACATGGCCGTCGTGTGATTAAGGCCTATTAATGTGATTATAGTGTACTATTTCCACAACGTAGTTTACCATCTCTGCCTGCCATTTAAAATAATATTAACAGTAAAATCTTGTAACAAATGCTAGATTAGGAGGGCAAACACTAATAACCCTGTGAGTTTTCGCTCGCCAACATTTCTATAAAATTTGTATTGTTGTATGGTGGAATTATTGTGTATGTATGTATGTTGTATGTGTTGTATGTGTGCAAATAAGAAACTCAAAAAACCTATGAACCTATGAGGAGGTTCTGTCCTTACTACCCTTGCCGTATTATTTATTGGGTTTGACCCGCCTCAAAGTCTTGCGAACAGTAAAATCAAAACAGAGGATTAAGAGAATTAGCCGCTGGGGAAGTGCGAACTATCGTCAACAGCAGACATCATCATAACCACCTGATGCTTCTTATTCTATGTTATTCATCCAGGTAAACTCCCACCCCAATTGCAAACCATACCACACAAATCATGTACAAAAACTTGGTGTCAATGGAATTTTTTTAATCTTGCAGGGTTTTACACGTTTAACAATTAACGATTATTTTGTCACATCTACTAACAGAACTAGACAGATCGATCATTCAAATACCCTTAAAATTCTTTTTTTTCTTCTTAACACTCGAAGTGTGGAAAGCGTTTTGTGTTTTAATTCTCGCTACAAAATCTGCACCCACAACCATTAGCGATTTTGATCTCTTTCGTGACAGGAGGGAGCGACGAAAACCTCGTAGGGCAAGTGAAGGTAATAGTGTGTTTCCGGAATGTAGTAGGGGCACATTTGTTATATATCTCTGCCGCTCCTATAGGACTGGGACCGTAATATGAAAAGCAGGTGCCAGAACAGGATTTCATCGACACCATTTCCGTGTTACAACCCGGGGATTGAAAATGGACGTCGATGTCCTTCGCCCTGCAATTTCCCCTGGCAACGTCTCGAGTAGTCAACTGATACAGCGGAGTGGAGCTTTGCGGCTTCAGGGGTGGTTGGGCTCCTCTGCCTTGTGACTGAGAGCTTGATGAAGAGCTTGATGAAGAGCTTGATGAAGAACCTGGATTTCCTGGGTTTCCTGCGCTCTGTGCTTCTGTTTTCCCTGTCATGTCGTTCCACAGCACAAGGAATATCATCGAGGAATACAAGACTACTGAGACTCGCATTTTCGAGGTTAATGATTCTTTAAATCAAACTGCAATAATAATAATAATAATAATAATAATAATAATAATAATAATAATAATAATAATAATAATAATAATAATTATAATAATAATAACAATAATAATAATAATCATCATAATAATAATAATAATAATAATAATAATAATAATAATAATAATAATAATAATAATAATAAATGAGAACAAATCAAGAAAGCTTGAGAAGAGAGGGTCTAGGCAATGATCTTTATCGCCAAAGTAAATCAAGGTTTCGTGATAGGTTCGAGGTCTCCGTCTACGATTTTATTTCATCAGTATCTGCACTATGAGAATGAAATAAAGATCATTTTTTGCTCCTTGAATGCAGCTTTGAATTACAAAAAAAGCATTTTCTGTTTTACCTTTATTCTGTATTAGGTACTAAAGGCAAAAACCGGTAGTCGTGTTTTTTAAGTTTAAGGTACTAGAAATTAAAAAGTTTCTGAATAATTTTGGAAGCAATCGGTTTTGAGATCGATTTTCAGCCAAACGGTATCAGCATTTTTTTTAATATATTGCATTTTACATTTGTTATCTTCCATCAAAGTTAAAATAGTGTTTTTGATTGCGAATTTACACAAGGTATAAGGTTTAAATACATGTCAAAAAATTGGAAAACTCTAACAGTGTTTTGTACATCAAAGCGTATTTAAATGGAATGTTAGAGCTTCTTTTAAACAACAATTGTGGTGGCATAAACTCTCTTCTGAGCGAAAACATCAAAATATCACAAAAGCCGTTTTTTTAGTTTTTCTTATGGCACAACGATCTTTTGCAAGTTCAACGCTGAAAGGTAATCATTATATGAAACGACCTATCTACAACTTAAAAAAGTAAGGGCCGTTTATAATACTGGGAACTTACCAAATACTGTTTTTCAACTTTGGGAGCTCTTACGTCGTATGTGAGATGAGGTCTCTGGGTCACGGATCCCTTTTACGTTGTTTCATGGTATATTGACCAATCAAATTGCAGTGCGACGCAAAACTGAGCTGAATTTACTCAGAGGAAGCACCTGTAAAGCACTGTATTCTCTGATGCCCTCATCAAGTCATATTTTGGAGCTTTACTGCTCTCATCGCCTGCTATTTCCTATGCTCTGCTGCATTACAGTTCACTTTATCGCACCTAACATTTCAGATCAGAAGAAATCGTTTGATTGACAGCAGTCGATTCCTGCAAAGGGACCAAGGTATTCCCGCAGTTAAATCTTTTGGCCAATCCCAGATGAAAATGCAAACTGATATGCCGTATTTCACAAAATTTGACACTGCAAGTACACGTCGCAGAAAACAATAGCATTGCTCGATGTAGAATATGGGAATCAACCTTTCCCATATTTCTCAATCAGCGTGCCGTATTGCTGTATTGCTTTTCTTTAGTTGTAAATTTGTTTATTTATTCTTTTCAAGTTTCGGTCGTGCTAAATCTTCATTTAGCGTCATACCACAGCGAGGGGTAGATAACACATTTCCAAGGCTCACAAGAACACTCGAGTCCCAAAAGAAACTACACGATTTAGCATTCGTTTCCTCTACGAGGTTCCATTAAGTCTAGACTCACATTAACAAATCAACGTCAGTCAGTTTTTTTATGCGTCTGTCTTCTTATTGATAATAAATTGCGTCATATTATTTTCAAAGTGGCTGTGGAAATCACGAGCCGCAGTCGAGAGATTTCCTAGAAAGTCAAATTGACTTGCCACTCAGGGGGAAATACGGCAATAGACATTTCTGTGATTAAATGCTGTAGCTCTTAGACCCGGTATTTAAAGGACGTATTGTCTTCAAGCCACAATCCTGTCCCAAAAGCTTTAGAAAATTTAACCCAACACAAGGGCTTGAATCGTCGTCAGCTGGTAGTGCATTATGTGATGGACACCTGCCTCTGTTTGACTGAACAATCCATAGAGCCATGATGACTGTAACGCAGCAGAGCATAGGAAATAGCAGGATATGAGAGCAGTAAAGCTCCAAAATATGACTTGATGAGGGCATCAGAGAATATAGTGCTTTACAGGTGCTTTCTCTGAGTAAATTCAACTCAGTTGTGCGTTGCACTGCAATTTGATTGGTCAAAATAACCACGGAACAACATAAAAGGGAGCCTTGATCCAGAGACCTCATCTCACAGAGGACGAAACAGCTACCAGAATTGGAAAACAGTTTTTGGTAAGTTTCCAGTATTATAAACGGTCCTTACTTTTTTTAAAATTCTAAATAGGTCATTTCCTCTTAAGATTACCTGTTAGCGTTAAACGTGCAAAAGATCGTTGTGCTAAAAGAAACTGAAAAACGGCTTTTGTGATATTTTGATGTTTTCGCCCTGAGGGGAGTTCATTGCACAACAATTATTGTTGAAAAGAAGCTGTAACAATTTGTCTGTTTCAAGCTGATTCACTGCTATAATCAGGGAAAATAGCTTAAGGTCACCTCGATCGTAGGCTCGATAATAGTGAAAAAAATGTAAATAGTCTTTTTGCAGAAACGTAAACATGACTTATATTATCGATTTGTAAAAGAATTTTAAGTGCATTCACATCTCCGAAAAAGCACATTTACAGTGTTGCGGCGGAATAATAACTTAATAATATAAATTTAGATTGGTGTGTTTTCGGTTTTAGAAAATTGAATATATAGTCGGTCGCCTTTTTACGGAGCTACTACTCAAAGTGTGTTTGTTTCCAAATCAGCACAAAATTTTAGGACCGGCTATTTTAATGCAGTTCAATGTACAAAACAGTGTCAGAGTTTTTCAATTTTTTTAAATGTTTTCATTTTATATCATACCTTGTATAAATTCCCGGTCAAAAACATTATTTTCAACTTTCATAGAAGATAACAGATGCAAAACGCGATGTACAAAAAATTGTTGATACCGTTTGGCTCAATATTTATCTCAAAACCGATTGCGTCCAAAAATTTCAGAAAATTTTAAAATCCCTGGTATCTTAAGCTTCTAGAATAGGACTACCGGATTTTGGTCCAAACAAAGGAAAACTTTTTTTCATTCACAGCTACATCTAAGAAGCAAAAAAATGATGTTTATTTCATTACAGTTCTCATAGTATAAATACTGACGAAACAAGAGCGTTTAAAAACACTGACACCTCGATCCTATGACGAAACCTTAATTTACGTTGGCAATAAATGCAATTACTTGAAGCCTCACTTCTCAAGCTTTCTAGACACTCTAATTTTGCTTTAAGTAGAATATATGAAGTACTGAATCTTCTTGTTTAAATTTTGCAGTTTGATTTATAGAATCAGTAACTTCGAAAATGCGAGTCTCAGTAGTCCTGTATTCCTCTATGATACTCCTTGTGCTGTGGAACGACATGACAGGGAAAACAGAAGCACAGAGCGCAGGAAACCCAGGAAATCCAGGTTCTTCATCAAGCTCTTCATCAAGCTCTCAGTCACAAGGCAGAGGAGCCCAACCACCCCTGAAGCCGCAAAGCTCCACTCCGCTGTATCAGTTGACTACTCGAGACGTTGCCAGGGGAAATTGCAGGGCGAAGGACATCGACGTCTATTTTCAATCCCCGGGTTGTAACACGGAAATGGTGTCGATGAAATCTTGTTCTGGCACCTGCTTTTCATATTACGGTCCCAGCCCTATAGGAGCGGCAGAGATATATAACAAATGTGCCCCTACTACATTCCGGAAACACACTATTACCTTCACTTGCCCTACGAGGTCTTCGTCGCTCCCTCCTGTCACGAAAGAGATCAAAATCGCTAATGGTTGTGGGTGCAGATTTTGTAGCGAGAACTAAAACAAAAAATGCTTTCCATCCTCTGAGTGTTAAAGAAAAAGGGCACTGTAAGGGTATTTAGATGAGAACAAATAACCATTAATTGTTAAACGTGTAAAACCCTGCAATATTAAAAAAAGTTCGACTGACACCAAGTTTTCTACATGATTTGTATTAAGTTATGGTTTGCATTTGGGGTGGGAATTCACCATGATGAACAACATAGAAATAAGGAGCATCAGGTGGCAGTTAAAAAAAAAAAAAAAAACAACAACAACAACAACAACAACGGTTATTTGTTTGACGATAGCTCGCATTTTCCGAGCGGCTGAATCTCTTAATCCTCTGCTTTGATTTTACTGTTCGCAAAACTTTGAAGCAAGTCAGGCCCAATAAGTAATACGGCAAGGACAGTAAGGACAAAACCTCCGTTAGTCTGGTCCATCTAAAATTCCATTGATTAACTATGGCTGTAGAGTGTACCTGTTGTGGTTTAATTTTGTCTTTGGTTTGAATTTCTTTTAAACCAGTTCATCGTTTTCAAACCAGTTTAAATTAGTTTTTCAAACTGTTTTTGTGATTCACGCTTTACACAGTCTAACTGATATTGTTGGCAAGGCATTGCTCTGGGCGTTTCGTTTGCTGGACCACAAATAATACCACATATGATGGGCTAGGCCGTTTATTTAAAATCAGCATGGTGACCTAGGAAGTATAGTAGACATGATCCCAGGAAATGCAAGGGGACACACGCCCCAACCCTGAGCGAGGAACTAGCGAGACGGCCCCTCCCACCCGAGGCCAAAGCCAAACCCTGTATGGTCAACAAAAGGAGAAGGTTGAGGCACAAAAGAAGAAACGAAACTTTCATTACGTGACCCTACTCATATAGCCACCTTGGCAAAAGAAACATAATAATGAAACTTGCATGATTAACCAGAAGTAACAATAAACAAAACCTGATCATTGCAAACTAAACATATAACAATTTACTGTAGTAATAGGGAGAGATATAGAAGGCATGTCTCAGGAAATGCAAGAGCCTAGGAAGAGAAGAGAAGAAGAGCCTAGGTATGAGTAATGATCATGTGCAACCTATATGGCCTCTGCTTTTAAAGCAATCTTTACGTAACTTTAGTAATGTGTATTACTGCTATAGTGTAGAGAGACAAAAACACTAGTGATAACTCATTAAAGTAACTATGATACTTGAACCATAGGCAGCAAAGTAAAACTACCCAAATAGTGGTAGTTCATGTAGTCGGCATTCTACTGTACAGTACAAGATGTAGAGTTCAGACACTTAGAGATGACTTACATGTACACCATCATCGACACCATTTCCGTGTTACAACCCGGGGATTGAAAATGGACGTCGATGTCCTTCGCCCTGCAATTTCCCCTGGCAACGTCTCGAGTAGTCAACTGATACAGCGGAGTGGAGCTTTGCGGCTTCAGGGGTGGTTGGGCTCCTCTGCCTTGTGACTGAGAGCTTGATGAAGAGCTTGATGAAGAGCTTGATGAAGAACCTGGATTTCCTGGGTTTCCTGCGCTCTGTGCTTCTGTTTTCCCTGTCATGTCGTTCCACAGCACAAGGAATATCATCGAGGCATACAAGACTACTGAGACTCGCATTTTCGAGGTTAATGATTCTTTAAATCAAACTGCAATAATAATAATAATAATAATAATAATAATAATAAAAATAATAATAATAATATTAATAATTATAATAATAATAACAATAATAATAATAATAATAATAATAATAATAATAATAATAATAATAATAATAATAATAATAATAATAATAAATGAGAACAAATCAAGAAAGCTTGAGAAGAGAGGGTCTAGGCAATGATCTTTATCGCCAAAGTAAATCAAGGTTTCGTGATAGGTTCGAGGTCTCCGTCTACGATTTTATTTCATCAGTATCTGCACTATGAGAATGAAATAAAGATCATTTTTTGCTCCTTGAATGCAGCTTTGAATTACAAAAAAAGCATTTTCTGTTTTACCTTTATTCTGTATTAGGTACTAAAGGCAAAAACCGGTAGTCGTGTTTTTTAAGTTTAAGGTACTAGAAATTAAAAAGTTTCTGAATAATTTTGGAAGCAATCGGTTTTGAGATCGATTTTCAGCCAAACGGTATCAGCATTTTTTTTAATATATTGCATTTTACATTTGTTATCTTCCATCAAAGTTAAAATAGTGTTTTTGATTGCGAATTTACACAAGGTATAAGGTTTAAATACATGTCAAAAAATTGGAAAACTCTAACAGTGTTTTGTACATCAAAGCGTATTTAAATGGAATGTTAGAGCTTCTTTTAAACAACAATTGTGGTGGCATAAACTCTCTTCTGAGCGAAAACATCAAAATATCACAAAAGCCGTTTTTTTAGTTTTTCTTATGGCACAACGATCTTTTGCAAGTTTAACGCTGAAAGGTAATCATTATATGAAACGACCTATCTACAACTTAAAAAAGTAAGGGCCGTTTATAATACTGGGAACTTACCAAATACTGTTTTTCAACTTTGGGAGCTCTTACGTCGTATGTGAGATGAGGTCTCTGGGTCACGGATCCCTTTTACGTTGTTTCATGGTATATTGACCAATCAAATTGCAGTGCGACGCAAAACTGAGCTGAATTTACTCAGAGGAAGCACCTGTAAAGCACTGTATTCTCTGATGCCCTCATCAAGTCATATTTTGGAGCTTTACTGCTCTCATCGCCTGCTATTTCCTATGCTCTGCTGCATTACAGTTCACTTTATCGCACCTAACATTTCAGATCAGAAGAAATCGTTTGATTGACAGCAGTCGATTCCTGCAAAGGGACCAAGGTATTCCCGCAGTTAAATCTTTTGGCCAATCCCAGATGAAAATGCAAACTGATATGCCGTATTTCACAAAATTTGACACTGCAAGTACACGTCGCAGAAAACAATAGCATTGCTCGATGTAGAATATGGGAATCAACCTTTCCCATATTTCTCAATCAGCGTGCCGTATTGCTGTATTGCTTTTCTTTAGTTGTAAATTTGTTTATTTATTCTTTTCAAGTTTCGGTCGTGCTAAATCTTCATTTAGCGTCATACCACAGCGAGGGGTAGATAACACATTTCCAAGGCTCACAAGAACACTCGAGTCCCAAAAGAAACTACACGATTTAGCATTCGTTTCCTCTACGAGGTTCCATTAAGTCTAGACTCACATTAACAAATCAACGTCAGTCAGTTTTTTTATGCGTCTGTCTTCTTATTGATAATAAATTGCGTCATATTATTTTCAAAGTGGCTGTGGAAATCACGAGCCGCAGTCGAGAGATTTCCTAGAAAGTCAAATTGACTTGCCACTCAGGGGGAAATACGGCAATAGACATTTCTGTGATTAAATGCTGTAGCTCTTAGACCCGGTATTTAAAGGACGTATTGTCTTCAAGCCACAATCCTGTCCCAAAAGCTTTAGAAAATTTAACCCAACACAAGGGCTTGAATCGTCGTCAGCTGGTAGTGCATTATGTGATGGACACCTGCCTCTGTTTGACTGAACAATCCATAGAGCCATGATGACTGTAACGCAGCAGAGCATAGGAAATAGCAGGATATGAGAGCAGTAAAGCTCCAAAATATGACTTGATGAGGGCATCAGAGAATATAGTGCTTTACAGGTGCTTTCTCTGAGTAAATTCAACTCAGTTGTGCGTTGCACTGCAATTTGATTGGTCAAAATAACCACGGAACAACATAAAAGGGAGCCTTGATCCAGAGACCTCATCTCACAGAGGACGAAACAGCTACCAGAATTGGAAAACAGTTTTTGGTAAGTTTCCAGTATTATAAACGGTCCTTACTTTTTTTAAAATTCTAAATAGGTCATTTCCTCTTAAGATTACCTGTTAGCGTTAAACGTGCAAAAGATCGTTGTGCTAAAAGAAACTGAAAAACGGCTTTTGTGATATTTTGATGTTTTCGCCCTGAGGGGAGTTCATTGCACAACAATTATTGTTGAAAAGAAGCTGTAACAATTTGTCTGTTTCAAGCTGATTCACTGCTATAATCAGGGAAAATAGCTTAAGGTCACCTCGATCGTAGGCTCGATAATAGTGAAAAAAATGTAAATAGTCTTTTTGCAGAAACGTAAACATGACTTATATTATCGATTTGTAAAAGAATTTTAAGTGCATTCACATCTCCGAAAAAGCACATTTACAGTGTTGCGGCGGAATAATAACTTAATAATATAAATTTAGATTGGTGTGTTTTCGGTTTTAGAAAATTGAATATATAGTCGGTCGCCTTTTTACGGAGCTACTACTCAAAGTGTGTTTGTTTCCAAATCAGCACAAAATTTTAGGACCGGCTATTTTAATGCAGTTCAATGTACAAAACAGTGTCAGAGTTTTTCAATTTTTTTAAATGTTTTCATTTTATATCATACCTTGTATAAATTCCCGGTCAAAAACATTATTTTCAACTTTCATAGAAGATAACAGATGCAAAACGCGATGTACAAAAAATTGTTGATACCGTTTGGCTCAATATTTATCTCAAAACCGATTGCGTCCAAAAATTTCAGAAAATTTTAAAATCCCTGGTATCTTAAGCTTCTAGAATAGGACTACCGGATTTTGGTCCAAACAAAGGAAAACTTTTTTTCATTCACAGCTACATCTAAGAAGCAAAAAAATGATGTTTATTTCATTACAGTTCTCATAGTATAAATACTGACGAAACAAGAGCGTTTAAAAACACTGACACCTCGATCCTATGACGAAACCTTAATTTACGTTGGCAATAAATGCAATTACTTGAAGCCTCACTTCTCAAGCTTTCTAGACACTCTAATTTTGCTTTAAGTAGAATATATGAAGTACTGAATCTTCTTGTTTAAATTTTGCAGTTTGATTTATAGAATCAGTAACTTCGAAAATGCGAGTCTCAGTAGTCCTGTATTCCTCTATGATACTCCTTGTGCTGTGGAACGACATGACAGGGAAAACAGAAGCACAGAGCGCAGGAAACCCAGGAAATCCAGGTTCTTCATCAAGCTCTTCATCAAGCTCTCAGTCACAAGGCAGAGGAGCCCAACCACCCCTGAAGCCGCAAAGCTCCACTCCGCTGTATCAGTTGACTACTCGAGACGTTGCCAGGGGAAATTGCAGGGCGAAGGACATCGACGTCTATTTTCAATCCCCGGGTTGTAACACGGAAATGGTGTCGATGAAATCCTGTTCTGGCACCTGCTTTTCATATTACGGTCCCAGCCCTATAGGAGCGGCAGAGATATATAACAAATGTGCCCCTACTACATTCCGGAAACACACTATTACCTTCACTTGCCCTACGAGGTCTTCGTCGCTCCCTCCTGTCACGAAAGAGATCAAAATCGCTAATGGTTGTGGGTGCAGATTTTGTAGCGAGAACTAAAACAAAAAATGCTTTCCATCCTCTGAGTGTTAAAGAAAAAGGGCACTGTAAGGGTATTTAGATGAGAACAAATAACCATTAATTGTTAAACGTGTAAAACCCTGCAATATTAAAAAAAAGTTCGACTGACACCAAGTTTTCTACATGATTTGTATTAAGTTATGGTTTGCATTTGGGGTGGGAATTCACCATGATGAACAACATAGAAATAAGGAGCATCAGGTGGCAGTTAAAAAAAAAAAAAACAACAACAACAACAACAACAACGGTTATTTGTTTGACGATAGCTCGCATTTTCCGAGCGGCTGAATCTCTTAATCCTCTGCTTTGATTTTACTGTTCGCAAAACTTTGAAGCAAGTCAGGCCCAATAAGTAATACGGCAAGGACAGTAAGGACAAAACCTCCGTTAGTCTGGTCCATCTAAAATTCCATTGATTAACTATGGCTGTAGAGTGTACCTGTTGTGGTTTAATTTTGTCTTTGGTTTGAATTTCTTTTAAACCAGTTCATCGTTTTCAAACCAGTTTAAATTAGTTTTTCAAACTGTTTTTGTGATTCACGCTTTACACAGTCTAACTGATATTGTTGGCAAGGCATTGCTCTGGGCGTTTCGTTTGCTGGACCACAAATAATACCACATATGATGGGCTAGGCCGTTTATTTAAAATCAGCATGGTGACCTAGGAAATATAGTAGACATGATCCCAGGAAATGCAAGGGGACACACGCCCCAACCCTGAGCGAGGAACTAGCGAGACGGCCCCTCCCACCCGAGGCCAAAGCCAAACCCTGTATGGTCAACAAAAGGAGAAGGTTGAGGCACAAAAGAAGAAACGAAACTTTCATTACGTGACCCTACTCATATAGCCACCTTGGCAAAAGAAACATAATAATGAAACTTGCATGATTAACCAGAAGTAACAATAAACAAAACCTGATCATTGCAAACTAAACATATAACAATTTACTGTAGTAATAGGGAGAGATATAGAAGGCATGTCTCAGGAAATGCAAGAGCCTAGGAAGAGAAGAGAAGAAGAGCCTAGGTATGAGTAATGATCATGTGCAACCTATATGGCCTCTGCTTTTAAAGCAATCTTTACGTAACTTTAGTAATGTGTATTACTGCTATAGTGTAGAGAGACAAAAACACTAGTGATAACTCATTAAAGTAACTATGATACTTGAACCATAGGCAGCAAAGTAAAACTACCCAAATAGTGGTAGTTCATGTAGTCGGCATTCTACTGTACAGTACAAGATGTAGAGTTCAGACACTTAGAGATGACTTACATGTAGAACTAGAAAATGAGGTGTCAAAAATTGTTAACTTACAGAATGATTCAAGTCTGAGATGGGTAAACTTCGATTTTGTTGGTGATACCAACATGATGCGATACAAGCCCAAGTTGTCTCGCATTGAAACGTAGCATACCAGAAAATGACGGCCAGATTGGCTAAATGGGTTGTTATAGTGAGACTTTATATAATCTTCGGAAATTTTCACTGGAGAGGAAACACTTAGTGCAGAAGAAGAAAGTCTGAATTGAAAATACAATAATGAGTCTGAATTCAAAATACAATAATAAGAAGAGTAGTTTACATACTAATAAAATTTCCAAATTCCTTAAATATGATCAACATGTATTTCAAGAGCGCAAACAGCACCAGCTGAAAGTTGGCTACTTACTCATTATGACCCACTTCAAGCAAAAAACCTACTGCTTGGTTTACAAGCACTGATGGGTGACTAAAGTATCATATATGAATGACAAGAGCAGATTAGTATAAAGGCCAAGCAAGACCCTAGTTACAAGTGAGCCAGTAAATAAACACACCTACTATACTATGACTGCATGGCCCCTGCTCACGTATTCAGAAAAATGATTAATAATACGTGGATACATCCAATGATTTGTTACGGGCAGCCAGGCCGCAAAAACCCGAATGACGTGTGTGATCGCAACAAGGAAATATATGCAATGAAAGAGTCAAGTTGACAGAAGTACATGTATACCAATGTGACGACTTTGTCTACACACACATAAACTTACTTTCACTGTAATTAACTGTATGAATTGTTATGAAATTTAAATGGACATGACTGCATGGCCCCTGCTCATGTAGACATGTAGTAATGTGACCTATTAATAGTGACATAGTAATGTGACATAGAAATAGTGGTTAAAATGCAACATGAAAGAAGCAGCACAAGGGTAGAGCCAAGAATCACTTCTGAATGACAGGAATTGTATGTGGTAGCCTGGCCGCCAGTACCATAGTCTGACATACAACAACAAAAACAACGACAACAAACCTTTATTTCACCTCGAATTTAAAATAGCAAAAAAAATGGTAATATCTCCGAGAAAATAAATAAATAAATAAATAAATAAATAAAATAAGGTGGGTATGGGGTAATAAAATAAGTATATAAAATCACAATATATACAATTCCGTAATTAATGCAGTAAGATAAATTTACAACTATCTACAGAAGCGACAGCAGTCAGTATCAAATTCTAAATGACGAATAGTCGATTTGAAAGCTACAACTGTTGGCAGTGACCTGGTCGTGTTAGGGAGGGAGTTCCATAGTTTGCTGCCATAGTAAGACGGAGAATGCAGGCCATCTTTAGTAGTATTGACAAGAGGGATAAAAAAAGAGTGTGTACCACTAGTACGTAGATTAATGCTGTGGGTTTTTAAACTAAACATATTGGTAATATATTCCGGTGGCAGCCCATTAAAAGATTTGTATACTAGTGTAAGGATATTGTACACGCCCATTAAATAGTAATGGTTGTCGCCCACGATTAAGTAATTGCATATAATTATCATTGAAAACAAATCGTAGGCTTCTTTCATTAATTTTCTCCAACTTCTTTAAATTACGTTGACCGCAATGGTGCCACACGACACAGCAATAATATAAATGTGGCAACAGATATGCGTTGTATAATTTAGTCTTGGTGTCAGTGTTAATTTGTTTCTTATGCCTTTGCATAACCTGTATCTGATTGCTAACTGTACGTACTATGTCCGCCACATGATCAGAGAAATTGAAATCTTTATCAATTGAAACACCCAGCAATTTCATGCTGTGAACTAAACTAATGACACTACTACCAAGATCGTAGGTAGGTATATCCATGGTGTTACCCAACCACATGGTGAGGAATTTGTCATGGTTGACCGATAAACCATTGCTATTAAACCACTCACAAGCAATGAGGAATGATTACCAATGGAGAAGATCTGGGTATCATCAGCATATGCACTGACTTTGGATGACAAACTAACGAAAAATCGGTCATTAATATAGATGTTAAACAATAAGGGACCCAATACTGATCCTTGTGGTATTCCTCTAGTAAGAGAATACCAAGTGGAGAATTGATCCCTAAGCTTAACTCTTTGAAAACGATCTGTGAGATAATTCTCCAACAATAAGCAGCTACTGCTATTACTTATAAGACCATAGGCAGATAACTTGGCTTACAGCAGGTCATGTGGTATACTATCAAATGCTTTTTACAGATCAATTCCGATAATCGATGCAAGTTGTCGCTTGTCCAGGCCATGTCTGAACTCCTCTAATATGCGTAGCAAAGACGTTTCACAGCTATAGTACTTACGATAAGCAGGTAAAAATGGGGACAACTTATCAGAAAAATATGAATATAGCTGCTTGACAAGGATACTTTCAAATACATTGTTAAAAGCTACAAGAACAGCAGTAGGCCTATAATTAGTCTTGAAATATTCAACGCCCTTTTTGAATACAGGTGTGATCTGCCCAAACGTCCAATACGTGGGTATAGTATTAGTGGATATAGAATAATTAAATAGATTACTTAATGGCCCAGCTATAGAATCAATACCATCCTTGATAATTCTTATAGGAACATTGTCCCAGCCCATGGCTTTTGCCAAGGGCGGTGAAAGGACTGTATTTTTGACAATAGTAGGATTACTGGGTTTGAAAGTAAACCCATAGCTGTGATGTTTGCACATGAAGTCATTAATTCCACGAATACTAGGATGATCAGTAAAGTTAAGACCATATTGGGATTGTTCAGTTATGGGCAAATCATTAGCAATGTTAATAAAATCTTCATTGAAAATATCGTCCATACGTTTCTTATCAGTAATATACATATTGTTCTCCAGTAATACAATATCAATAGCCTGTCCATGTCTGGAGTGAAATAACGCTCCGAATACCTTCCAGAAGTCCTTAGGTTTGGAAGAGATACTCTCAGCTTTGTAATGATAGTAATTGATGATGGCTTTTCTTCTCATTGTTGTGCAATAATTTCTTTGTCTCATATGTATTCCAATTCCATAATTCCATGATCTGTTTCTGTGGCGTATAGCACATCGCCACTAAAGTGTCATATATGGTACATGTCCGCCTCTGACATGGAACTGGTTTACTGGGGCATGGATATCAATGACATCAGTTAGAAGTTTGGTAAGAGCCAAGGCTTGGTCATCCAAATCATCAAAGATGGAAGCAATATGAAAAGGGGTAACAGCTAAATCGTTGGCAAATTCATCCCTATTGTAATTTTTGAAACTTCTGCACAGGATTTTCCTGGATCTCAGAGGCGGGGTTCTCTTTATCGCATATACTAAAGAGTGGTCGCTAAGGTGTGGCTCGACTAATCCTGATGATAAAAATCTCCTTTTGTTGTTAGTTAGAATGATGTCAGTTAGTGTTTGCGAAGATTTACTCACACGAGTTGGCTTGTCAATCAGACAGTCCATGTTATAAATATCATAGATGTCGATGAGGTGTCTGCCGTCGTAACCATTTGCATTATGGCATAACAAAGAGAAAATGTAAAGCAAGCGACTGACAGTCAGCTTGTCTTGGTGAACCAATTGGTGTTGTTAAAAAGTGCTTCAATGTTCATGTTGCTGCCTGCATAGAGGGCAGTGATTAGCACATAGTGTGACCGCCTACTACGAAAAACGCCGAAAAAAACTCCTGTGGGAAAAAGGAAGGGAACTTAGTCTTCCAGGACACTGCAGTCACACAAATCTTGAAGATAGTGGCAATCCCGCCCTACCAGGTAGAAAGTATCTGAATTAAAATTTAAGAAAACTGGTATGTTTAGATGACCTAAATTAGATATAAATGTGAAAAAGTGAAAGCATACATCAGAGCATACACCGTATGTAAGAATAATATTATTATTGGTAATGTTAACTAATTAAGAGCAGCGATCAGGAAATACCGAGCATTTGGTGGCAGAAATAAAAAAATAGTTTTCTCCCAATTTTTGGCTATAAATAGTCGTTTGGTAGGAAAGAAACGTGGTATCTTTCCCTTCCCTTAGAAGTGCTTTAATTGTGAGAAAATTGAGAAAAACTAATTTTACCCGCAAGGATCCCGAAAGTACCCGCAAGAGGTTTGAAAGTAGTCATTCAAATTGTCTTGCTGTCTGCGAACGAAACGAAAAGCTCCGGTGTTTTAACACTCTCTATTGATAAAGGAAGTATTCACTATTGACAACAAAGATATTGGCTTAATGGGATTTTGGTTAGGAAAACTAAACAACGTTTTAGGAAAATGGTTCCTGTTTGCACACGACAAATCCCGCAATAAGTGTTAAAATTCAAAGAGTGTTTTTACTATGTGGTATAAGTGCAATTTTGCTCAAAATTGTGCCTGCGCAGTTCATTGATATTATTATGAATAATATATCACAATCAGGTTGGGTTATCCGTCATGTGCTTCACAAGACACTTTTGAAATTACTCACATTTCAGTGAACGCTGCCACACTTGAAGCATTCGTGATGCTTGCGCTATTAAATATCGTGACACAAAGCAGACCTTTTATATTGAACGTCATTCAGCCATCGGCTTTGCCGCCACAAGTAAGTTTTGGCTTCGGGAAAAATCCACTCTAATATAAAGATGTCTTATCTCGTGAAAATGGTTTAAATTTTGGGCAAACTTTAGTCGCTGTTAACAAAATAGACCCGGTAACAACATGCGGGTTGTCAATTACACTCCGCAAAATACCTGTACCACAAATGTTTTCTTTGCAGACAAAAACAATGCCAGGCAACGGGCAAAAGTAGTCTAAAGCTATGAATTTAACATCCTCGAGTTTGGAAAATCCAGTGAACAATTTCCTTACCGTGCAAGAGCTAGCCAGAGAGTGGTATATTGCATACGTAATCAGAATAGTAATCCGCTAAATAAACTTAATTACTGTCATTTTTAATTCCAGTCAATGAAAATGGTTTGTGAGAAAACGCAAACTTAAATTTGTAGCCATCATGGAAGCGAAGTGTTCTTTCAGCTCCATAGTAGGAGGTCGTTGTTCGTTTGACCTGAAAGACAGGAAAAAATCAACGGAAGTAATTCCATTTATAAACTGTAATAGGGACATCGCAGGTAACAAATCGTTCCTGTCGTTGACGGACGTAGAGAGCGAAATTGAACTTATTCTGTCAGAGCGGCTATTTTTTCCGACACGGAGTTAAACCTTTCGGAAATGACGATTTGTCCGCATCACCGCTCATCTTATTATTATTATTATTATTATTATTATTATTATTATTATTATTATTATTATTATAAACTTTATTAAAGTGTCATATGAAGGTCGCTAATCGGAGACACCTAGCTATCTGCATAATATTAAGAAAGTAGACCACAATGACAAAGAATAACTTCAGCGATAAATATAAGTGTTTTGTCGCCCCATACATGTACCTATGATATATATTCATATGTTCATTCAGGTGAAGCGGAATCCCATCAGCTGCCTCCATGCCAAGACAGCTTGTATAAGCATTGCCGGCGAGCCAACTATCAAGCGGCGATATGGAGAAATTCTCTACGAAACAATGACGTTCCATCTCCAGTTAGTCATGGCTGGTCTCTTGTAAATGACG
Source organism: Montipora capitata (assembly GCA_949126865.1). NCBI lineage: Eukaryota > Metazoa > Cnidaria > Anthozoa > Scleractinia > Acroporidae > Montipora > Montipora capitata. The sequence goes on along the minus strand of OX421457.1, from coordinate 17,257,061 downwards.
GAGCTCAAGTGAGATTGGTGATAGATTGGATGAGCGGACTCCCGGCACCAACAGCTGTAATAGAACTTATATCATGTATGTGCAAGAAGGCCTGTAATGATGATTCATGTGACTGCATTCGAAATGGCTTAAAGTGCTCCGACCTTTGCCGCCTAACAACTTGTTCTAACCGGCCAGATGGAGAAGAGAACATCCATGTAGACCTGGATGAAGAGAGAGAGGTGCAGCATTGCGGTTTATCACTATATCATGACTAATTATCACTTATGATATATCAAGAAATATCTTGTATGTTTCTTGTAAGCAATGTTGATAATATCATGATTAATCAATGGTTTTATAAGGGACTGATTTTTTGATATTCCGCATTAGGTTTTTATCATATAAGCATAATTTATCATGATATTATCAGAATATTTAATTAAGTAAGAATTTCTTCTTCCCCCTGTGATATAGTGATAAATCATGATATTATCAGAATATTTAATTAAGTAAGAATTTCTTCTTCCCCCTGTGGTATAGTGATAAATCATGATATTATCAGAATATTTAATTAAAGTAAGAATTTCTTCTTCCCCCTGTGATATAGTGATAAATCATGATATTATCAGAATATTTAATTAAGTAAGAATTTCTTCTTCCCCCTGTGATATAGTGATAAATCATGATATTATCAGAATATTTAATTAAGTAAGAATTTCTTCTTCCCCCTGTGGTATAGTGATAAATCATGATATTATCAGAATATTTAATTAAAGTAAGAATTTCTTCTTCCCCCTGTGATATAGTGATAAATCATGATATTTTCAGAATATTTAATTAAGTAAGAATTTCTTCTTCCCCCTGTGATATAGTGATAAATCATGATATTATCAGAATATTTAATTAAGTAAGAATTTCTTCTTCCCCCTGTGATATAGTGATAAATCATGATATTATAGCTTGCTATTCAGAAATATATTTTTCCATGCTATTCTCAAGATTTGAGAGTGATACTTTGATATCTCAATTTACCACTTTTTCAAATTAAAGATTTGATGGCGACAATTACAGAATTTGCAAGCGAAAATTATTGAGCAACTATCATGATAATCTCAAATGATAATGATAGTTTAATATTTGACATGCACATTATGATGAAAATGATTCCTCGATATTATCATTCTATTATCATCCAAATATCAATAAAATATCCAAATATCAAGTCTCAAACAAATAACATCCTATCAAGATATTTTGATAAACTGCAATACTGCACCTTAGTGGATGAAGAGGACGTTGAGTTTGACTGAAGTCTCTTGAGTGTGAGTGTGACATTTTACCTACCCATGAGAAACACTTATCAATCTGAGAACACAGCTTTCCATTTAAATCTTATTTTAACGTACATTTAGAATAACGCTAATTGCTATAACGTTTGATGTATTCCTCCCAAAATCATATGCGAGATTTTCGCTTGTAAAGGTTCGTAAACAACTCGCGCCACGCCTGGAGATTATCTCGCCTGATAAAACCACAAACCAATGGAACAGTAGGACCTCCTAGCGTCTGTGACAATAGACCAAGAGTTCCCGGGAAAAGCATCGCATTGCAACACGTTTTTTATATCGCTCAGTCGAGTGAAATTCAGGGCGTAGACGCAATACAATGGGCAAAGACACCAAAGGCAAAGGCAAAGGCAAAACCAGTGCCAAAAAGGTCAAAGGCGGAAAACGTGCCGCTGAAAAACAAGACGTTACTAGTAACGAATCAACGGACAGCTTAAGAAATGCCCTTATTGCTGAAATGTGTTCCCTTGGGTAGGTTTCATGATTTCATTATTTAAAAATTACGCTTCGAGGCGATTGCTTATGTTTTTGTATCAAGGCTAGTAAATGTATTATAAAGGAACCTCGTTCTAACCTTATGTATGACAAATTTAGGTTTTATCAGAGGCAAAAATTTAGGTTAGATCTTTCTTTGGCAAAGTGGAGATATTTCTTCCGTCTTTGGGCCGGGTTTTTTTTCTTTTCTTTACACGAGGACGTTTTTCTGCTTTTGATTCTTCCGTAAGAGTTATTAGCGTGAAGAGCTTCCACATGGAAATTTTGTCCAGTACGTGATGTAAATTAAAATATGCAAATAACATGAATACGAGCGATGAGCTTTTGCCTCGAAAACTTCCCCAAGGGGTCTCGCCCGTTGTTCGTAGTTTATTAACTTTATTTGAAAATACGTTTTTTCTAAATAACTCGGCCGCTTTTTGTGATCTTTAACATATTCCTTTTGTAAATGAAAGATAAAATGACTGACTTAACTTTTGTCAAATAAAATAAAAACCGATTTTTTTGGCATCTGAAGGTGGGAAGTAACCTTAAACTAATTGTGAAACATCTGTTATACAGGTAAGCCGTGGCCATGCGTAGTGAACTAGTGGTTAACTAGTAAAAGAGCTTTGCTTTGTGCAAAGTATATATACAGTTGGCTAAATTGCAGAATACTGCGTAGCTATTACAAATGGCTACGCAGACATTGCTACACAGACACAGCAAGTGCTAGATATATGAAAGGATCGGCCACAGGATAGACAACTGGAAACAGATTTCTCTTTTGGTGGCTACCCGATTACATGTGTTATAAGACGGTTGGCCAGCAATTAAAATCTAAATCGGGCCGGTTTGATAATTTTTTTGTCAATCACTATTATACGCCAGTAAGCACAGATTTCTTTACATCTTCTTAATGTCTCCTAGGAAAAAAAAAAAATCGAACAAATCCTTCTCTCTTTTTTTCTTTCCGAAAAACTAAGGTGGCATAAAATGTTTTCCACTGATTTGATGTCCTGTAGATCCTTTCGCGGTATTGTGTGAAGCATTTCCTTTATTAGCTTAGATATTCAGTATCTGATCTGGGCTCACGGCTGTATGTATCTTCAATTCTGAACTTAGAGTCAAGATTCCTGCTTCCGAGATTAGGATGGCTGGCCTTTTGGTGAAGGAAGAGATGGCTGACAGCAGGTCATGTAATGCAGAGGTTTCATTGAGCATACCAATTTTAAAACATTTTGGCTAGTTTTTCCGATGCATGAGACCGATGACTCCTGTACAATTAGAAGGACAGTGATGGATAGAGGTCCAAAATCTTTTCATCCGTGATTATTCAGTGCCAGTGCTCTTCACAATAGTACGGATAATGATCAGAGACTCAAAATCCAATCCAGTGATCAAAAGATTTAATTTAATTGGATTCCAATAAATATGTTTGCCTGCGACATTAACCTCTCTATCTCATTCTTTAATAAAGCCACTTTATTTTCAAATGAATTTGTGACATTACCACTGAAACCCTTCCACTTGATTTCTTTCTTATGTCATCAAAGATGTTGTCTTCAACACAAGTTCAAACACAAGTGTTTCAATTATCCAAAATAAGAACTGGCAAATCATCGACATTTAGAAGAAAGAATGAAAACTTTGTCTGCACTTGTTCACACTCTGCATAAGTAATCAGTAAACTTTGGACGCTTCCCATTTGAAAAATTCTAGTTGGGCTTTGACCATCGCATATTTATAAGGCATCTTTGAATACCACCCAAACGTTGGTCGAAATAGCTCTTCCTATTAAAATACTTAACTTTTAAAAAGTGAAGCCTTAAAGGGCTATTATGACCAAGAAACAATTTTCAATTTTCAAATTAAATAGCCTTTGGATAAAAATCAAAGCTTAAAATTTTGGCCGTCAAGTGTTGAGCAATCACACGTTTAAAATCTGAAGAAAAATAGGAGTGAATTTTTTGATCATAGTAGCACTTTAACGAGTTCCTCAGAAGGGCTGCCTTACCACAATCCAGAACTGACACCAAACGGTGTGAAGGGTCTACCTTAAAACACCGTCTGGATTTCTTTGATGAATTCAAACACTTTCCATGTAGTAGGAACCCAGCATCACTCAGCTTTTTTGGTACAGATGGCAAAGGAGTGCATAAGTATAACAGTTCTGATTAGAACTATAGTACTTTGGTGAGGGGAAAACAAAAAATACAGTATATCAACTGTACTTCTTGTTCATTTATGGAATGCGATTGAGCAGAATTTTTCAAATCCGTATTTTCATCAAACTTCTTTTAATCAAGCTACACCAATTATGTCCGCAGTTTTACAGCCTTCCACAGTTCCATGACATCAATTATATTTTGCTGTGGGTTTGCAGTTTTGTCTCCTTGTGGGTATCGGAGGTAAATCGTATGGCAGTCCCCGTCACATATCGTCACCTTAAGGTTATCGGCCTTTAATGTAGGTGGTTGATAAGCTCCTTCGAGTTTTTTTGTATTGGACTTTGGCTGCCCAAGTTTACGTTTTATGAATGAAAACGACGGGCATGAAGGTTGTGTCTCTTCTGGGTCATGTGCTTTAGTTTTTCTCGTCTCGTCGTCCCACAGCACCAAGAGTATTATCCAATAAAACAAGTTAACCCACAAGCGCATCTTTATTTCATGGATATCTCGAAATCACCTGTGTATTCAACGAAAAAGGATTAATTCAGTGCGTTTGCTGTTAATAACAGAAATCGGAGAGATTCAGTTAAGGTTCACGTTTGCGATCAACAGCTGCCCCTTCTCATAAAGCTATAAGATTGCTTTCTTCCATCTTACCTCTCTCTGCTACTTTGTCAATGATGGTGGCTAACAGAATCGAAACCCGCAAGTTGCAAATAATATCAAGAAGGTTTTATTACCTTTAAGCAAACCACAAACTATCAAGCCAACATTTGCCTTTTTTCCCTTTTCACTGTTTGTTTGCGGTGCTCTGAGAACCGAAAACTGCAAACCACGAAAGAGGAGTTACGTCCAAGGTGCCGATAAATTTGGATATTAGGTAAGACACTTTTGTGCTCGACAGGCAAATGAAAGTCAGCCTAAATGTTCGCTTTTGGCAAGTTCATCAGTTCTTCTGTTTAAAAGGACGAAACTTACAAAGACCTCTGCCTTAAAAAGTGAAAAGTTTATCACATGACCACAACGAACACCATTCAAATGTGTATTTGCATTCGTTGGTCTGTAAAGTTTAACTAGTTTTAAAAAGTCTGCCGTTTTTCACTTACTGCTAAAATACACTCTTGCGGTGAAAACTACAACTGAAAATAGCGGGAGCAAGATCACGTGACCTTTTTCTAAGTTTACTGCAACTTACCAAACATTAGCTGTAGGAGTGAAAAGTGAAAACGTCTTGCTCTGCGTTACAGCTCCCTCTACAGTTTCACAAGCTTACCTGCCAAATTCGACACCAACACGAATTCACTTTACAGTTCACATAGGACGTCCTTGCATGCCTGGCTGCATATCTGTTCAATAAAATATGCAATCGTGTAGTCGCTGGTGTTCTTCACAAAACAACACCACCACCCGAAAAAAGGCCTTTTAGATGTATGGTATTATGAAATGTTTTCAACAACATTTTCTGCTCTGAAGAACTGCCCATGCCTAATCTCTATGAAGCAGCGTTATATAGTGAAGCGGTTGAAGGATTACAGCACTAACTGAACAGAATTCCTCATGTGTAACTGGCTTTGGGAAAAAAGGCTGGTCCGGTCTGTTTGGTTGCTTGAGCTTGTAAACCAGAAAGACGCTGTTGCTTTTACCACATAAGCAAAAAGTCCAAGAATTTACCTTTTTGGCCATGATCGGGGCCCATCTACCCAGTTCAGCCCCTGATTTATTTCACCCCTCCCCGGATATAGCTCCTGTCGGAGTTTCGGGTGTAAAAATCTAGGGGAAAATAATGGCCCTTAGTAACGTTTTGGCCCTTTGAAGAAAGGCATATTTCCATTCAGTCTTAGGTTAAAAGGGCTTTGCTAAGACAATGAAAAAAAAAAAAAAAAAGAGGCAAAACAGGCATTGAGAGACATCACTATTCTCTGTTATGTGAAGAATTTTTGTTTCTGAAATCGAAAAATAACGTTTGTGAAACCCTGGCCCTATCTCACTACTTTTTGACCTTTTGTCTGCGTCTTTTTTTCTTCTCTTCTTGCCGGTTTTCGTTAAAGGTAGCAATTTTGTAGATTTTATTGATTTATGAAGAGAGACACTCAATTCGCTACCCTGAGAGCATCAGACGATACAACATTGCATAACTAGTCTCATTGTAGTCTACTGGTGGTGCTGTTTTAAAGAAATGGAGAGTGTGTGAACAATCTATTAAGGAATGATGTCTGAAAGCAGCCATGCCCCCCGAAATTACTTGATGAGAGCATCCGAGAAAGCAGTTCCTCACAGGTGCTACTAGTAATCTTTTTCGGCTCTCGTTGCGTTGCATTACAAATTGATTGGTGTAAGTGAACGATGAGACGACATAAAAGGAAGCTGTAACCCCGAAGGGTCCAGCACACAGCGGGATCAAGTTGTCAGTTGTTGAGGAAGTTGGAAAAAAACAATTCTAGTAAGTGTCAAGAAAGCTAAACAGATTTATCTCATAATGAGTCGTGTTTTCAAGACTCTTTTCCTTTTAGCTGCAGTGTTATTCGAGGAAAAACTTTACAAATTCTGAGTGGCTACTGTTTGATCAATGGGGCAATAACAATTTATTCTACTTTGAACTAAAACCTAGTGCAAATAACGGATCTAAATGCCCCAGTACACGATAATCATAATGATGATGTGTCATCTAAACGCTTTGATTGCTAGTCCAAGAAGATATATATATTTGACAATTATTCTTTTCAATCTCGGCGAATAGTGCCAAAATATTTGCCTCGCCGCCTCACGGCTCAGTGAATATTCTGCAACTATTCTCCGAGATTGAAAGGAATAATTATTTTAGTATATACTCAGGAAGTGATCTCAACAACATTTGCAGAGGAAAACCACCCAAAGTCGACTTAATTGGCATCTCAATTATGCGTGGAAAACGTGCAAGCGACACAAAGCATGCGCGAAAATGTTTACAGAAGCCTCAAACATGGCGAATCTAAACGATCCTTCGTTAAAATTCTCGTCAGAAACAGCAAAATGGTCATTGAACACCGTTTAAATCAGCAGTCTAAATCGAAAGTCTGCTTGTTAAAACAGTTTCACGGTTCGATGAAAGTTTTAGAGGTTCATTTGAAATGAAAATTTAAAGTGCAGTTCATGGTAAAGGATCAGCATGAAACAGCGGCTCTAATTGAAGTGAGTATTGGTTTGTTGTAAAATGACCCCTCTTGTTTCCTTGCAGCCGTGTGGAACTTTCTTAAACATTATTTGTTTTTGCTGGGCAACCAGCACTATAAAATTGAATTACTCCGAGTGAAACAAATTGTTGGCGTAAAGATTGTTTAATTTTCAGCAATAATTATCCGGTAAAACGAAGTGAAACATTGGTTGGCAAAAGGATGAACTCCTCTCTTACCTTTGAAAACTTTCAGGCCTGTTTGGATTACGCATTGTTCACTCCGTGGGGAGTGAATATTGCTCAATTACTCCAAGATAGCAAACCAATAAGATTGCTTGAAACACCAAGACCATTGAGCGAGAATATACTATATACATACCAAATAAGTGAACCAAATTTATAGTATGGTGTGAGGATGAAGAGCGCTCAATGCTAGGCACATACAGATCCTAAGATGCCTGGACAGTCTCTTCCCATGTTCACCGAGGAACTGCCTCTTCAAGTAAGAATTCTTTGCGGCAAAACATCCTTTCGTTACACAGCAACGTCCAAAGACAGCGCCATTAAAACCGTGTCAAACAACAGGATCGAGCCTCCCTCTCGCAGACTAGAGTTAAATAAATTATGCCGGCATTATTTCGAGCATAATACTATGGTGCGAGCATCGAGCATGATGCCGGCATGATAGTTATGTTAAGGAGCAGAAAAGGTGAAAAAATTATCCTGCTAATAAAAGGCACCAAAATAATGTGGTTAAAAATTTCCTGTCAATTGTGGTGACTTTGTTGAAGGTCTGGGTACCTACCTTACTTTATGCCTGACTCCCCAGACATGTAAGTTTGAGAGTGCTACATGAAATAATATGTTAGCCCCTATTTTGTCTTTTTTTTTGCCCAAAATTGACCCAGCATCTTAGAGCATAATGCTAGGGCACAAGCATATTTTCCAGCATAATGCTATGATTTTAGGAGTGACGCTTAAAGTCATAATGCTCAAATTTTCGAGCATAATTTATCTAACCCTATCCTAGACCCGTACACCGTAATCCAAATTTAGCAAAGAGAGCCGATCCAATTCGCTGCTCAAAACACCGAAACGCTGATTCTTACTGGTTCAAACAAGAAAACCCGAGAAGTGATGAAGTTCGACGACAACTGTTGTTTGCAGTCTTTGGACGAAGAACTTAGATTTTTTCAAACTACGCAAATAGTTTAGCTTAACTGGCTTTGATTGAACATAAAAACCGACGACAGTCAATGTGATTTCCCGGCAGAAAAATGCAGCTTGCCAAATGCAACACTGGTCATACAATTTCCCGCCAAAGAAATATGCCAGGATACCCCTATCCACAAAGCCCATCTTTCCTCCCCACGTCCACCCCGAAAGTCTGTACGGGCGGGCGGAAGGACGTGCGCTGACGTCATAATCAAAATTTCTCGAATCGATAGATTTCCCAAAATGTTTTACCCATGGTGCTCTCTTATTATTATTATTATCACTATGTTATTTACTTCTTTATTTGGCAATTAGTAATATGTTCTTCAGTAAACGTCATCGTTGAGCTGCCATGATTGATTTAAGCCAGCAAATCCACGGATTGATTTTAAAAGACTATTTCTAAGCTACTTGTCGCGCGAAGGTTCCATCGGTAAAGGCCAACGTTCGTGATTTCCTGGGCGGAAAGCAATGTTCATCTCTTTCAGGCTTTAGTAAGTGGAGATTTGTTGCCCACTTATAGCCGAAATAAAGGTTGGGTCCTCTTTATTTTCAATTTTTCGTAGAGTTTAAAGAAAAACTGTGACCTTATATGGTCGACTGTTCAGCTTTTTTAGGGTTGTAAACATTTAGGGATTTGTTTGAGCTTCTCTTTAAACTACTGCTTTGTACCAATAACCGTTTTTATAGAAACTAGAAATCGAGTTTTTTGCAACCAACTTTTTACAAAATTAAAAGAAAAAACTTCTTAGGAGAATTTCTAGTTACAGAATCCTTTTCTTCTATCCATTTGACAGAATCTATTTCAAACAATATGCGAGTCTTAGCAGGCCTGTACGTTGCGGTTTTACTTTTGGCTCTGTGGGACGACAAGGAAGGAAAAGCCAAAGCACAAAATACCGGAAACCCCCCGCCTCTGAAGTCATCCGGGAACGCAAAGAACAGAGGACCCAAACCACCACTGGTGTCAGCTAGTTCAAATGAACCAGTCTTTCCACTGACTCTTGCCCAAGCCCGCAAATCTGACTGCAAGATAAAGGCAGTCACGGTTTCTTTTCAACCAGAAGGCTGTGACAAGCAAGATCTAACGATGAATATGTGCTACGGCACATGCTCTTCGTTTTACATCCCTAGTGTTGCTGGAACGCTGCAGAAGTACTTTTGCTGCGCCCCTACTACATTTGTGACGAGCAGTTTGTCTTTCACTTGCGGCCAAAACGGAGGTGCAGCAATAGTGGCCCGGGTTGTTTCTGGTTGTGGGTGCAGATTCTGTAAACTTGTTGAAAAAATTTAGAGCCTGAAACTCCAGTCAATTGTAAACGGAAAGATGTAAAAGGGGGTGTAGTGTCCCCTCGCAGCTGCTTTAATAAAGTGAACAATTTGCTATAAAGTACATGTAGAGTCTATATTTATTCATGGGAAGGGGAAAGATCCGCTGTATAGAGGTTTTGCACGGAAGCCATGTTGCATGACAGGAACAATTTAAATGTTTTGCGTTAAAAAGAACATTTGTTCCAATAGGAAAAGAATGTATTGTTCCTGCCGTGCAACATGGCTTCCGTGCAAAACCTCTTTAAATAATTTTACAGCTTTTGCCTAATGAAATCAGAAAACTACAATCCTGGACAGAATGCTTTGGAAAACGTTTAGCAATAAGCACACACATCGTTTCGATTAAAGGTTTACCAGATATTTTATGATGATTCCCCTCGTTATGCCCTCCCCTTCCCTCCCCACGCAGTATTGAAACAAACCGCAGCATTTCTGAATGTTCCCAGGATTCATTCAACATTGAAAGGGGGGGGGGGGGGTGGGGGGTGGGCCTAAGACGTTTGTCCAGCGTTGTAGGTATCCTCGCAAGTTATCGTTCCCAAAAAGTAAGTGATTACAATACTTTATATTCTTCTTAGTAAAACGCAGCTTCCATCACTGTTAATTATGAGGCCATTTTTCGTCTTTTTTCAAGATCGCTCATCCCCAAAGGCTACCTTGGCGCCTTTTCAACTGCCTTTCTCTAATTAACTAATAACTGAAAGGTTCTTTAAACATCTTTTTCACTACCAGAAAAGTCTCCTTAGGCCCGTTCTTAAAGACACCTCTTCCGTTTTTTTTTAAGATACCGATGTACTCCAAAAAGACCCTCAAACTTTCCTGGCTTTTGAGAAACGGTTCCCCGGTGTCACAATTGCGCACTCCATCCAAAAAGTTAAGGTTCGTCCACCAAAAAAATTATGCTTCCTCAATCCAAGGACTGATATGATTATTTGAATGTAGCTGGGAACATGCTGGAGTTTAAGACACCTCCTTGGTAGTTTACCGCGGGGTAATTACATTACAATGAACTCTTCTTTGAGTCGTAGATCCTCATAAATTCGTCACGCTATCGCCGTAGATAACCTTGTGTTAGCTTGTTTTCGAAATTCAAACTTGACACCAGCTTTATGATCCCTGAAATGACCTTTTTCTTCCAACAAACAGCAACAATGCATAAATAAATCTGCAATAAATAGCTCTTCGGCAAGATAAGATACATCCGTAACACTTTTCTTTTTGTTTTTAGGAAAGAATCTCTATAATATACGATATTGCTTTAGGTCCTATCTTCACATTAAATAGCCAAAGAATTCTCCTGCAAATGAATAGACGATTCCACATATTCATTACCATTAGATGACAATCGCGTTAAAATACTTCTGTGGCTCCCTTCCCTTCTCATGATCATGATATATGGCCCCGCCGTGATATGGGTTGTTAGCATCCAGAGAAGTGATAAACTTAGACGCCCTTTCTTTATTGTTACCCCTCATATATTTCCTGTATACTTTTTACTGTATAGTACCTTTGGTTATCATAGATACTCTTCCTCTGATCCCTTTTTTTAAACGTAACCAGCATATCTGGAAATGATAACCGTTCCAGATGTACTTCAATAGTCTTTAATGCCACCTCCTATGCTAGATCTGGTTAATGAAAAATACCAAGTTGGTGTCTTAAACTTAAATGAATACTCTGAAGAACGCCACGTGGTCGATAGCCTGTGTACAGCTGCCCCCTCACCACAAATTTAGGGGAAGGAGCGTCTGTGATTTACCGTTAGTGATGTTGTTCTGGAATATTTGCTAACATTATTGAAAGTGATCTTCGCTGACCAAAATTTGCGTGGTTCACATTTCTTGCGAGTTAAATTTTCACAATGGCGGTGGATGCAATAGATTCCAAACGAGCGTTGAAGAGAGTCTCCACTACTATTAAACCCCTTTGCGTTATAACCAAGAACAAAAATACTTACAAGCACTTTTTTTAAAGGAAAGGATATGTATGCAAGTACTTGATGGGCGATCAGTATCCATTATGTGATAAAAAGTATTTATAAAAACGTTGAAACTGATCTAGATAAAAAATTATAAAAACTGAATTTTCGACTGCAACTGCGCTCTTCATCAGAGTAACTAAAATATGCTGTTCGAGAGTAATATGCTAAAACTAAAATAAGAAGTTACTTTATCCCCTAGGGCTTCAATAATGTCTTATAGACAGAAGGGAAAGGCTTCCGTTCGTTCACCGCATTTTTGTCTATTGTGGAGTGCCATGATTCCAAGAAGATTCTTTTGCACCAATTATTGACATTCTTTTCTAGAATTTCCACATAGCTAGTGTCAATGTCATGGTCAGTGGTTTCGGCGTGATCTTTTATTGCCCACTCTTTGTTATTGTTAGTTCCTGGTTTATGCTCCCCGCCACGTGAATTACATGATCTCTTTGTTTCCCCAATGTATGTGAAATCACACGATCGGCATTTACACCACGCTTTTTGTTTTCGTTTCTTTTGGGCGATCCTTTGGTTTCCTAAAATAATGGGCGAGTGTTTTTATAGGCTTGAAAGCAGTTTTTATGTTCGCTTTGTTAAGCACATTTCTGACTTGTTCTGAAACGCCCTTTTCGTATGGCAAGGTAGCAAAAGTTTTTGGTCGCGTATCTGTATCCTGTATTTGGATTACAGCCGGTGGTCTGGGGGCCCGACATTTCTCAATGAATTTATCTGTATAACCATTAATTTTTAAGTCATTAATGACTTGTTGTCGTTCTCGATCTTTTTCTGTGTCATTGGATGGGATGGTTTCTGCGCGGTCTATCAGGCATTTAACAACCGCACGTTTGCTCTGGGCGGGCCTATGAGACGCGAAATCCAGGTACTTGTTGGTATGAGTTGCTTTGCGATGTACGCTAACAGTAATGTTTCCCGATCTTTCTACTGTGCTGCGTGTGTCAAGAAATGCGATGGTTTGGTGGTTTTGAGATGAGACTGATGGAAGTTCCACCGTAAACTGTATGTTTGGGTTGATCGAGTTGAGATGGTCGTGGAAAACTTGGATGTCTTTAGTCTTCAAACAAGCACTCGAATCATCCACGTATCGTTTCCACCACCGTGGTTTGACATTTGACGTGTTGAGAGCGATTTTTTCAACTTCTTGCATCACCAATTCTGCAATGGCGGCACTAACCGGTGATCCCATCGCACAGCCAAATACTTGATGATAATGTATGCCTTCGAACGTAAAATAACTGTTCGTCAGTACAAACGTCAGAAAAAAACATAATCTGGCTTTGTGTTAGTCGTGTGTGCAATTCCCATTCATGAATCTCGCGTAACTTCCGGTCGACAATATCCAGTGCTAGGTCTACTGGGATGAAAGTGAAAAGTGCAGTAACATCAAAAGACACGATCTGCTCGTCCGCCTCCATCGTTTGGTTGTTAACAAAATCCGCATATTCTTTAGCATTCTTAACACTATACTCATTGTTGTTTTGCAAGAGTTTCAGAATAGAAGCCAGGTATTTGGATAATTCATGGGTCGGTTAGCCGATACAGCTGTTGATGGGACGTAGCGGGATCTTTATGACGGTGTCTTGCGGTAGCGTCAGATGATCGTCCGTCGGCTGGAGCTTAACTTTGTGCACTATGGGTAGACCATACAAAGCAGCTGGCGTCGATTCGGATGGCCTGAGTTTCCAGTATTCGCTCTCAGTCAGGCTCCCGTGCTTTTTGAGCTCTAACAATTTCTTCTGGAGTTCGGTCTCAACCCGTGAAGTTGGGTTACGTCTTTTATCTCTTATTGGCTTGTACGTGTTTCTGTCTCGAAGCATTTCGTTGATTTCATCTTGGTAATCAACCCTGTTCATAACGACGGTGCAATTGCCTTTGTCAGCTTTAATCACCAGAATTTCATCGTCGTTTCTCAGATTTTTTAAGGCCTGTTTTTCGTCCCGGGTCAGGTTTTGTTCTGTTGGCGGTTTTGCCTTTCTCAGCATACAAAAAAAGAATCTTCTTGGAAGAGGAATCTTCTACAAAAAAAGAATCTTCTTGGAATCATGGCACTCCACAGTAGACAAAAATGCGGTGAACGAACGGAAGCCTTTCCCTTCTGTCTATAAGACATTATTGAAGCCCTAGGGGATAAAGTAACTTTTTATTTTAGTTTTAGCATATTACTCTCGAACAGCATATTTTAGTTACTCTGATGAAGACCGCAGTTGCAGTCGAAAGTTCAGTTTTTTATAATTTTTTATCTAGATCAGTTTCAACGTTTTTATAAACACTTTTTATCATGTATGCAAGTTTTCCAAAATGATACGAAAAGTCGTTGATCTCTAATTATAAAGCAGCCGCGGTCGTTGCCGACGGGCTGTTATTTTCCGCGATAATTTAAATATGTCATTCACCGGCTGGGAGGTACTTATAGGGAAAAACTGTGCCCGAGGTTATGAGTAAGCCCGAGGCCGCAGGCCAAGGGACGTACTCAAGGCCGAGGGCACAGTTTTTTCTCTATACGGACCGACTTAAGCCGGTCAATAACTTATTTATTATTTCGGTTTTTTTTTTAATGAACATGGCAAACTGTTTTGCAAATAGTATTTCTACGTGCTCTACGTCGCACTGTCACGGTTGAAATTATCTTATAACTGAAAAAAGCGCTCCGTTCAAAGAAAAATGATAGATTAACGATAAAACAGAACTTCATTTATCTCTTGGTGCAATAAATATTAAAAAAAGAAACAAACAGTTATATTTCTTGGCAAGCACAGAGAAATGAGCTAAACAAACTAAACAATTATGTTTAAAAAAATTGAACAAACAGGCGAATAATTTGCTACGTATTAAAATGCTTTTTCTTGTTGAAAATAAAACAAACTTTCTTAAAACAAAAGGAACAAATTTAGTGAAAAATACGCAAACATCTGTCTCTGCCTTCATAGCGGAGCTCCGCGCGGAGCACCATAGTTAAGAACGGTGCCTACTATTGTTATTGAGCATACTTTCTGCGCATCTCGAGACACTCGGATTTCCTATCGGCGGTTCTTATTAATACAGGGATATTTTTGCGCGGTTCAAAACTATGCGGAGAAAACAGAACTTAGCAAGTGCTCTTGGTATCCAAAAAGAAAATTGGGAGTAACCACGCATTTTTCAGAGATAAGTAAGCTTCAGTTTTGCAAAGAACGCCATACATTGCTTTGTATTTTAAAGCTTTTTGCAAATATTGTTGATTAATTATCTTAAAAAAATGCGAGACTACCCCCAATTTTCTTTTTGGATTTCAATAATACTTGTTAAGATCTGCTTTTCCCGCATATTCTGTAAACCGCGCAAAAATACCTTTGAATTAGCAGGCGCCGTCCTTAAGAAAATATGGTAACCCATCGATGCGAGAAATTTTGGCTTTATAGCCATGATGTCATGACCGTCCGTACGTGCGTCCGTCCACATGTCCATGTATGCCAATGTGACCAGTATCATGCTAGTTTACAGCATACATATTTGATATTGGACATCCATGTTTTGATCAATTGACACTTGTCGAAACCAGGTATCCGCTGACCAGTATCACGTGACCTTATCACGGGCTTAAGCTTAGACCTCACCGAGGTCAGCTGTTTTCTTTTTTTTTTTTTTTCACTCACCTAAAAATAAGCGAGGCTTCATTTTTCGCGCGCTTTCTGTGGCTCGACGCGGCTACACGGCGATACTACGTCAACTATAGTTCTTACACAGTGAAAGGAAAACTGTTTTGGAAAATGTTTTAATTCTGCCTCTTCGCTGGTTTCAATCCAGTTTGACATATCATGATAGCTGTGGTCCACACTGGCGGCTACGCAATTATTCAAGTCAAGCACCGGAGGGATATAAACTTAAAGCTGAGTGTTTATTTTTAATTTGCTTAGAGCTGCTTTTTTCTCTGCACTGCAATTTTTGGCATATCTTTAGAAGCTCTGATAAGGTTACATGATGCCTGGAGGACCTACGACTATAACAGAAACGAAAGGACGGCGAAAGAGAACGACAACGACAAAACAGAATACAAGTAATGGCTCATACTTGTTGGAAGAAGTTACTCCACAAATTCTCTCCTTGGGCACTAAAACGTTTGTTATTTTTACAGATGCGTTATTGAAAGTGGATGCGTATTTTTAAAAGATGGTTTAATCGGTTTTTCCTTTGTTCAGGAATGAAACTCGAATTTTTTTTGACAACTGGAATTAAATAACAACTAGACCCTCCGTGAGGGTACACTGGGTTGCCTGTGGTACGTGCACCGTTCCAGACAATTTTTTTCAAGTTGGGGGGTCATTAAGAAGTCATACCAGACAAGGCCCTCTGGCTCACAGGTCCTCACACGTTCGTACGACGAAACAGATCTGTCCTTGCATAATATGTAGCTCTAACAGTGCACGATATTGTTTTGGTATTGTCTATCATTGTAGTGTCATGGTAGAAGTCTTGGGTAAATAGTCTGAGAAGACATGTGGTTACTAGAGTAGTATAGGAGTTGAGGGTTCGAGATCATTTTTGCAAAAATGATCTCATACCAACTCAACTCCATACTACTTTACATTTAATGGCTTTCAACTTTTGGTCTCGTATTTTTGGTCTCGTATTTTCAGTCTCATATTCTTGGAAATATATATGTTTTATATTTCTGCGAATCTATGCCGTGGCGAGGCAGAATGGATCCAACGCAAAATTTATTTTGGAACTATATGTTTTTCAAATTTTATCGTAAACATGATAATATCATAAAAGAATAATCACATTGTGTGACTTTCTAGGAAACACAGGAAGTTGATTATGTCATATAATAGGGGGTTTCCCGGGAAAATGAGTCATCATTAAATAGTCATGTGAGGTTTTCAACCAATTAAAAGTTAACCCATAAATTAACCAAAACCGAAAATATAACCAAATGGTTCAAAATCTGGTTTATTTTGGTTGGACATTTTTGATTCAGACAAAGGATGCCTTCTTTAGAAGAACTTACTACTCGTTTTGAGTCTACATGTAACAAGATTCAAGATTCTATACTGATGATTGAAGCAAATATGGGTAACGATCAAGAATTCAGTTTCAATATGACAAGGGAAATTTATAATCTAGCATCCACTGATATTGGTGTCTTGGATAATTCTGTTGATCGTTATATCAAAGTTTTGGAGGAGTACAAGAGGGTCTTGAACTATGAGAAATCACGTAGGCGATTAGAAGACAGGATAAAGAAAATGACTGATACTAAGACGATGAAGGAGGCTTTGAAGAAAAATCGTCAAGAGAGGAAATTGGCAAGTGATCCCTACAAGAAGAGATCTTAAGAGTGTGTTTGCTAATGACATTTTCAGTTGTTTATTGCATGATGACCGTATGCATAACTTGTTATACTATCTTTCAGTATATATCTTTTGTCATCGAAGCAAGATAATGAAACTTTATTAAGCTCATAGCTTCCGAGTTGATGGTTGTTGCTTCGGATTGTTTTCATGGTGTGATGCATTTGCTTGTTATTAAACAGTACGTTTTTATAATTTTCATGAGTTATGTTCTTGTTGATGATATTCTTTTTAATACCCTTAGCGGTCTTTCCGCCTTTGTCATTGTCTTTCATATATGAATACATTTTCGATCTCAATCCGACGAATTCGGTTATTGGCATACCTGCTGCCTCGTCTTTGAATTTACCGATTACTTTTTTGTTTGTCTTGTCGAAATATTGTGAATCTTCTGGATAGTCACTGTTGTCGAATTTATCTTTATCATTCCAAAAGTCTTGGTACACATCACTGGTTTCAATTTCATAGGTCAAGCTGTCTGTGTCTGTGAATAATAATTTCGCTTTGCTGCCGTATTTTTGTTTGATATAATTGTAGTGGAAATCATACATTAGTGTCTTACTAAGATCTAGGATACACATACCCACATATGCCGGCCTGTTTAGGGTTAGTGTTTCTTTGATTTTATGCACTGCCACTAGATTTTCATTAAAGATCTTGCTACTGACATATGTTGGTTTAGCAGCCATTTTTAATAGTTTGTTTTCATCGGTTACTAATCTGACATCCACTCGCTTTCTGATATTTTCCATCGTTTTACCAAATACACTGTTGTTCATAAGCTTGAAGAAGTCTTTTTCAAAAGCGTTTTTAGCATTGGTTCTTTTCTCAGTATTAAAGTCAATATATTCTTTCAACCATGGTGACTGATTGAATTCTAATACTCGATGGACTTTGGTTAATTTTAATCCAAGATCAGTGTACAATTGTAGGTTTCTGTAATGAAGGACATACTTTTCTTTATTGCTTAATGTGGGTATTAATTTATGAACTAAACCTGTTGATATATTGTATTTGGATGCTATTTTTTGACAATAATCTGATAGCATGTTTTTTGTTACTTTCACCTTTTCAGGTGCTAGTGGGTAGTCATTATGCAAATCATGTAGTTCTTCTGGATATGCTAGGTCTACTTCTAGTATTAAACCTTTCTTGCTGTCTTCTGTGTACTTGGCTAAGTCTATCTTATCAATATGGTTTTTAGTCATCCATTTGAAACCGCCAGTTGGTAAATATTGACTCATTGCCCAACCATACAGATTGTTAGCATCTAGATACATTATATACTTTGAGGGCGCCTTCTCATCATACGTTTTCATGTATCTATTATTAGCTTTGCCGTATCGATTTGCTATGTATGATGTACCACCACGCATGCCCTTTTCGATGAATTGAAACATATCAATGTCAGTCATAAGCTCCAATTTAATGTCAGTCATCTTTAACATAGCATCCCAGGAAAGCCCAGGACTGGTAAAATAATGACATGGGTCTAATTTGTAGTATTGCAGGCAGGTCTTTCGGAAGTTTTCAAATACATCCGCTAATAGAAGGATGTCAGACTTGAGATATAAGTCATGGTATTCACCCATATTTTCAAGAGAAAATGCATCCCATACAGTCTGAGCATGTTGATAATCTTTGTCAGTTATATGTTCATCATTCAAGATGCTGTAGAAGTCTTCTTTCGATGGCAGTTTTTCATTGAATTTGTCAAAACTGTCCATGAAGTCATATGGGTAGACTCCCTTCTTGCTCATCAAATCAAGCTTTTCGTTTTTGAATATTTGAGAAGTATATTTCAATGATTCTCTTGGTAGATTACTAACTAGTTTTTCCAAACTAGAGCTCATGAATTGGAAACTATCAATGAAGGTAAGATGATTACCAAGCATGAAAGCCATATACTTTTCCATGTTGTTTGGTATGGCATTGATATTCATTTGACACTTTTCACCTTTCTTATTTGTATATTTATGCTCTTTAACAATAGCTCCGATCTCTTGCATTATAAAATGGCTGTCGTACCCACGGAGATTATGAAATATTACTGGAATTTTGTCAGTTATTTGAAAGTTAAGATTACAATCTTGGTGTGCAGATCCTCTGTATTGACCAGTTATATGACAGTGATCTCTTACTCTTACATCAGTTTCATTGTATTTTTTCTCACATATGTGGCATTTATCAGCTTTTTGGAATTCTTTTTCATTGTCTTTTGTCATTCTCAATGGTTTATTGAAATATTTTTTCATAATCTTCTTGCAGTATTTAACTTCATCCAGCATAGCTTCCATAAATTTGTAAACAGCTTTTTCACCTCTATAAATTTGTACTGGTTTTGTGTATTTATCATCATAACAACACACAACCTTATATCCGTAACCACAGTCTGTGTGTCTCTGGTAAGCCTCTGTGTATGATTTGTCATCATTGGGTTGACACCCATGAATTTTTTCAGTTATGGCTTCAAAATCTGCATATATTACAAATGGAACTGGCAGTTGTCTGTGTGCATTGTTGAATTTCAATATGTTGTTATTTTTGTCAGGCATTTTAATTGCTTGTACTCCATTTAATTGGATACAGTTTTCTTTGTGATTGTTCAACACTCTTTCAGAAGTGAAATGCTGAAGACAATACATGCAAAAATGTTTTCTCTTTTTGTTATTTGTTATGTCATACATGAACTTGTTGAAATCTTTGATCAATACATAGTGCTTGTTTTCATTTTCTGTTATAAGAAGCAGATTCATACAATCTTCATACCTTTCTTTTGACACATAAATGGGATATTTTTGTTTGTTTTCATAACCGAAAACATTGATGTTAATTTCATTTTGCTTTTCTATTTTGTTGTACTGTTTGGTAGTCACTGGAAATTCAATTCCTGAATAATTTAAATTTTCAATGAATGCTTTATCTGATTTTTTGATTCTCTGTGGGTATTTGTCTTGAGGATTAAGATGTCTTATGTGGCACCACCTGAAGCATTCATTATCCTCATTTTTCATGTTGATCAATCCCTTTGCACTGTTTCTGAGTTCTGTGGGTAGTTTTATATAAGAAGATCCTTTCATTGGTTCATATTTTACCACATTGATATAATGATTTTCAACAGATTGAATAGTCCAACCAGATCCCTCTGAAATCCAAACTGCAATCTTGTTTAGTATGGCTTGTTTTGACAAAGATAAAGCTAGTTCAATTTGTGTGTCATTTGTTATTGTTTGGGGTTGACTGTTGAAATACGCTGTTTTCATAATTTTTTCTTCGCGCCCTGTTTGCTTTTCAAATGTTACTCTGAGTGTTTCAACAAACTTTAGACCTGTCATTGATTTTAATATTTTTTCGATATGGATGGCAACATCCTTTCTTGTGTTTTGCAGTTGCATGAGTGGGTCTTTGCTGTTTTTTATGTTGATTTCATAAGACTTTGTGAACCCTTTTAAAGCTTTGTTCGTTTCTTGTATTATAGTCCTTGGTAATGGAACTGGTCGTTTTTTGGTTCGGGGAGCGGGCACTGGTCTGTTTAATTGTTCTATTTCTTGTAACCATTCAGACGGAGGAGCTGGTAGTCTCTGCCTCTCAAAATAGTCAACAAGTTCTTTTACACTCTTTCTTGGTTTTGGGATCGGTCTTGTTTCAGTCCTTGGTGCGGGCACTGGTTTTGTATTTTGTTTCATAATCAATTTTATTAATTCTGTTTTGCTTAGTTTCTCAAGATCACTCTTGTTCATACTATAAGTCGAGATATTATTTTTCATTCTCTATATTATATAACAATCAACATTCTTTTAAATGTCTTTTGGATTTTTAGTTGAAACCAACCATGGCTGATTGATTTCAACTGTAAAAAATTCATAAACTATATATTTATTTATTTTCCAATTCGTGAATTTTCATATGTAGTTTATGCTTTTCGGTTTTGAGATGTAGATGTTTTCCCCGCATAGCATAATTTTTGCCATTGTTGCATATAACACAATACCATTCTGTTTCGCGACCATATTTGTTTTTTTTCTCTTGAATTTCTCTGTTAGTGAATCTTTTTTTGGGACCTCGTTTCTTTGAAGACTCCATAATATAATAAGAGAAGTTTTATTTTTATATATTTTCTTGCACCATTTTATATGGGCTCAAAAAATTGCGATATCTTTCAAACTCTCTGAATAAGAAAGACATTTTAGCATCAGACTTGTTGAATATTTTTTTGATTTCTTTTGTTGGTGCTCCTTGTTCTAATGCAAATATCAAACAGGGAAACTCCATTGCTCTTACAAAATGCATGTATCTGGCGTTTTTGGCTATTATATTACAAATTTCTTCTTCTATTAACTTTCTCAAGCATAATGCTTTTACTATTTCTGCTCCTTGGAACATATACTTATGGGTCACATAAATCTTTAAAAGGAATATGCAGATACACCCCTTCTCGATTTTTTGTTTGTATAATCCATGGATAAATGCAACTTCTTGCGTACTTACGCCTTGCTGCCCAAGATATCATATCATTCATTTCTCCAAAATCTATTTTATATCCAGGGTATCTACGTTCAACAGCGTTTTCTATATCGTTTTCTTCGATATCTTTCAACAAATAGTACCACATGATTATCAGGTATTTTTGTCTGTCAGAAAATTTTTTCATACACTATATATTTACAATTTGTTTTTATACAGATTCTTCACTGTCTTGTGACGACTCAAATTCTTGCGAACTTGAGCAACTTTCTTCAGATACACTTTCTTGCGATGGTACCCAGTCAGAATCCGACAGATGGGAATCCTGATCGCTCTCATAATAGAAACCAAATTTTTCTTCATTTTCAAACTTGTCCATATAATATAAGTATATATTTTTATTTTTTTATAAGTATTTATGCGCGTTTGTTTCACCACAATTCATATATTTTTAACATCTCTTAATGGTATCCAACTGTTGAATTCATCACTGTATCCCTTCCATTTTACCAAAGCTTGTTTCTTTTTATAGTTTCTTCTAATCACTTTGTCAATACGAAAAATATCCTGTTTAGCTTTCAATAATTCAGGTTCATAAAAACTGCCTTGTATTTCTTCACCTCTGAGATCTTTTAGTTTGTATGTTATTGGATTAGTATATTGGATCTTATCAACTGTAAACACTTCTTCTGTCCAATTTGGTGTGTAACCCTTGTCAAACACATTCCGTTTATACTTAGATATTCGAACCTTATCACCTATTTTAAATTTCGGTTTTTGTTTCAATGTTTCTGTATCACCATATAGATTGAAGTAAACGGTTCCTTCATTCCTCTTGTTAGATGCTTCTACAGGTGTCATCTTTATGCTTGAATGTTTGGTATTATTATACTGTTTCAATATTTTTGGTAGTATATCGAGATACATTGTATTACCTTGAACAGTGAACTGTTTCCACATTTTGGATTTAATTGTTCTGTTCCACCTTTCAACCACTGAGGATTTCTCCTCATTTTCAGTGGAGTACATATGTATCCCATTTTTCTCTAGCAAGTCTTTTAAGTTTTTGTTATAGAACTCCTTTCCCTTATCAACCCATAGATACTGCGGTCTTCTACCTTCCTTGAATATTGTTTTAAATGCTTCAGTGACAGATTCACCTTTCTTATCCTTCAATGGGACAATCCAACCGTATTTGCTGAAAACATCAATAACCATAAGAAGATACCGATAACCTTTATTCCATTTGCTAAACTGTTGCATTTCGACTAGATCACTTGCCCATATTTCATCAATATGATTTACGATTACACGCCGCCGAGTAAAGTTGCGTCTTATAGATGCATGTAATTCATCTGCTAATTTTTCTTGCCAGTTACCCGACGGCTTTTTCCGTTTTTTGAAACTCCAAGACCTAGTTTCTGCTTTGTATTGATGACATTTCTTGCCAACCAATGCCCCCATTGTCTTTCATTATACGGTACGTTGTCTAAAGCTTGAACCATTTTCCTATCTGCTTTGTTTTTACATTTTCTATCATCCTTGCAGACGGAATAATCGACATCGTGCTGCATTGCGATCGCATCAGTTTTTCCAGTTGGCATATCATATATTTCTAATATTTGACCAGTTTTTGGGTCATACTTCAGTTGATTTTCCAAATCATTATATGGTCCGGTGTAATGATGCCCAGGTAATGTCCATCCGCCTTTTGGTTTCGGCAATTTGCCAATAGCTTTGTGAATGTCAACAGCACCACCATCAAGATCTTTTCTGTTTGTTGTGTATTTTTTATTCGGTCTTATTTTCGTTGACAATTGATCGAGAGCTTCTGATCCAACTTTATGAAGTAGGAGGTTTGCTTTATTCAGAGCATAATCGATTGCTTTTTTCTGCAACTTTGGATCTCTCATTAATTCGGAACCATAATATCTACCCATTTCAACTGCTTTTTTGCCAAGATAAGGTACTCCTTTAGTTAAAAATAATTCAGTTCCTGTATTAGCAATGTCACTGAGTAAGCCCGCTCCCAACGGGCTGTTTAGTTTCCCTGTTTTTTAACGAATCGAGTTTTAGTGATGCCGCATTCAGCACATGTGCAAAAGAACATTAGTCTACCATTTTTGGCTGTTTTGTAACCTGAAGGTTCAACACATTCAGTCACTTTCTTTTGTTTAACACAATATGATTTCATAATATATATAAGTTAGATATTTCTGAAATAATGTTCGATGAATCTCTCATTTTTTATTGTATCATTTATGTTGAACACTTGTAATAAATCATAATACGAATTACCCTTGTTCATTTCATTTAGAAAGTATAAACAGAAATACCCACAAGTTGTTGTTTGTATGTTTTGTATCTGATTGTTTTGATGTAACAAAGTCAGATTTTTCTTTTTGGCATGATTGACCATTTCTTGAAACGGAGGCATACCAAAACTATCAAAATAATTGATTACATTATCCTTAACATAAGTGGCTACCCAATGACTTCCACTCATATATGCAGGTTCTAGATTGTATATAAATAACGCCTGTTTATGGTTATGTGGGACATTTTCATTCCTTTACAGAACATCATTGATTGGTATATTCAAATATTTACACCATTTCATTAGATCATGGTTACTCAAAGGGGTGTTTTTGTAAAATTTTGGTTTTACAGCAATGCTCCTAGGATTGGGATGTTGTTGAATGGACTGTTTTTTCCTAATAGTAACCCTTTTCCCGCCTTTTTGGTCGAGGATGTTTTTTTTTTTTTACCATAACCAGTCACATATGGTGGATAACTAAAAAACGGAGGGGGCATTCCAATTCTAGGTGCTCCTGTACCATCCTTTTTCGACGAAGGTGGTCTACCTACCCTAGGTGCTCCTCTTCCCGTTAGCTTTTTGACAAGATTCAAAGCCAAAGGTATTCCAATGCTAGCCAACAGAGTTCCAAGAAATCCACCTGATTGTGTTTTAGTCGGTGTTATTTTAACGCCAGATCCTGTTTGAGCTGCATTCATTATGTCTCTTTGCTGTTTTGTAGTGAACATGTTCAGATATGGCATTAGTTTATTGATTGCATTGAAAGGTATCATCATGGGTAATGGTAAAGCACCGCCTTTTTGACCAGATCCAATCAATTTTTTAGCTCCGGCTTCTGCCAAACCACCAAGAGCACTCAACCCAAGGGTTTTACCAATAGCTGGAAGAGCCCTCATTCCAAGTGACAATACGGTACTCAAAAGACTTCCGCCAACTTGTTTCCTGATATTCGTCTTGGCGAGTTTGATGTCCATTCCTTTGTTCAATTGACGATTTTTTTGTAATCTTTTTTTTACCATTGCTGGAACATAAAGAGTGTCGTTTCCATTAAGAGAATCATTTGTCAGTCTTAGAACAATTGTTTCCCTTTTATGGTAAGCATTACTCAGATTCTTTTTCTGATTATCTGAAAGTCTCACGTTGATTTCGTAAAGTTCAGTCATATAATATATGTTATATAATTCCAGTTGCAAAACATATACAAATAAATAGGAATCATTAACTCGATTTCATATTACTGTTTCATTTGTGAGCTTATACTATAACCAGTTCATTACCCACCTTGTCAATAACAACCGACTCTTCGTACAATACAACTGCATGGACATTGAAATCTGCTGCACTATTGGCACTTATTTTATACCTGAAAATCAACTGTTTAGGGTCTCTTGTTACTTTTTCTGTTTGATATGACAGATCGAAAAAGATTAGTGGATACAGGCTGTTATAATTGGCAAGATTCAACTGGGTCCCGGTGTTGTAATCATTTTTTCGCATTGCATAAGACATCAGATCATTGAATATTCTCACTTTGCTTTCACTGTCATATTCTGTTTCTGGATAGAAAACACCATTGCCATATTCGAGTCTGCATGTTGTTAAATAACTGTTTGCGTCTGCTGCATTTAGTTTGAAGGTATCAAGTAGATATGGATTTTCAGTTGCAACTCTGGTTTTAGCCCGTTGTAGATAAACAAAAATTGCTTTGACATTGTCAATACTGGAAGAAATCTGAAAAAAACCACTGACTCTAGCAGGTGCTGACACTGCATATAGTTCACGCTGATATGTCCATTTATGTTCTTTCATGAAAGAGCTTACAAATTTGTCGTACATACTGTCTTTTGGTGTTAATTTTGGAACCCATAAAAGAAATCTGTTCAAAACTACTCTGCCGGCATCTGTTCCTACTGCCATATTGATGAGTTCATTATCGTTCTGGAGATTCAAATTGAATTGTAACTGCATAGGAACCAACATTTTATCCTGCAACTCTTCAAAAAAACTGTAACGATTGAGAGGTATGATCAAATTCACATTTTTCGATCCTCCTGTTCCATTATCACGAGCAGCTTGTGTAAGCACTCTTCTAGATTCATATCCTAAATTAGTATTGGCTGTCGTATCATCTGTGTCTAAATACCAAAAACTGTTTTTACCGACTGATCTGCTGTAATCATCAGAATATTCCAACAGATTCTTCACAAAAGTGACCTTATGTAGATTGTCAGTATCATAAACAATTTTCCCAGCACTTTTAATCATCATATGCGCAATCAATGAATGAGATCCGTTTATCACCGTTATTCTATCAGCTGCTGCGTAACCGGATCCATCTGCTGTTTTTTGTAACTGGAATTGAACCTCGAAATAAGCATTGTACCAATCATAGAAAGAACTCCGGTCGTTGATGGTGAATCTATAACCATTCTTTTCTTGATGTTGACCGTTACCTGGGGCTCGGATTACATCATCAAGTTGAAATCGCACTAACTCATTTCTTTGCAATAATTCACTTGTTCTAAAAGCCATTTATACTATTGTATTATATAATTTTACTGCCAGACTCTACGCCTTCTTTTCATACCTGATCCTGATATCAATCTGTTTAGTATCATGTCAGCGCTTTCTTCTTGCTGTTTAATGGGCGAGGATGGAACAATTGCTTTTTGTGTTGTAGCTCCTTTTCTCAAATTTGCTAATTTTTTCATTATTAGGTCTCCAGACTTTTCTGCCGCCGCCTTACCGAGTTTATCACCTGCATGGGAAACCCCCGATTCTAATGCCTTCTTCGCCATGGGCTTGGCAATTTTCTTGAAAACAGATGATGCCACACTCTTTAATGGTTTGAAAATGTTGTCTAAGATAAGCCCAGACCCTTTGTGTCTATATACAAATTTACCAAGTTTTGGATGGTAAAACCTCTTAAATTCATACGGTTTCATTATACTGTTACATTAGATACTTTTTAAAATCAGCGAAAAAGACGTATCCGCTCCATTTAGATCCACTAATCTTCTTTTTCCATCTGTTATCACGATTCTGATTGATGAAATTGTAGTTTTGTTCACAGGATTAAATGTAACTCTTTGTGGTTCGAGGGTGAAGGAGTAACTTGGTCTTAGTACACTGGTTGAGAATGAATAAATGATGTCTGTTTCTTCGCCGTCAACTAAACTTTCGTTTACCAAATCACAATGAACATTGAGTACGTCTGTGTCTTGACTGAGATTTGGCACTCTTGGTCCAATATGCGTTCCACTTTCTAATATCTTTTTATCAAAACCGATCAGGTCATTAAAATTACTTGCTCTTAAATTAAGTTGGTAATTTGCGGCTAATGTAACCGTGACTCTAAATGTTGTATCATCGAATGCAAGAGTTATCGGATACTCATACTCGTCACCAGTTTTTTTCTTTGTCAGCCTTTTTATGTATGTATTAAAGTCTGTATAATTCCATACCCCAGCTGGAAAGGTAATGTTTTCAAAAGTTGAACCATTATCTGAGCTATATTCGATCAATTGATTTTTGTATCCAGCATTGACATTAAACCAAGTGAATGACATGTTGATGACTCTGTTAAGACCAATGACATATCGCTTGTTATTGTCTAGAGTTATAGGTCTGGTGAAATTGGTTGTAAAATCTTCTGGTTTATTATCCCCTTTATTTTTTACACTGTAAGATGATAAAACTATCTCTCGTTCCATTATATAATGAAGTTACATTAAATTTTGAAATATTGTTTGTACAATTTACCGTGTTGCGATCTATTGATTGTCGACATTTTTAATAATGTGTCCAATATAGAAACACCCATATTTCGCATGTCAATGCTTGTATTACCGGCCAATATCTCACCAATGATCAAATCCAATTTTTTTATGAGTTCTTTCGGTTTGTTGAAAAATATAACATTGCCACCTTTTTGTTTTTTCATACCAGAACCTTTCATTGTTTCGAT
Source organism: Montipora capitata (assembly GCA_949126865.1). Lineage (NCBI taxonomy): Eukaryota > Metazoa > Cnidaria > Anthozoa > Scleractinia > Acroporidae > Montipora > Montipora capitata. Next base: position 17,229,316 of record OX421457.1, on the reverse strand, counting down.
TTTATTTTCATAATGTTTTATGTATTCATTTAAAGTAGCTCTTGCGTTGTCTATTCTTTTGTTTAGCACTTGCCTTTCTGCCTCTGAAATTTCTCCTGATTTATATTGTTTTGTGATATGAGATTTATAACCTTTCAATTGATTTCTTTTTGTTTTAGCTGCATTGATAATCTTATTGAGATATTTTTTGTTTTTTTGTTCAGTCATTTCTTGTTGATTCAGTACCTTTTCAACAGAATCATAATTTTGAAGACCAAGATCATTCAATATCTCATTGTCCATGTCTTCATCATCTAATCCATAATCTATCTCATCGTCGTCATCATATTCTGGTGGTAATTGTGGTTCCTGAGGAAAGTACTGAGGATCAACATAAATCTCTTTTTTTCCTTCCAGAATATCTTGTAAAGATTCTTCATATGTTGGCGGTTTTGGCATCAGTTGTTTTTCTTGCTGTGGTAAAACAGGTTGTTCAAATAGATCACCAAGATTCATATCTGGAACTTCATCCTCTATATCAATGCCGTAATCAGGAACTTCTCCTTTCTTCAGTGGTCGTTTTTTCCTTGGCATCCTTAAAACCTGATTACTATCAATAACATCATCTAATTTACTTGTAATTGGTTTGAATACTTTTGAAAATCCCTGTTGACTGGTCTGCTGATCAATATCATGCTTTTCAATTGCATTATGGACATAATTGATCTTGTTCCCTAATTCAGATTTACTCTTTGCGAGTTCTTTCCACTTGAGTAAACTCATTTATTGTTATATTGTTACGTTACATAAAATGGAAATTTATATATAAAAAATAACGTTTTACACCATGTTGAACACCATGTTATTGGAATAATATACCCATATAATATAAAAATGAAAATACCGAATTATGATACCGACGATAAAGTCACATCCAATTTCAAACAATTATATGATTTTATGCCTGATCGATGCTTCCGAATGCTCATTTGCGGACCTTCTGGTTCGGGAAAAACAAATACACTGATGCATATGATTTGCAATTTGTTGTACTTTGATAAAATATACCTTTATGCGAAAAACTTGGAGCAGTCAAAGTATCGAAATCTTATGAAAGAGTTCGAACCATGGAGTGAAGAAGCTGGTTATGATATTATTGAAGCAAGCAATGATAAAATAATTCCTGTAAAAAATCTCAATGGTGACAATCAAAAAATTGTAATATTCGACGATTTTGTATGTGACAAAAACCAAAACCCATTAGTTGACTATTTTATACAGGGGAGACATAAAAACTGCTGTGTGATTTATCTGAGCCAAAGCTACTATAAGACACCAAAAGATATTAGATTAAACTGCTCGCATTTTGCCATTTATGATTTTCCGAGTACTAATGAAAAAAGTCTCATATGTCGTGAAAACGATGTCTCAAAACAATTATACGAGAAAGCAACTAGAGACCCTTTTAGTTTCATATACATTGACAAACCCAAGAAACGAGTAAAGAAGAATTTTGATGAAAAAATATAAATTAATTGTATAACTCAATTGTATATGAGTTACTCAAATGGTAAATTACCTGAAGACACATTTTCACATGAAAAAATTATTGAAATAGTAAAAGGATTACCTGGTGTTGGTTTTAAACTCACTGATGCCGGTGATTATGATATTCAAAATAAAAAAACTAAGGAATGTTGCTTCACCAGAAACAAATAATGATGTGACCACTAAGAGTTATGTCGATAATAAGGCATTACTAGTTGACGGTAGTAATAAGATGTTAGGAGCTCTTAATATGGACAACAGACGTATAGAAAATGTAGCCCCTGCGAGGCACGGGTTTAGCGATGCCGTCAGTAGTTTACATCTGACTACCTTTTTCTTTGATTTAAACACTAATGACGGTAAAATAGAAGCCCAAAATCCCATTGATATGAAAAATGAAAAAATTAGCAATCTTGCAGAAGGGACTGACAATAGTGATGCTATAACAAAACATCAATTACAAACTGGTTTAGCACCAAAAGCCGATAAAACAGAACTTTCTAATCATTTGAAAAAAGACGGATCAATTGCTCTTACAAACAATCTTGATCTTGGTGACAATAAAATAGTCAATGTCAAAGAGGCTACAAGTGGAACAGATGCTGTCAATTTTACTCAATTAAACAATGAATTATACAAATATCTCCACGAAAGTGGTGGCGATATGACTGGTGATATCAGGATGAATAACAATAGCATTTACGGTATTGGAAACGTAGAAAACGATACATCTGCTGTAAACCGTAAATATGTCAATGATGAACTTGATAAAAAGTTGGACAAAAACAAAGACTTCAGCATGGGCAATAATAAAATCACAAGTCTGAGAAATCCAGACGATTCAAATGAACTTGTCAACAAGTCTTATGTAGACCAAAAGGTATCACAAGCAGGTGGTTCTGTTGATTTAACACCTTATTTGAAAAGAGATGGAACAGTTTCCATGACTGGAAATTTAAATATGTCTCGGAACAAAATAATCGATTGCGGACAACCAACTGGTACTAGAGATGTGACTAACAAAGCATATGTAGATTCCAAGGTTGAAAAAAAACCAGATATAAATCAAGTCATTTTACGAGACGGCAGTAATACAATGACTTCTGTTCTAGACATGAACAATCAACGAATAATAAATCTCGGAAACGCCACACATGATCAAGATGCCATAACTTTGAAGCAAGTGAATGACGGTATTGCAACTGTTTCTACCGAAAATAATAAATACACAGACCAACAAATAGCGAAAAGTCATATAAGCACACATACAAACCGAAAAAATGTGTTAAGCTATGCAATGGATGATGGGGAATTTACAGAAGATTACGGAATACAGGATGCCAATTTAATCGACTATAATGACTCACCACATAAAAACAACAAAAAAGCATTTTCATTGAAGGTTCAAAAGGCAAAAGATGGTTCCAGTCTGTTCAAAGGACGATTTGATTTCAATCTATTCAAACTGATACGTGACGATTACAGCGACAAATACACTGTGTGTTTAGAAATATATTTCCCTAAAACCGGTTTTGATTTAGAGTTCGGTTCATTGAAGGTGACTTTAGAAAAAACAAACATGAACACCGATAGAACCACTACAGTCAAAACCAACACAGATTACAAATATTATCGCTTTATCATGAACTTATCACCAGACGGTTCTTCACCAAATATTGAAAGACGGTTATATGTAACTGTTCAATCCGCTTATGACAATAGAAGCCCAACTCTTTTACCATTGTATGTCCTGATTTACGGTATAAAAGGTGAATCCAAAAACAACCTTGATTTCACAATTTATGATTATGAAAAGGCTTATGAGGTTGTAAATGATCAATTCCAAATGCATGTACCGATAGACATGAATGGTAATAAAATTTTAGGGTTGTTCGATAAGATATTACCGTCTTACGCCTATGGAACCACTTCAGAATCATCACTGGGTTGTGATTTTAATATTTCCAGAACAGTGCATCTGACATTTACTAAAATTTATATTGATAAAATAAAAATTTATGCCAAAAAAAATTATCCATCAGAGTCGAATCACGATATAACTTTTTATGGAGACAAAAGTGTATTTTATGACATAGATTTTTCAACAAGCAAAATCCTTACTGTAAATATCAATCGATATTTTGAAAACATATCAAACATACGAATAAATTTTGATGATGACGACGGGGATGGCGTAAGATCTTATGTTTACATTATACATTACAAAACATTACTGATTAATTAAATTATATGATATAATAGTATATGACATTGTATGTAAAAAAATTAGATGGTACACATCTTCTTGACGACAATGGTGATAGAATTGAATACACCATTGACTATCACTCTGATGATGATTTCACCTATCAAGCTCAAGCTCAACTTTCAGTAAACGATGACAATCACATAGAAACTGGCAAAAATCTCATCGTAAAGCCTGCTACGGCAGATAACCATGTTGTTGTCAAATTACAGGTCAGTGACATCGTACGTGATTCATTTCTGGATCTCTGGGTTAGTGAATATCTCAGAATGTATTCTAGTTGCACTTATCAAATGGACAGAGCAGATGGATCTACTGTGAAAATGAGTTCCACAAGAAAAGTAGAAACAATATATGACAAGAGTAATGAAGAAAGTGATGCGACACAAACTGATGCATCAAAGAGACCTTTGCTATGCACAAAAGCTGAAAAACACAATGGTCGATATTTTCTCAAATTCAGTGGTGCACAAAAAATGATATCGCAGGTTGATTTGAATAATGATGCGGTTAATGTATTTATTGTTTACAGGATGACTTCGAGAGGTTCGGCACGAAGTTATTGGAATAATGGATTATTTGGACATGATAATCTGGGATTTGATAAATTTGTTGCTTATAGTGGATCGAATCTGGTCGTTAGTGGAGCTAGTTCAGTTAATAATTGTGTTTATGTTGGTCCTGCTAGCAGTCTTCAAAGTTTCTTGAAATTAGGAGATTATAGCGAGAATGATTTAGGTGAACTTAATAAATGGCATTGTCTTAGTGTTCACTGGGACAACAAATCATCACCAAAAACCGAAAAAAGCAAAATATACTGGAACAAAAAGCATATCGGTGATTTTACAGCTGACAACCGTTTAGGTGCATCAATAACTATTTTCGGAGGACTAGATGCTTCGACTGATATTGCTCCTTTGAATGGAAATATAGCTTTTTTCTGTGTCTATTTAGATTTCATTCTTGACGAAAAAACGATATTAGACCATCATGCTGTATTGATGCAAAGATATAATATAACGTAAGTACATATGTTTATCAAATTATTGCTTGAATATGTGAGATACAATTTCAAAAGTACAAAAGAACAATTTCCAGATATAAATGACAAAACATTAAAATCAGCGCTTGTTTACCGATATGTGCATTTTTATTATCTTGAGAGAGACATATCCATATATGAAATTCTTGAAATCGAGGGTTCTGATTCTTTGGGTCTTATCGGACCAGGAAGCGGCAGACTAACTCGTTTATTGGAATTCATTTTCGGCTGGTCTGATGTATTTTCCAATCACGCTATACTTCATGATGCATTTGGTAGGTTTTACACTAGATTCCATGACGGTAATGGTTACACATATTGCATTAATAGGCATGTGCCTGATTTCGTCAAAAAAAGTCCGTTATTTGGTCATTTGACGGGACTCATTTATTGTGCATTCAAACGATTGACAATCTAAACTATATATATGGCAGATCGAAAAAAGAGAATATTCAGCTGGAACCATATTTCAGACAGATTGACAGAAGATCAGGTTGATGAACTAAAGAGCTATTATAAGGCATACCATAGAAAGTGTTGGGCTTACAAACAGGCTGTTAAACGCTACAAAAAATTCAAACTTATTGGTAATACTATTTCTGTCCTAACTGGTACTGGTGGAATTATTAGTGCTGTTGTAACTGGCGGTATAGCCTTAGTAGCAA